>CM054180.1:36092500-36097500 GCA_028829895.1 Sinotaia quadrata | reverse complement strand
GAAATCGAAAGGAAAAACATCACATTATTAAATTAACCGCCTTATATTAGGACACACTTACACAGAAATGGTCGTGCATGTACACACACACACACACACACAAATACAGTAAGTATGCAAAAGGAGATCACAACTGTATGAATTTCTATTCACATATGGGTCATAGTTCAGTTCGTTTGACAGTCAGCTGAATTGTAAACCTATCCATAGTCGATTTCAGTCATTTACAAAAATTACTTTTCACTAGAAAGTAGTTTAAATTAAAGGAAGAATTCTCATTTATCGTCACCTGCTTTAAGACAATATGTGACTACTTAACATTTGATGATATCATTATACACATAGTAAGACCTTGAACTGTGACAACATTAGATGCTATCATTAAACACATAATAAGACCTTGAAATGTGACAACTTAACATTAGATAATATCATTTAACACATAGTAAAATACAAATCAATGAACAGCACTCACAAAAGTACCCTACACACACCCCTTCGTTAAGAACTTCCGACTTACAAACTGACAGACATACTATGACTCAAACTTGTAAAGTAATCGATTAACTTTAAATCTCTCATGTGTGGGGGGGGGGGGAGAAGAACCATTGCAAGACGTCAGAGATAACCCAGTGCCATCTTAGCACATGGGCACGCTGGGCAGTTGCCCGGAACCTCAGGAATTTTATCGACCATTTACATTTGTATTCCTGTGAGTGACTGTGTATGTAGGGCCCTTGTTTGTGTGTGTGTTTGCAAGTCCGTGCCTAGGATTTAACCTCGGCCACAGAGAATATGAACACTGCCAATTTTATACAACGATATACAGAGTGCGGAAATTGCGCCAGACACCGGATACATAGGCACTGCGTCTCACGGCCACTATCTTCATCGCTCACGTTGCAGAAGCAAGTTCCAAAGCCTGAACAGAGAGCGCACTACAAACTGAATGAAAAACCGTTTCACAACTAACGCGAGATTTGGCAAAGAAGACGCAGCAAATGGTCCTATAGCCGTCAAACAAATTGCATGCAGTGGAATAGCTCACATCTGGGACACATTTAACTGGAGGGTTCGGTATTTAAAATCATATCTAGGTAAAACTGAGCTGAACAGTACATCATATGTGGGTTAAAGAGAACTGCAGCCTAAAATTCAAGGTCACGTCTGAATTACCTGCATTAACTATTCAGAAGCAAAAGTCTTTCAGGGTAATTCTAGAGACAGTAAAAAGCAGGTGGAATTCCAACTAAATCCAAAGTGACCCTGGGACAATTACATTATTTAAGGAAACAAGTATTAATATACATTTTTTTTTTGTTTTCACATCGCACGAATCTCACTTTGTTCAGCCTACGTCACGAGTTCTCAAATTGAATTTGAATGTCATCAAATAAACATCATAAGTAAATTGGCTTGCAATGCTATTGTTTAATACAACGACAAATTGCGCCAGACAACTGATATCAAGGCACTGCGTCACACGGCCAGTGAGCATATTTTAACCACCCCATTGCGGACATGATCCAGCTGCTACTCGACCACCATTACTGGCCACTAGCGCCCATTTACACGCATCCCAACGGACATCTGAGACAGGCACGACATCAGCAGCAACGCCGCAACGCCACCAGTGAGGTGTGTGTGTGTGTGTGTGTGTGTGTGTGTGTGTGTGTGTGTGTGTGTGTGTGTGTGTGTGTATGTGTGTGTGAATAATCCGGACGTATGTACACACTAGGTACAAGACTTGGTGTGCTACAAGCCTGGGATCTGTAAGACATCCCCATCCACCCCTTCCAACATCGGGGACGACGACTACAATAACACCAAAAACAACATTGGCCCACAGAATACCGAGCCAATGGATGTCTCTACCAGCCAGACATAAGCGCAACGGACAACAGGCGGGCAATTCATCATCACCACTCTACACTTTCCTGTCCACTGTCCACCACTCTCCAATCAGTCTTTCATCACCATCATCATCAACTCTACCAACAGCGGCACACCTCGTGCCAAGCAGTGAAATCGGCGGAAGCCGGAAACTGTCATCATAACAAAAGAATAAGAAACTATTGTACTTTTTGCCGTTTTTTTTTTTTAAAGACACACTGGGGTCAGTGTTTCGATCCTTTACTGGTTACCCCGCTGTCGATTAAAAAAACCAAACTGTGCGGCTTTGTGTTAATTAATATGCACACTTTGCCCAAGATAAGGGGCGGTATTAAGGGTTGGGGGGGGGGGGGAGGACGGAATTAAAAAGCGACACAAACATTACAACGCATTTCAAGATCTCAAATCTTACCTACACGCCATCCCAGTTTTGCAAATTGCGCCTGAGATTAGGAGAAAGCTATTGTGGAAGCTAAATAGAGAAGCAGGTCACTCTTGCTGTCATAGCAAGGTTCGATAAGTGATATGAGCACATTCCTGGTGGGGAGCGGATGTACTGCCTGTTGAATGAGAATTGCCTTTTCTATAAAGCCGTTTGCTGTCTTCACTTTTTTTCCCTTCTGCCACGTCTCGTCTTCATCACCAAATTGGCCGCCCTTTGTTTCTGAAGTATGTAAAGGAAAGATTTTCAAAAAAAAAATCTGTACAATATTTTGTTGTTCTGATTTTGCAAAAGTCTGCAATTTTCTTCCCTTTCTAGTAATTCTAAAACTAAATTTCTGACTATGTATATTTATCTCGTTTCGAACATTTCCTATGCAGACAAGTCTTTTCATTCGTTTATTTATTTAGTCGATGGCGCCGTGGGTAAGTGCATTACAGGCAGCATTAATCAGTGACAGTCGTAGCGCAAAAGGTAGTATTCAACTCTCATTCGTAAGTGACACGGGTTCGATCCCATTTCGGGGGAAGGTGATCGCTCTGTGGCTGTGGTTGGTAAGTTTGTGGTGTCTGCTCAGAGGAGACGATAAAGCGGGTCTCGTGCGTTACGATGTGTCGACGAGTAAAAACTGCTGGTTTGGAAATATACCCCCATAAAACCCTAACAAACAGAACACTAAAATTTCAGCAAGACTTCCAAATATCGCGTTTTTCGACAACAACAACGACTCTGCGAAAGATTATGGTAATTCCCTACAATACGAAACAAACAAATCCACATACATAAACAAACAAATACACACACAATAACAAACAAATACGCACACATAAACAAACAAATACACACACAATAACAAACAAATACACGCACATAAACAAACATACATCACTGGGGTCAGTGTTTCGATCCCTTACTGGTTACCCCGCTGTCGATAGTAAACAACTAAGCGCCTTTACGTGTGACTGAACACCCGAACTTACACCAACGGTGAAAACTTCACCGACAGAACCCGCCCACATCCTGATAATGATCCGTGCTCTCTCCAACACACTACTTCAGCCCTCTTCACCTAACGCTCCTCCCCACCCATGTATCACATTGCAAAGCGCATCTGTTTTCTTGTAAAGAAGTCAGGCAAGAAGAGGGGATACAGAAAAGGTAGCCTAACAATAGTAAGTTTAATTCTTAGAAGGTTCTCAAGACCTGAAGGATTAACATATCGCTGGGGTGGGCAGAGTCTTGTGCAAGACTCAGCTAAACTTTACAGATGTGTGTTCTACAAATGCAGATCCATTCCGAAAGAAAACAACTACTTGAACAGCTATTTTCTTAATATATATTTAAAATCAGATATGTACAGTAAACTCTTATTGCGTCGTGTGAATGTGATTGTGTAGACTTGTTGTATCGGTGAATGTAATTTTATGGACGTTTTGGGCAATTTTTTAGAATTATTGTGAGAGTTATTATGATTTTATAGACTTGACCAGTGTCTGCGAACGTTAATTCTGTTGAATGTGTGAGTGAGTGAGTGAACAGACTTGTGTCGGTGAACTTAATTCTGTAGACTGTGTGAGTGAGTGAACAGACTTGTGTCGGTGAACGTAATTCTGTAGACTGTGTGAGTGAGTGAGTGAACAGACTTGTGTCGGTGAACGTAATTCTGTAGACTAAGTGTGCGTGTGCGCGCGTGTTAGTTTTTGTGTGTGTGTGTGTGTGTGTGTGTGTGTGTGTGTGTGTGTGTGTGTGTGTGTGTGTGACTTTATAACTCGTTTGTGAATTTGAATTTGTTAACGTCTGTGTGAATGTGTTCCTGCGGACGATTGATGTTTTAAAAGTATTTCGTCTCGTGCTGGTCGGAATGGTCATCACTTGGTGACTGTCATGCTGAATCCACTGGTGACGTCTTCCTTGTGTGCAGTGCTTTCAGAATTCTAAGAATGATTTACCTGAAGAAATTAAAAACCCATTCTCCTAGTAGTAAACAGCATAAGGGTCAATGGGTCAATCAATTTCTAGATCAAAGGGAAACAAATTCAATAAATCTTATTGTCTGTCAGTCAATCAATTTCTAGATCAAAGGGGAACAAGTTCAATAAATCTTATTGTCTGTCAGTCAATCAATTTCTAGATCAAAGGGGAACAAATTCAATAAATCTTATTGTCTGTTAGTCAATCAATTTCTAGATCAAAGGGGAACAAATTCAATAAATCTTATTGTCTGTCAATCAATCAATTTCTAGATCAAAGGGGAACAAATTCAATAAATCTTATTGTCTGTCAATCAATCAATTTCTAGATCAAAGGGGAACAAATTCAATAAATCTTATTGTCTGTCAATCAATCAATTTCTAGATCAAAGGGGAACAAATTCAATAAATCTTATTGTCTGTTAGTCAATCAATATCACGAAGTTCACCATACTTTCTACAGACAGGCGCTGTTGGCAATCTCCGCCAGTTCTCGTGATAGGTGTTGTGACAATCTCCGCCAGTTCTCGTGATAGGTGTTGTGACAATCTCCGCCAGTTCTCGTGATAGGTGTTGTGACAATCTCTTCCAGTTCTCGTGATAGGTGTTGTGACAATCTCTTCCAGTTCTCGTGATAGATGTTGTGACAATCTCTTCCAGTTCTCGTGATAGGTGTTGTGACAATCTCTTCCAGT
>CM054180.1:35695000-36090000 GCA_028829895.1 Sinotaia quadrata | reverse complement strand
ATACTCTACAATCTACAGTCTACAGGATGCATTTGGACATTGCTGTTTATTTCTTTTGTCGCCACATTTTCCTCTCAGCGTTCGCACTGCCACGTAGAAATAATGAACACGTTCAAACTAGAGAAACAACATCCCGTTTACTGTCAATCTCAATGTTCCAAAGAACACGTTCAAACTAGAGAAACAACATCCCGTTTACTGTCAATCTCAATGTTCCAATCAACCTTTCAGAAGACCGGGAAGAAATACACCAAAAATATGATAAGAACACAGTTTACAAATGCCGACAAATACACACACACACACACACACACATATATATATAGAGAGAGAGAGAGAGAGAGAGAGAGAGAGAGAGAGAGAGAGAGAGAGGTGCGACTGAAGTAAATCAGCACACGTATCCACGGAGATTCCGTGTAAACAACGTGAAACAAGATCTACCTACGTCCTACGCGATATGCGTACGGCATATTAACAAGCACGCACGGACACGGCACACACAGACACACTTACTAGAGACATATGTATACACAACTAACAAAGGTGACAGAGTGATTTCCCTTTTCGAGGACAAACACAGTTAACACCTAGATAACATGGACACATCCGGTGTACACAGATTTTTTTTTTTCTAGTTTGGAGATTTGCATTAATTACGCAGTTAAACTCGTGCGTAAACAGCACGCTGATGGGCTGGTGTTCCTCTGATGTTAGTCCGAAGAGTACTGGCGATAAAGAGGGTTAATTGTGCGGCTACACTCTATCCATGCGTAACGAGGTCTTTTAGCCAGCAACGAATTATTTTACGGCAAAGTTATGAGAGGTAGTAAAAATTAAAATCTATCATCAATACATACCACATTCTAAGAAAATAAAGTCTGAAATATGCATATACTACCATTCTCAGTGTCTACCAGTTACAAAGGTATTCCCAAGCACAACAATGAAGCTATTTAAAATGCAATATTTCTGTTTCTGCTAGCTTTGGGAGAGGCGGCCTAGCCTAATCTCGCAAACATGAACATAATAAAATAACCAATGACATCACTGCGTTCTGCGAAGTACAATCACGTAGACAAAACGCGTCACCAGATAGTGACGTGAAGTAGTGAAGCCTTAATAGTAATGCTTAGTTAAGCAGCTGTGCTTGGCTGAGAATCAGTGCTTGATTGGCAAAAGAAATCTGTTTCCATCCAAAGTTTCCTGATGTGTTTGCAGAATGGCACACTCTTACGTAAGCGTGACACATGAGCAAACTCCGTAATAAGATGGTATTCTTAATTATTATTTTGTTTCTGAGATAGCAAAGAAACCGTTATTACCATGTTTAAACACGTGGTCAAGATCTCATGTGACAAAAACACATAATATTGCACAAATGGCCCGTGAACTACAAAATTTCTGTCAGTGAGCTATCATCAGAAGATGGACTAATTTCATTAGCAATAATAGCTGTGACAACGGCTGCTTGTTTAATAGAAGCAGCTAGTGATCTGGGTTCCAAAGAATCCCTCGATCTCTGTATAGCCTGATACATTTTTCCGTTTTGTCTCTAAAAATCCTTGAAGCGGGCATTTTGTTCACGAAAACTGCCATCTTTGAATGACGACTGATCACGTGATTAAAAGACAACCTGCGATTGGTGTGCTTGATGGCTTTGCTTGACGGAAATATAGCCGGGCTTATTCCATCAACTAAAACACCTTGCTTGATGAAAGTGTTGATCAGCAGTGCTGTTCAGCGTTCGTATAACCGTTGGAATTGAAATAGTTGACCGTGGGACACGGGTCTAACTAAAAGATAAAAACACACAACAATAAAATTTCACTCTTTGCCGATGCTAGACTCCTTTTGGCTAACAACCTTTGACCCCGTCAATAGATACAGAAACGAACACGTATTCATCTGATGTACATTACATCGCCAAAGACTGAATCTTGTAATGTCCACTGTATGAAAGCAAAGTATGCAGTACTCGTGAAAGCAAATTATGCTGTATCTGGTGAATGTAAATTACGCTATATCTAGTGAATGTAAATTACGCTGTATCTGGTAAATACAAATTACGCTATAGGCCTATGTGGTGAATGTAAATTATGCTGTAATTGGTGAATTTAAATTATGCTGTACTTACTGAACGCAAATTATGCAGTACTTGTGGGTCCAAATTGTGCAGTTCTCATGAATGAAAATTATGCTGTACATGGTGAATGCAAATTATGCAGTACTTGTGCGTCCAAATTATGCAGCTCCTTGAATGAAAATTATGCTGTACATGGTAAATGCAAATTATGCAGTACTTGTGCGTCCAAATTATGCAGTTCCCTTGAATGCCAATTATGCTCTACTTGTGAGTGCAGATTTTGAAGTGCCTTTGTGATTTCCATTTTTATACAACTTTTCGGTAATTCATGGCATATTTACTCAGGTTTGCTTCAAAATCAATTTTTCCCAAAAATATATTTCAAAAACCAGAAATAATAATTTGATTGAGGAAATGACTGTATGAGTGCGGAAATGATTTCGCGGCATAGATAATTTCCTCTGACAGCTCAAAGAAAGAAACCAGTTTATTGTTTATTACTTTTTAAAGATTGTGTTAGCTATTTGCATTGAAGTTATCCTCTTTTTGTTTTGTTTAGACTGACCTCAAACCCAGCGCCATATCGTAGTATTCGTTCAGCTTTCCTTGGCAAATAAGGGAGTTAATACCGCCTTTTGTGGCTATCATAATTTACAAAAGCTGATACACATTTTAATTTAAAGAACGTTCAAAAAAATATTCACAATTAGAATAAAAAGACTGTTAGATAAGGACATCAGAAAAGTATTCAGCTAACTAACAATTTTATTTTTTTTATTTTATTTTATTTTATTTTATTTTTATTTTAGTGTTTTCAAACAAACAAACAGACAGACAGAGACATATAAGTGACGCCATCCCGAGGAAAGAAAAAAAAAAAGAAAAGAAATTAATGCTATCGGCACAGAAACAAGCAAACTAGGGCAGGTTAAAACCACTGCGCAAACGCAAGCCAGTATAATAAGTATGTGCACGCAAACACAAGACCGCAAAACTAATGTTCAGGCAAGCATACTGACAGACAGATAAATAGATAGATACTCTGGGGCTTTCCTATGATAGTTGAGACACATCATCCTCAGCCAGAAAGAACATGCAATCCGCCATTTGCTGCACGCAAAGCGTTCCCCTGTCATCCGAGTGAGATACGAATTACTGCCCACCCACCCCCATCATCCGATCTTCTGTGCGTGGAGTGTGGAATGTAAGTCGAGACGCATGAAAGGCGGGACCAGCTATAACTGCAAATGGACGGAGACTAAAGGAAAAGCGCCGGGGCATTTTTTCTTCATATTCCATTTGTCCCGCCCAGCATCAAATGAGTAAGCTAAAATTACAATTTAATAAATACACACACACAATAAAATGGAAATGTATGTTGTGTGTTGACCTTGACCTTGTGATTTGAAAATTTAAAAAACGAGCACGATCCCTTGAAAGTTTTTCTCTGTGCTGCTTTCTTCTTTTTTTTTTTTTTCAACCGCCACGGAATTTCAAACAAGCCTACTGGCGGTTACACTTTGTTTAACTAGTCTATTTGTAATCAGGGCTGGTCCAACTATGAATAGTCAGTACAGTCCAAGTCATTTCAATAAACAAAAAAAAAAAAAAACGGAAAAAAAAGAAAGAAAGAAAAGCATGGAACTTTTGCATTTTGCGACACTGTGCAAAAAGAACGCCGTGACGTCACGCCTAGTCGCAAGCGGAACACGCTCAACACCAGCATCCAATCCTGAACGGAACTGTCCACTGCAACCGACTGGGATGGTTGTTCAGTTATGATAATGCAGTTGGCATCCGACCTCGCATCCTGTTCCACACGGAAACAGCCCTGATCATCGTAAGTGAATATAGATAAGTTGTGTCAACATTAATTCACGTCTAGTCAGTACTAGTCAGTGTAAACGAAATGCGGAAGACAAAATGCGTCGTTATTATTTTTTTCACAAACGGGTCGCACGACGGGGGATAACTTGATTGTCACCTCAAGACATGGTAGACTTGACCTGCACCTCACAAGGATTAACTGGCCTGGACTTGCACTTCACAACAGATAATGATTGTACTCGCACCTCATTATAGGCACTAATGTGGCACCTCATTATAGGCACTAGCGTGACTGGCACCTCAGTATAGGCACTAATGTGGCACCTCATTATAGGCACTAGCGTGACTGGCACCTCAGTATAGGCACTAATGTGGCACCTCATTATAGGCACTAGCGTGACTGGCACCTCAGTATAGGCACTAATGTGGCACCTCGTTATAGGCACTAGCGTGACTGGCACCTCAGTATGGGCACTAGCGTGACTGGCATTTAACGTCAGAGCCTGGCATCATCTCAGTGTAACAGATAACTTGCTGTAAACCTCCGACAGGAATTGATGTGTCTCGCGCTTGATCGGGTCCAGCGACCCCGGGTTGTTAAGTGAACACATTAAATTAAGCAAATAAGCGCGAGACGTTTCGCATTTCACTGTAAAACAGCAATTAGCAGCTTGAGAAAAAAGACCAAGGTTGAAGCACTATTAATTCATCCCATTCTAAAGCAGAACAATATAAATGTAAGGATGCAGGGAATTTCAAAGCACCAAACAGTTAAATAAAAGCGAATATGGCTTCAATACTGTGCCATTAAAATAGTTTGTCAGAGACAGGGAGAGAAGAAAAGAAGAAGATGATGATGAACCTTGAAACAAACTGGGAATTATATAAGTAATCAATTACAAGAGATGTGAAAGTGGGAAAGGGAGGCTAGTTAGAAACACCGGTAATTTTACATAGGATATAAGAAGAGATTTGTTTTCATTACTGTAGTAAATAATTGTCATTATCGTAGGAAATAGCTTGGTATAGATTGGTTTTCGTTGTTTTAGGAATTAAATCGATTTAAATCTGGAAAGTCTCTACTTGAAATAAATCTATTTATTACACGCAGGCAAATCTCTCCAACTAAATTATGTCATACAAAGACAGTCGAGCAAGAAATGTTCTTGAATTCCAAGTATCTTTCAACAAAATGGAACAAAAAGTTAGTTAAACTAGAGCACGTTGTTATACTGTAAATCTGTGTATGCTTGCTGTCTGAGTGGTCATGTATAGACAGAACATTTTTAACTCGCCTTACTTGCATTCACTATGATCGTCTTTGGCTTTATTGCATTCCTGTTGTGTTATTATGTCAGTGAATGTAATCTAACATATATTTAGGAAATTATAAAGGAGAGCGCTTCAATGATATTCTTGAATAAATAAAAACAAAATTTACAGACAGAAAAAGAAAAAAATTCGAAAACTTCTGACATCTCAAAACATTATGAGACTCGCAAACTATGTGGATTCCAAAATAGTAAGCAGTCTAAATTATTTATGGGGTGGGTCTTCAACAGAACGGGTTTCAAAACCGTATGGGGTCCAAATCAGTAAAGAGTCTATAACATATAAAATCTGAAACAGTAAGTGTTCCAAAACAAAATGGGGTCCAGAACAGGAAGTTAAAGACCGAAAGAGGTCCAGAATAGTACGGAGTCAAAACGATAGGGGGTCTCTAACTCCACCTCTTTACGATTGTTACCTTTACACGGGTATTTTGTCCCTGTATGTGCTGTATAATCAATTAAATTCCGTTAATGAGTCGCTAACCGATTTATTAAAAAAGAAAACAATAGTCGTCCCCCCAAAAAAAAAAAAAAAAAAAAAACCAACGAAAAAAATCAACAAAAATCCAAATACGCGCTCATCACAAAACCACAAAACACAGAGGCGAGTTCACCAATTTCAATGCCCTCTTAAATTCTTGAACCATTAAGCATGGGATTTTGGGGGGGGGGTTGTTGCCAACGCCATAAAGTGTGTGTGTGTAAGTATGTGTTTGTTTGTTGGGGGGAGGCGGAAATTTGGAGCTAGGGTTACACGTCTCTGCATTATTTCAAATATTTACATGCGTTCGACACCTGTTTCTGCGAAAACTCATTATACCAAAATACGGATTCATGTGACTGACCTTTAGCCCAAGCGTATCCTGAATTAACTTGCCACCCCCTCCTCCAATTAAAAGAAAGAAAGAAATGTGTAGCGTCAAACGACAACAAAATAGCGACGCTGAATGTTAAGTCTGAGGCGAGAAAACCCGCCGCGGAAATAACAACAAAAAGCTGTAATCAAAAAGAATGTCGCCCAGACATGTACAGCCTGGCCTCATGTATAGCATGACCTCGACTTCTCTCCCTTGGCCTTACCTAGACCAGAAGTCATACTTTTAAAAGATTGAAAGAAAACAGAACAGATCGCGAACACGATACTCTCTTAAACAATCAATTGATTTGACAGAGTGTGCGTGTGCTGAACTGACAGAGTACGTGTATGCGAATGCGTGTGTGCGTGTCACTAGTGATTGTTATAGAAGTGAATCAATACTGTCGATGTTTGTTACGATTTCTGTATAAAGGAAGATAGGTTCTGCACCAGCACAAGACGCACATTAAAACCGACTAAAAATACAACATGCGGTGTTAAAGGTACCATCATAATAGTTAAGGGCAAAAGAGGTGACACCTTGAAACCTATTCTCTCAAATGACTCGCATAGAGACAACAGGAGAGATAGCTAGAACATTTTTCGCTTTGCTGTGAATAAAAGTTGAAAATAAAAGCTTGCATAAATGACCTTAATGTCCAACGCACTTTCTCTCCTCTCTCTCTCTCTCACACACACACATACGCGAGCGAGCGCGCACACCAACACCAACTAAGATAAGAGACACCAGGGTGGGCGTGGGTGAGAAGTAACCTGTTATCAGCAAAGAATGGCAAATTGTTACTTAGCAAACGGGACACGAGATGGGATGGAGAACTAAATCACAGAACACTATGTATTTGAAAACGAGATACGAGAGGAATGTAATGAAGTGGGAACGCTTATAGGCGTACAATGTATCTTGCATCTGTGTGTGTGTGTGTGTGTGTGTGTGTGTGTGTGTGTGTGTGTGTGTGTGTGTGTGTGTGTGTGTGTGTGTGTGTGTATGTGTGTGTGTAAAGGGGATATTAGATTTTGTTCGCATCGTGGACTGTATGTGGTTGCAAAAAGAGAGAGAGATGGAATAAAAAAAAATAAAAACAACTCGCCTCTTGAGTGATTCCGCGAACAAGCAGCATGCGGACTTCTGATGTTGCTGCGGCCGATACACGTGCGACGCTTGGCGGCGGGTACGGCCAGGTGGACGCACGGATCTTTCGCTTGGGATCTATTTTGCGCGCGACGCACTTCACCGCAACGCCCGGCTACAGTGGATAGTGCACTCACTCTTGTCTGGAGTCCAGTCTGGAGAATCGAACCCTGGCGCTAGGCAAGCGCTGCTGGCACGCGCAATGTATAGCTAGTCCTGTTCAACTGGATATCTTGTTTGTCTATTTTTTTTTTTGGTCTCCCTCTGACTGACTGGACCGAATATCAGTGATAACACAACACACACTCACACATACACACAATTTGTACCGGTCACTATTATCGTTATTCAGTTCTAACTCTACTGTTCAGCGCTACACATTATCACATTATTCACACCATGCGTCGACTGCATCGAATGAGGCCAGCGTGCTTTTAATGTCCTTGATAACGTAGAACGTCCCTTGACGGTCGCTAGAAAGTCCAAATCGCAAGACGGGCACCGTGGAAACAATAGAGCCAATTCACAGCCGAAAGAGTGGAAATCTCCATCCAGTACTGTTCAGCATCTGACTTGCATGCGACACTCGCGGTCGACGCCTTCGTGTCGTGACTCTCTCGCAGGCAGGTGTGACAGAGGAGTTTCGAGAGAGCCGAGAGAGGTAGGCCTCACCGCTAAAGCTTGCGAGCGAAGCGGACTTGGTCTGTTCGTCAGTGAACGCGGCCCAGGACACGCTAGCTACGGGCTGAGGCAAGAGAGAGAGTGAGGGAGGTGGTGGTGGGGATAGGAGACAGGATATGCGTCTGATGTATCAGGTAGAAGGTGTGTGTGTGTGTGTGTGTGTAAGCGACTCGGACCTAGCTGTTTGTCCTACCTAACGTCATTAATATGCGTGTACGCGAGAACTGATGCACAAAGGTGAGTCAAAGAGCCGGCAAGGTTGTTTGACCAAGTTGACAGATAAGTGTCCTGATAGCATCTCGACCTACTTCTCTTTCATTCTTACTTTCTTTCTTGTTGTCCTTTTAAACAAACTTCACACACATCTATTGCAGACCGTAGATCAAACTAAAGATCACTTTCGCTTCACTAGCCACTTCACTTTCACAAGAAGAGAACATTTATAATAATATTACTGTTTCGAGGAACGCGTACCCACTGCACCATATTACACCAGCGGACAAGAGATGAAACCAAATACGGCTCTAATCAATTATTCGCCAGACCATTTGCGCTTGTATGACAGACAGTGCCGACCAAACCGACCGTGTTTTTAGCATTCCTGGCTCATAACGGGATTGAAATAGTTTCTCCTAGCTGTACCATTAAACAGAAAGGACACACAGATCTTGAGACATATGCTGATGTTCTTTTAACAATGTCTCACACACACACACACACACACACACACACACACACACGCACGCGCGCGCGCGCACAATGTACGAATTTTTATTCTCACATACAGATTTGATATCCCTCCCCATCCCCCGTAGCTGAGAACACATTGCAACACAACTACACGTCAGCCTAATTGCAGAGACTGCACTTTATTTTGTCAGACGGCCTCAGTGGCCTCGTCAGCGAAGACAAACCGCACCACACGACGAGGTATTTCTTTCTGGGGATAGGGGTGGGGTAGGAAGGGTCTGGGGGGGATATGCATAGTACACACATCAGTCATGCGGCAGGGACGAGAATTATCACCTGGGGGAGGAGATTTGAAGCACCGTAATTATATTCTTGTTGTTCGGGATGACCCAAGATGTGACAGCGGCATGGTGTTGACTGTGCCCTTTGCCTTCATAATATTGCCCCATGCTCTTGAACAACAAATCGGCATTGCTATTTGTAAGGTTAAACAACTAACTTAAGTCTGCTTGCTTTTTGTAGGGTTGTTTGGGGGCTGGGGGTGGGTTGCAGTCATCATGTATGAGATAATAACTTAGGAATTTGCTTAAAGAGGGTTGCCTTTTGTTTATGTTGTCTTAGTGCTTTAGTTCGGTCGTCAACGACTAAGAAATGTTTAAACTGCATGTAATGGATAACATTGCTTACAAAAAATCAGTTCGCAGAAATTATCCCCCATACTGCCCATTCTCCTTTCCCGTATCGTAAATATCTCGCTTTGCCACTTCTGTTCAACTTGCTTTTCGCCAGATGAGACAAAGACTATTGTTTTGTAGGCAGTGAGCGACATTATTTAGAGCAAATGACAGCTTAGCATGCAAAATTAACCCACATTATAATGAAATGAAACAACACTAACATAAATATTTGTTGTGTTTGGGCTGGGGTGGGGGGAGGGTTGTGCCTAGTTAACTGACGAAACAGTAACAACTATATATTATAGGTAAGGATTGGACAGGAGAATTAAGTGACTGGATTAGGAAAGGGGTTTACGTGTTCGGATTAGAAAAGAGAATTATGTGACTGAATAAGAAAAACTATCCAACGGTCATAGTTCTTTTGTTTTTTTACTTCTCTAAATTTATTATTACTCTGGGGTTTGCGCCCTCTTTTAATGCGAACTAATTTCGTGGAACTAGCCGCCTGGCAGTCAGTCTGATGGAGCCTGCCATGCTATAATTCGGGTTACTTCTTGTTTATTTTGTTTACAATACAGCAATATGTGTGTGTGTGTGTGTGTGTGTGTGTGTGTGTGTGTGTGTGTGTGTGTGTTTGTGTGTGTGTTCTTTTTTTAAAACTATTTTGGTACCGCATGACAATGATTTGTCTACACAAGGAGGCAGAGAAAGGAAAGAAACGTTTCTATCGGACCTAAAACACGCACACATTCCAACCGGAAAACTGGAAAGGAGCGAATACGAGAAACTCTTTACAGCAGTAGCAGAATATCTACTGAACGAAGTGAACAGAAACGGTTGATGGAAACAAGCCCGGAACTAAATATTGGACGGCACCGAAGAATGGCACACACGCAGCCGTGAGTTGTTAAACTCTGATAAGAGAGGACTTCTAGCAAAGCTAATATTAAAATACAAGTTGCATTCTGGGATGAACTGTATCAAGAAAAAATAATGAACAAAAATTAAAAGAGAAAGAAATCACACGAACCCATGGGACGTGAATTCTTAGAGGACAGACTTCTTGCCACATTGAACAAAGACCACGGAAAGGTACTACCGGAACCATAAACTGATAAATTTGTATACATAAAGATTTCCATTTTAGAGATTACAGTTACAAACCACGAAAACTAAAATACTCTTCCGGACATTGACTCTTATAAAGTATGTGCACAGCCCTGAATGCAATGTTCTGCGAAACTTTTGATTGATCAAATTGACAAAGATTTAACATTCGCAAAATAACTAATTTGTATTTAAGAAATATTCTAGAGCTTAGACTCTTACGATAATGATGGACAGCGTTTGATGGTGTGGCTAGATGTAAATAATTTTAAAAATGGACACACCCATGTTTGATGGTGTGACTGAGATGTATATAATTTTTTAAATGGATACATTCATGATGATTGTTATTTTAAAGATGGACACACTCATGTTTGACTGTGTGACTGGGATGTATATGATTTCAAAGACGTCACACTCATGGTTTATGGTGTGGAAGAACTATTCATTATGACAGTCACACTGTTTCAAGCTATATATGTTGTTTTTGCTTTTTGCTTGTTTTATGAATGGATGAGCTATTCATTTTGACAGTCACACTGTTTCAAGCTATATATGTTGTTTTTGCTGTACATGTTTTATGGATGGATGAGCTATTTATTAAGGACAGTCATAATGTTTTAAGCTATATATGTTGTGTGTTTGCTGTACATGTTCCATGGTGTGAATGGGCTATTCATTAAGGATATACAGTCACAGTGTTTTAAGATATCTGTTGTGTGTTTGCTGTACATGTTTTATGGTGTGAATGAACTATTCATTAAAGACAGTCACAGTCACAGTCACAGTGTTTTAAGATATATAGGGTGTCTGGTCTGTACATGTTTTCGGAAGACTCTCGTGCCAATGCTGAATGGCGTGTCTGTACATATTTTTTGAGAAACAGACACGCTAATGTTTAATGGTATGTCTGGTACCTGTGTTGCAAAGATGGACACCATGTATCAAGTTGTCTCTTTTGATATACGATACTTACTGACAGTTATTGAGGGCGAAGTGACTTATCATAAATACATTTATTTTTAGCACTGACCGAATTCCGCTAAGGAAAGTGTAATACTGTTAAGTAAGTTTCTACGTCGAAATGAAAAATAATTCTGTTGCGTTGAACTAAAAAAAATGTTCAAATGAAGTATGTCATCATTTTTTTGGCCACGTCAACACACTGACGATTATCGTTTTCTCTTATGTGTTTACATTTAGTTTCAAGTATGTCATCATCGGCCACGTCAACACGCTGACAATTATCGTTTTCTCTTATGTATTTAAAACATTTCGTCTCAAGACAATCTCATCAGCGAGATTCTTGTTTATGTATATTAATACACCCGTACGTCCGCACATTTACATTCCCTTAAGTCGCACACACTCAAGCACACACATAAATACACTTAGAAACAAAACACACTAATGTTTCGACTTTACTGGAAAATTCATGAATAAGTAACTCGCATTTAGTTAGTTCAGACTGTTACATCACAAGTACAAAATGGATGCAATTACAACTCAGAGTAATACCTAGGTATAGCATTTCATCTGAAAATCGTAACTTTATTAATATTTTAACAAGACAGAGATAATAATAGGACCAAGACGTCGTAGCAACTATTGACATGCTTTTCGGCAAGTTGTTTATAGGATCTTACGTGCTATATTTACTATGGTATCCTTGTGACTACAAAAAACAAAAGAAGACAACCATTTCTTTTCTTTCAATGTTAGCATTACGATAACAGGGAATGAACGAGGAAGGCATACACATTACATTAAAACGCCCCGTCAGGTGACATCTGAACATGAAGATATAAATACTGGCTTGGAGAGTTCGTCTTCCCCTACAAGCCAGCTATTCGACGTACAACACTGCCGCTAGTGACTAAGGAATGTCTAGCTATTGTCGACTGAACACGATACGGTTTGTGATAGGGGTGACGGTGAAGGGAATTAAAGTGGGCGGGTGGAGTATGGGCTATGTAAAGAAGAGCCGAGATATCTGCATCGTATTTCTTGCGGACGGTCTGATCTGAAGTGCGCGTCATAAAACGAATATTAAAACCCTCGGTTTGTCGTTGCAAGCAAAGGATAGCATTAAGACCAAGACCGTCTTTAATGGCACACTGGGCTGTGGCTCTGTTTGTCATAAGCTCTGCTATTGTGTTCGTGTCCTTTCACGGGGCAATTGTCAGAACTTACATTATCACAGATTTTGCCTGGTATATTTTTTGGTTTTGTTGCCTATTCTCCCCCCTCCACCCCCACCCACCCATTTCTTCTTACTGATACAACCACAATAGCTTATGGTAGTCTGAACCACCACCACCATCACCCTGCGCTCCAGTTTCGACACGTTCGATTCTCTTTGACTTTTAGAACTCAGATACACTAGCATGCATGAGTACACTATGGCGCTACAACAGAAACACTACAACAATCAAACAAGTCATTCGACTGTTTGGCCAAGACGAGTGATTTCCCTTTAATGAACAGGAGTGAATTGGTGAAGTGGAATGTTATACTATCTCGAACCTCGAACAAAAAAAGATTTTTATGACTGACACTTTCATCACGGGGATGTGCTCGACGTGGTCTTGGCTGATCGTAGAGTTTACCCTAATGACTTCAAAGTGCTGCAATTCATTACTGCTTTCTCATGCTCCACTGACAGCAAGTGTTCCAATTCATCACTGCTCGTTTACACTCCACTGACAGCAAATGTTGCAATTCATTACTGCTCAATCACATTCCACTAACAACAAGTATTGCAATTCATTACTGCTCAATCACATTCCACTAACAACAAGTATTGCAATTCATTACTGCTAGCATATATTCCCAACCAGTCTCGTAAATCACTATTTCTAGCGCATAGTTCGCTAACCAGTGCTGTGATTCTACTACCAGCTCATAGTCCCACTGATATTATTGTTATATTTCTTGCACTTTTCATTTCCCTGTCATTCAGTCCTCAGACAGAACATGGAGGTACTGCATTGTACAAACACCAAGATATGCAGTCTACAAGTAGAAGATACAGGTATTGCACTGTACAAATACCAAGATATGTCATTCAGTCTACAAGTAGAAGATACAGGTATTGCACTGTACAAATACCAAGATATGTCATTCAGTCTACAAGTAGAAGATACAGGTATTGCACTGTACAAATACCAAGATATGTCATTCAGTCTACAAGTAGAAGATACAGGTATTGCACTGTACAAATACCAAGACGTCATTTAGTCTACAGAAAAACATAGAAGTATTGAGTTATACAAACACTAAGATATGTCATTCACCATTTCAACAAACCTTACCTCCTATAACTCTCCATTACTCTTACGTTTCTGTAACTTACTTTAACTGCTACATTCTACAAGTACAATTCTGTATAACTGTTCTGTTCTACAAATGCAACTCCTGTACTTTACTATTAATATTACATGTAAATGTTAAATTCACTATTAATGTAAATGTCAATTTTATTAACACTCCAGATCAAGGAGGGTACGGCGCGTTTACAAATTACAATGACAATTTGAAATATCCTAAGATGGCTAAAGATGTTGACGTCACCAGTAATCTCTGAGGAAGAGCGCTCTCGTGTCCGGCTTTGTTCACGAGAATATACATAAAAGTCACGACCTCTTTGGCAATTCGAAGGAAATCATTTCCCCTGAACTTGACGGCTTACTCGAAACTTTAATTCTAATTAAATCGATGCGTGGTTTAAATTAAATGATACTGCGGACTGAACAAGTTTTTGACGAGCATCCACAATAGCATAGATCTGAAGTTGCCGCGAGCTAAACGCGTGCTGCTTGTAATGACGTACTTCACGGTTATCTTCTCCTAATAATCTTCGACAAGTACCTCGCTCACGTCGATCGTTATCTATTATCGCACATCCACCGACATCGTCGAGTGTAATAAACATTCCTCGACATAGAATTGAAACAATTTCAAGTTGTTGGTTTTTTTTGTTGCTGCTTTTTTTAAAATCCGATTTATCGTTAATTGCTCTCAACCTAACTAGACAGTTCTTAATTTAGAATTTTGGGTAAATTGGTGTAAATAAAAAAAAGAAAATGATATTAAAAAAGAAATCTTTACTGTCTGGAAGGAGCAGTAAGAAGAAGAATTAATTTTAATTGTTTCACACACACACACACACACACACACACACACACACACATGCACGCACGCACCCCCCCCCCCAAATAAATAAAATAAGAATTTTCACTTCCCAACTATTGCATATTAATTATGCATATAGGACGTTTCTGATCTTGTTCTCAATTTAATGCTGTGATGCAGTTTGTGATTTTAGTAAATTAACTAGATATGCAGTTTGTCATTTTAGTAAATTTTAAATAAATCGTTAATTAAAATTTTAGTAAATTAACTAGTGATCAAGCTGATATCCTTGATCTGTGTGACAAGCGTCGAGAACTAAAGAAGAAGAAATCAGAAGTAGAAGGAACAAAACAATACTGGGAAATCAACCAGCTTATCAACAAAAACATGAAAAACATAGATTGAAAACCTGTGTAAAGATATAGAAAATAATCTAAAGAAAAATATTAGCAAAAAAGCATACCATCTGGTGAAAGATCTGACCAATGTAAAATAAGGACGCTCCTCCACCATTCAAGATAGTGGAGTGAATTGTCTTACAGAAGACCAAGACATTCTTAAGAGATGGACAGAATACTGCTCAGACCTATACAACCACAGAGCTACAGAGGACCTAGACATACTCAACATCCCACCAGTGACCAACACTGACAACTATCCCATCCTCCGAGAAGTAGAGACTGCAGTGAAATCATTGAAAAATGTCTTTGTAGATTTTAAGAAGGCGTTTGATAGGATGTGGCATGCAGCCTTTTGGTCCACCATGAAGATGTACAACATCAGTGCCAACCTGATCAAAGTCATAGAAAGCTTTACAGCAAGGTCATCAGTGAAGTCTGCTTCAATGGCCAATTAGGAGATTGGTTCAGGACAACAGTGGGAGTCAGACAAGGCTGCTTACTTTTGCCTATTCTCTTCAACACCTTCCTTGAAATAATTATGACAGATGCTCTGGAAGATCATGAAGGAACTGTCAGTATTGGAGGCAGAACAATAATGAACTTACGCTTTGCCGATGACATCGATGGCCTTGCAGGAAATGAGGAGGAGCTAGTTCACTTGGTGGCAAAACTGGACAGGACAGCTACTGCTTTTGGAATGGAAATCAGTGCTGAGAAGACTAAATTGATGACGAACAACACCAGTGGCATTGGCAATGACATCATGATTGGTGATCAGAAATTGGAAATAGTTAATAAATTCAAGTACTTAGGAGCCATCGTGACAGACGAGAGATCAAAACCAGAAATATTGTCCAGGATTGCACTGACAACAACAGCAATGGCAAGGCTGAAGACAGTTTGGAAAGACAGAAACATCTCAGTCAGCTCAAAGATCAGACTGATGCACTCCTTGGTTGTATCTGTATTTTTATATCTCTGTGAGTCATGGACCCTCACAGCAGATCTCAAAAGGAGGATACAAACTACTAAAATGAGATGCTTTTGAAGGTTTCTATGGCATTTCATACAAAGATCATGTCATGAATGAGGAAATGGGAAACAGAATTAGGCAAGCCATTGGGTCCTATGAAGAGCTATTGGCCATTGTGTAAAAACGCAAAATGAAATGGTATGGACATGTCACATGATCAACCGGGCTGGCCAAGACAATCATGAAAGGTACTGTACAAGGAATGTGAAGGAGAGGGAGACAGAGGAAGAGATGGGAGAATAACATCTCGGAGGGGACAGGACTGAACTGAGCAATACAGTAAGATTAGCTGAGAACAGAATGGAATGGAGGAAACTGGTTGTCAGGTCATCAGTGGTGCCTCAACGGTCGACAAGACTAAGGGATAGATAGACAGATAAAGAACTAGAGATGCAGTTTGTCACTGAAGTAAATGTGTGGTGGAGTAAATTTGCCTCTCTCTATTTTAAATTTAATTGTTATATAAGTTGTTAAATTGTCAGAGTAACCTGACCTTGGGCACTCCCTATTGTGGTATTTATGAAAGTGTCTGAGTAAATGCTCAAGGCAAGAATATTCTAGATTTGCTGACATAATGCAAATAGTGAGTAGTTTTTATCATCCAGAATGAGACCAGCCAATGAGGTGAGATGAAAAAGTGTACTTGATGTAGAAAATTCTATTCTCTGATTACTCTGAATTTGAAGTAGCAAGAAGAAATCTAGTTTTGAAAAGCAGAAGTTAGGTTGATGGTGAGTTAAACTGACTGATTGAGAGAGAAAGGACTGAAATATTTCATGTAATTTTGATATTGATATGCTATACTTTGTAGAGATGTACTATATGAGCTGACTTTTATTACAAAATTAATGTTTGAATTAAGCTGCTCACATTTAGTGTTGACACTTGACATTGTTTTGATATGCTGTATTTATTATACCATGTGTATGTATCAGGCTAATGAATACTGTTGCAGGAAATTATAAGTTGAGACTGGAATGTAACAAAGAAGGAGTTATACTGTGATACACTGGAAACTTAGGTTTGCTACTTAATTATATTTTGCAGTGAGCAAGTAGCCTTTCCAGTTACCTTTCATGTGCTTTTTGGTTAAGAACCTGAATGACCATCATATGCAGGAAACATCTGTTGAGGTTTATTTAAGCATAAGGGAGTATGCTACACACTTTTGATGTATCATGGGAAAGTATGCTGACTATACTGGGAAAATTCGAGTAGGGTGAAGTTACCAGAATTACTGTAATCGTGTTCTGCTCAAAGAAACTGACACGGCAAAGATGGCACTCGAGATGGGTTCAAGAGAGAATAGTGCATCAGTGTTTTCCAAGTGTGTGGAGGGAGACACATGTTGATGTGGACATTGTGATGTTTTGACATTATTGCAAAAGCAAGCAAAAGACTGTTGAAGCAATGCTTAATCAATATTATGTAAAAAGATTATAAACACCTATCTCTAATAACTCCATTTCTATTCTCTGATAGAACTAACCTGTGATGTGTATTGACATATTGTTGAATTGAATTTAGAGTAGACTGTGTAATTATAAAAATTTTCCGAACGTGGGTTCGTGGAAATATTGATGTCAAGTAATCCATTTCATTGTATTTGTCATATGTATATCTGATTGTTGATTTAATAAATTTATGGTTAAATTTATTGACATTCTTATGCATATTGATAACATTAAGTGGGTGGATGGGGGCTCGCTAAATATAGATTAACGACGGATTTGTCTTCTCCTTTAGTAATTAGTTTTCCACGTATGGAAAGGCTATGTGACCGTGAATATTTATCTTTTGTGTTGTGGAAGAAACATTTACAGTGCCAGTATATTTATCTTTTGTGTTGTGGAAGAAACATTTACAGTGCCAGTATATTTATCTTTTGTGTTGTGGAAGAAACATTTACAGTGCCAGTATATTTATCTTTTGTGTTGTGGAAGAAACATTTACAGTGCCAGTATATCCGCCAAGTGAAAGAGACAAGTGTGTCTGCTAGATGATCACTAATAAAATAAAATTAAGTTTCTCATCACTTGTAATTAGTTATGAAAGATTAATTAATAATAATATACAATCACTTTCATTAACTAAGTCGCGTTGCCGTCACGAAATGTAATTAGTGATGCAGTTTGTCACTGCAGTAAATGTAACTAGTGATGCAGTTTGTCACTGCAGTAAATGTAACTAGCGATGCAGTTTGTATTTGCAGTAAATTTAACTAGTGAGGTACTTTGTCATTGCAGTAAATGTAACTGGTGATGCAGTTTGTTATTGCAGTAAATGTAACTAGTGATGCAGTTTTCATTGCAGTAAAAGTAACTAGTGATACAGTTTGTCATTATAGTATATATCATTAGTTATGTAGTTTGTCATTATAGTAAAATAAAACTAACAGAAGAACCTTAAGTATTCATGCTTTGTTTATTTTGAAACCCGAGATTCGCTTGACATTTCTTCATATCACTGAAAAAATCTGAACTATTTCATTAAGTAAATGCCTTCGATGCCTTATATAGTATATATCATTAGTTATGTAGTTTGTCATTATAGTAAAATAAAACTAACAGAAGAACCTTAAGTATTCATGCTTTGTTTATTTTGAAACCCGAGATTCGCTTGACATTTCTTCATATCACTGAAAAAATCTGAACTATTTCATTAAGTAAATGCCTTCGATTTCTGAACTAATTCACTAAGTATTTATTTGCCTTCAAAGTACTGAACGAAATCTGAAATATTTCATGAAGTACTTGCCTTCATATCACTGAAAGAAATCTATAATATTTCATTAAGTACTTGCCTTTGAAAGAATCGTTACAGGCCTTCAGACGTGTTTGAGTGGCCGAAGGGTCTCATTTAGGTATAGCTGTGTCTGCATATTTAGGTATAGCTGTATCTACATATTTAGGTATAGCTGTGCCGACATATTTAGGTATAGCTGTCTACGTATTTAGGTATGGGTGTGTCTACATATTTAGGTATAGCTGTGTCTAAATATTCAGGTATAGTTGTGCCAACACATTTAGATGTCGCTGTGTCAACATATTTAGGTATAGCTGTGCCGACATATTTAGGTATGTCGACAAGTTCGATTTGAAAGTGAAGATTATTTATGTCACTGGTGTTTGTCTTCTTTCGGAGAGAGAGAGACAGATATGTATAGAAGAGGGAGAGACAGACAGCGAGACATAAAGAGAGAGGACTCGACTTGCCTATATTACACTGTACGTGTTTAAATGTGAAGAGGGAAAGGGTGTGAAACAATGACAGGAAGCCATGCTCAGAAAGGTAAGGAGAGAGAGAGAGAGAGAGAGAGAGAGAGAGAGAGAGAGAGAGAGAGAGAGAGAAGGGAGTCTTGGGGGAAGAGGGAAGGAGGTGGTGAAAAGCGGCTTGCCTCGAGCCTGGCAGGTTTTAAGGCCACATAACTTCCGACGGTCCACAACATCCTCGTAGCTTGTCCAACCGACTTCAGCAGCATAATGAATGTCGTTACGTTATGGAATGCAAGGGCAACAACTAGCGTTGCACATTGCATAGCTGTGTCGGCCATTATGGAGAACGAGAAGTATTTGGGCACTGGTAACTTTAATTAATGGCCCTTTATGACACACCAGGAGATACGTATGCCGAGATACACGCCTGTATCCCGGCTCCCGAAAGTATCAAGGAGCCATTTTTCTCAGCTGTAAACTTTGCTGGCGTCTGTCCTAAATTGCATTTTATTGTATAACGTCACCCCTGTCTTCATTCAGAGAACTATTGTCTCGGGGATCGCACGTACTACAAAGATACAACTGTCAGCTGTATTTTTTTTTTCTTTCTACGGCAGAAGCCTACATTCCTTGAAGAAGAAAAATTGAACCGTTATAATTGCACACATACCCCATGTGAATTTTAGTCGCGTTCAAACTGACTAAATCGCCAGTCTTGTATGAATTTGGGGTATAAAAGTGAAGTGTCAAATTGATACGCGACTAGGACCGTTTACCATTCTTGCAATAATCCTAGACAGTTTTCTACGAGGCCTGCGAGAACATTGCACTAATCTTTATTACAAGCTCGGTGCAACCAAATCACCAGTTTTGTACGAGTCAGTTATGGCAGAACTAAATCGTCAGTTTTGTACGAGTCACGTATAGCAGAACTAAACCGTCAGTTTTGTACGAGTCAGGGTGTGGTGGTTTACAATTTTTTTACGTGTCAAGTAGCGTAGTGGCGTAAAACTAAGTCGCCAGAGTTGAACGAATTCGAGACAGGTATAAAAGAGTCTTCTTAGAGTCCAGGACAATTATATACCAAATTTATATTTGTACGAGTCTGGGACAGTTATAGAAAAGCCAGGAACGAGTCCTAGACAATTATAGAACAGTTTTACTATTTACGATTCAGGACTGTTATATGAGTTTTACTTTTTGTACGAGTTCGGAACAGTTATATAAGAGTTTTCTTTCTGTACGAGTCCTGGACAGATAAATAACAGTATTGTACGAATCCATATTACAAAAAGACAGACTGCAATTAGTCCAGGTCAATTAAATTAACTTTGAAATAACTGTCATCAAACTTGGAATTTGCTTCCTCCCTCTCAGCTTGTTGGTCTTTCAAATTTGGTTGTCGTAATTTAAGTCAGTGTTTCTGGTCTTTCAAATTTGTGCGTGTTGTAATTTCAGTCAGTGTTTCTGGTCTATCAAGTGTGTGTGTGTCGTAATTTTCAGTCAGTGTTTCTGTTTTTTACAAATCTGTTTGTATCTTGTAATTTAAGTGAGTGTTTCTGGTCTTACAAATCTGTATGTATCTTGTAATTTAAGTAAGTGTTTCTGGTCTTACAAATCTGTTTCATGTAGTTTCAGTGGTGTTTCTGGTCTTACAAATCTGTTTGTTTCATGTAATTTCAGTGGTGTTTCTGGTCGTACATGTTTAAACAATTAAAATAAGAAGTTTGACAAACTTTTCAAAAGTGGTCTTGACCCTTCTACACGCACGCACGCACACACACACACACACACACACACATACATTCAAGCACGTTTGTATAGGTATATATATATTTCATCGTACAGCACACTAAATTGCAATAATCATATAATTCTTCAATTAAAAAAAACAATATTCATTCCTTTCATAATTTCTTTACGCACAGTGTGTTGGACCCATTTCTCAAAACATTTTCGCGATGCTACTGACAGAATCAAACCTGTTGCCGTTCTGAACTAACGGGCGGTGCCAGCCCTATAGTGAACACAATATGGATGGTTGCAAGGTATTAAAATGTCATTCCCTCCATCTCTACAACCACCACCAGTCTAAATTCTTCTCATAGTCTGGAAGTGACGTCACTGTGCTGCCGAAGAAAACAAGCCTTCTAGTCGTTTGTCACCGCAGAACAATGGCTCGTGCGTCATGGTGTCAGCACAAGGCAACACAAGTGTGCGGACGCCCGTACACAACCGCAGTGGTAGTTCAGACCAGATCTGAAGGAGGTGCAGTTATACATACGACTGTGCGACAGGTGGCTGACGAAAAGCAGCATGCTACCATTGCAGCAAAGCTTCAATATCAACTTTTCCCCGCTAGATTGATACCGAGAAATATCCTATCTGAAGACAGTATCGTGACTTGTATCTGATTGTTTGATATGCTCTGTGCGTGTTTACACACAATTACAAACATGCCCTAGTAGTAATAAATAAATAGTCAAAACAATTCACTATTCCTGGAGTCTTTAGTTTATTTTAAATAATACTAAGAACATGAACAACTTGGACTGCTGCTATTGCGCAGCACATGACTGGCTACTCCATTTGTCGTCCCCAACAGACTGACTGCATGCTGAAGAGAAGTGCGGGGACAGCTCATAAGCAAAGGGATTCCGGAAGCCAATTTGACCTGTCAGCAATGTTAACTCCTATAAGGCTGCAGTTTTCTATATATAAGAAGAGTTGTTTGCACTTGATTTTTTTTTTTACAATGAAAGGTCATGTGCCGCTGGTTGACATACGTGTCATGAGTTGGAGACTGGTTTATTAGTTAACATATGTCATGTGTAGTTGGTAAGTTTCGTGCTTGATTGGTAGATATGTTCACGAGTCACTGGTTGATGTGTATGTGTCGATGTCTGATTTGTATATAGCGTTTCCCTGGTGGACATGTGTCATGTCAAGAACCTCTCACTGTGTCATGGATCCTGGCCCTCACACTATGTCATGGGTCTTGGCCCTCATATTGTGCCATGGGTCTTGGCCTTCATATTGTACCATGGGTCTTGGCCCTCATATTGTGCCATGGGTCTTGGCCCTCATATTGTGCCATGGGTCTTGGCCCTCATACTTTGTCATGGATCCTGGCCCTCACACTATGTCATGGGTGTTGGCCCTCACACTATGTCATGGGTGTTGGCCCTCATATTGTGCCATGGGTCCAGTAGTTGAACTTGACAACATTCACCCAATCAAAGATGCACGTGTATTTGTTTTTATCCGCAGACATTCGTTAGAAATCTTTACATTGAAATCCTCTGAAATCTAATGTATAAAGATGTGGACATCCATCAATCTAATTTGTAACGAATGTGGACATCGATAGATACGATGTATAATAATGTGTTAGGGTCTGAGCCATTGATAGATTTAATACGTAAAGACACGAGCCATTGATAGATTTAATACGTAAAGACACGGGCCATTGATAGATTTAATACGTAAAGACACGGGCCACTGATAGATTTAATACGTAAAGACACGGGCCATTGATAGATTTAATACGTAAAGACACGGGCCATTGATAGATTTAATACGTAAAGACACGGGCCATTGATAGATTTAATACGTAAAGACACGGGCCATTGATAGATTTAATACGTAAAGACACGGGCCATTGATAGATTTAATACGTAAAGACACGGGCCATTGATAGATTTAATACGTAAAGACACGGGCCATTGATAGATATAATGTGTAATAATGTAAAGATATGAACCATCAATAGATCTAATGTATAAAGATGTGGGGCATTGATAGATCTAATGTTTAATGAAGGAAAATTAGAATTAAATAAATAAAAGAAAGAAGACCAGATGAATACAAATGCACTTGCTACCCAAGCAGTGAATCATGCAAATAAGACAAATGAGACTGTTCTCATTTCAGAGGTTAAACATTGCGCAGAGACCTGATCAAAAGGGCACAACATGCAAAACACATGTTTTTCCAAGTTCACATCTACGACGTCAAATGGTGTTTTAGTCACACGGTATATATATAATCACAAGTCGTAAATTACACAAAATAATACGAAAATCCAGGAACCCCCAGAGAGAAAAAGATTACGTGTGTGTGGTGGTGGTGATGGGGTGAATGTGTGTGAAAGAGAGGGGAAGGGAGGGAGAGAAAGAGGAAGGAAGTGAAAAAGAGAGAGAGAGAAGAGAGGGAGAGAGAAAAGGGAAGGGAGGGAGTAAGAAAGAAAGATAGAAAGAAAAAAGGAGAAGGAAGGGAGGGAGGGAAAGAAAGAGAGAAAAAGGAATGAAGGAAAGAGGAGAAGTAGAAAGAAGGAATGTATAAGTAGGAGAGAGAGAAAAAGGAAGGAAGAGAGTGGGAAAAAGAGGAAGGGAGAGAAAGAGGAAGGAAGGAAGAAGAAAGGGAGAGAAAGAGGAAGAAAGGGAGAGAAAGAGGAAGGAAGGTAGCGAGAATAAAGGCAAACAGAGAACGTGAGCAAGAAAGAGCGACCGAAGAAAAGAGAGAAAGAAAGGGGGGGAAGGGGAGAGGGTAGCTATATGACACCTTCGGTAAAATGTCTGAGATGGCAAGTAGGGACCGCAAACTAATTAGTGATATAAACATATAATTATAACTATTGCTAGGCTGGAACCAAAGGGTCATGGCCATTTGCTGTGTGACATTTATACCATTGATACGGGTGAGACAAAGGAAGTGTCACTAACATGTGTTATCAGCGAGCGATATCTATACTGAAAGAAAAAAACTGCAATGCTAATGATAATTCAGCGAACAACGAGTTTGTTCCTAATCGAGACATTAAAATATAAAACGATAATATCAGATACGAATGATACAGCAGTGAACTTTCCAGTTATATTTACACACACACACACACACACACACACACACACACACACACACACACACACACTGTTTCTCGATCTAAAAAAAAACAACATAGTACTTCCAAACGTTCACGCACCATTTTCAAACAGAAAAGATCGATCAAAGTTTACAATTCATAAAAGTGAAGTTGTTATCACTACTCCTTTCCTTCCTTCCATCTTTTCTACGACTCCTACCACCACCATACCAACAATATAAATAAAGTGAAGTTTTTATCACTACTCCTTTCTTTCCTTCCATCTTTCCTACGACTCCTACCACCACCATACCAACAATATAAATAAAGTGAAGTTTTTATCACTACTCCTTTCCTTCCTTCCATCTTTCCTACGACTCCTACCACCACCATACCAACAATATAAATAAATAAAATGCCGTCTAGTTTCAGATGCGGCTTTTAGTACTAGGAAATCCGAAATTCAAATATAACAGTGCAAAACTATTCTTTGACATTCAGGAAGTGCTTCGATATGTTTTCTCGTAAATCTCGGCCAGCCACTGTACTGCTGGGCTAAACGATACTGAACTGAATTCTGACTATCATTTCCAGACTTCACATTACAAGAACGGATGGTTTAAATTGCCGTCGCTCGTCCATGTGATCTGTAGTCAAAGGACGATGGTTTAAATTGCCGTCACTCGTCCATGTGATCTGTAGTCAAAGAACTGATGGTTTAAATTGCCGTCACTCGTCATGTGATCTGTAGTCAAAGGATGATGGTTAGAAGAACTGCTCAGAAGCAACGAGCTGTTTGATAGCAAGCGTACAAAATACAAGCAGGCTTATAAATAAAAGTAAAACTCTCGCGAGTTTGATCTTAATCAGTTCAGTTTCACCTGTCGACGGTGATGATATTCGTTTAATGTGATGCGACAGTATGTATGGAATGTGTGTGTGTGTGTGTGTGTGTGTGTGTGTGTGTGTGTGTGTGTGTGAGAGAGAGAGAGAGAGAGAGAGAGAGAGAGAGAGAGAGAATAAAAGAAAGAAGAGACAACCGCTGAATTGAGTAAGTAGACAGCTGAAAATTAATTCCCTCCACTATCTGTAAAAGACAGACATACAAGTAGGTCTGTAAATGGCACACATTCAGTAACAAGGCAGGCAGGCAGGTAGATCTGTAAATGGCACAAGACAGGCAGGTAAGTTTGTATGTAAATGACAGATATTCACTGACAAGACGATGCAATCAGTAACAACGCCATTCAGCATCAAATAGCAAACAACACAAATCGAAAGGACGTGTTGTTCAAGAAGGGGCAACCACTGTGTTTCAGTTGCAGGCTTTCTTATTTCAAGGACACAAACACCAGAGCGGGTGATTCTTTACAGGCGGTTACCCACCCAAAATTAAATAAACAGATATATACAAATGAAAGATTATAAATAAATAAAAGGTAAACAAACAAAAAAAACGTATTTACTGCTAAGAAAAATAAATAAATAAAATACCGTCAAGTGGCATTATTTGTTAGGGACAGACTGACAATCAAACTAGCTACCATCAGAGAACACAATGACCAATGATTCCATCCACAATGACCTTTCTTTCCGGGTCGAGAGCCAGTCTTGAGTAGTGAGAACTGCATCACCCCCACAGCTCTCAAGATTTAATTTTTGCTGTGCCACGGTCTTGTTACCGTTTCCATTATTTTTGTAATTTCATTAAGATATATATACTTGCTTTGAGTCAAACCAAATGGACACTCTCACACACCTCCTAAACCCACCCGACTGTCCGGCGTGCAATGAAATCATTACATTGTTCATGACATACAGGTATGCTCAATGAAAGCGCCCACAAACCTGACTTTCCATGACATACAGGTATGCTCAATGAAAGCGCCCACAAACCTGACTTTCCAGTGTCAATGTAGTGAAGCCCCGACCACGCTCGAGACAATTATTTTCAGTTACGAAATTAACTGGACCAAAACAATGAGAGCATCTGGTTTCCAACAGCAAGTCCTACCTTACACACACACCCCTTTCCCTTCTTAAGGAGGGAAACGATTTGAAAAATAAAAGATCGGAAATTTGCGCAACATAGGCATTTCTTAATAAATGAAAAAAATAAAGTGGAAGATGAAAAACATTAGAGACTACTTAACTCTCTGTGTGTGAGTGCGCGCGCGTGTGCGTGCGTGCGTGTGTGTGATTATGTGTACATGCGCGCCCGTGAGTCTGTGATTATGTATGTGTGTGTGTCTGCACCTCTCTCTCTCTCTCTCTCTCTCTCTCTCTCTCTCTTACATTTTAATTAATTATCAATGTTTATGAGATGAATTTTATTTCAACAAAATACTCAGAAAGAAGAGAAACAGCAACCTTATGATTTTCATACGTACGTATTTATCACAAATGACACGACCTTTCACCATAATCATTAATTACGATTTCTTTTATATTGTCATTCTTTTTTCTTTTTTGGCGTCAAATAAATTGCACGCTTGTCTTTCAAAAGTCTGTCGGCATAGTCAAAATATCCCTATGTAAATGGTATAGTGAGCTTTTGTTAGGCTTATTTTAATTATACTAAAAATTTAGGATAAATGCAATTTTTAAAAAATATTATTTATTTTACAAGTTAAATATAATAAGTCTATTCTAACTATTTAACAATCAGTGAGTTTGAATCAGATATAGAAAAGGAGTCCTGTGACTGATTAATTCATGTGTGTACGATATCAAACCTGAACAGGAGAGCAATAAGAAAAAAGGGCCATTAACTGGTCAATTCTTGCTTATTACATAGAAAACGTGGACATTCGTTGATCAATTCATGCTTGTAACAACAAAATGAAACAAAATAATCATCACTTAAAAAAATGATCCTCAAAACAATCAAATCAAGATGGGTAGAGATCAGGACTTGGAGTGGGTCTAGTGTATGAGTAAGCACTGTGAGAGATGTATGAGTAAGCACTGTGAGAGATATATGAGTAAGCACTCTGAGAAATATATGAGTAAGCACTGTGAGAGATGTATCTAATTTACTGTCTCAAATGTTTGAGTGTGCAGAATTAAATATATGAGTAAATAAAGAGAGATGTATTTTAAACACACTGATATGTATGAGTAGGCACTATGTGAGATGTATGAGTAAACACTGTGTGAGATGTATGAGTAGGCACTGTGTGAGATGTATGAGTAAGCATTGTGTGGGATGTATGAGTAAGCACTGTGAGAGATGTATGAGTAAGCACTGTGAGAGATGTATGAGTAAGCACTGTGAGAGATGTATGAGTAAGCACTGTGAGAAATGCATGAGTAAGCATTGAGTCTGAGATAAATGAGTAATTCTGTGTGTGAAGTATTTGAGTAAACACTATCGAGGTGAGATACATAAATAGTGTAGCGTTATAAGGCAGGGTGTTTTATTTTATTTTTTTTTAAATCATACAATGAACATTTAATCAAACGTCAAACACTGTATTATTTAACGTGGTCAAATATTAAAAAGTTCTGATAAAATAAAAAGGAAATATTATAAATTTCTATGTTGAATATAAATATTATTGAACCAATATTATTGGTTCAAGCAAATCAATAAATAGTATTGGCTCCAGCAAATCAATTCAATAACCCTACCCTCTGCACACTGTCCTATTTAATCAGACAGAAACCTAACCACCTTCCCCTTCTTTCATAAGGAAATTGTTTCATACACAGTAGTGGTTGGTTTGAAAGTATAATAAAACTGGCAGCATAACAATTATGTCAGTATCCTGGGCGGTTATTGCAACCCTTGACTAAAAATAGAAACATATATATTTAGAAATATATTGATGATACCTGTTCATAGGTATTTTATATCATGTCTAGCATATATACGCACATGTGTAACAAGCGATGTAATAAACATACTCACAGACATCGGATTACAAATATTTTCTCTCTCCCTCTTATATAGCTTGCAGTCTTGTTCTTAGCTGACAAAAATCACGTAACAGTTTATGGAAACGCAGTCAGTCGGCTCATTCATTCAGCCCCTCAGATCAGTTTTCTCTATGAACTCCGAATTAAAGCCGAGACTGTCATAATGTATTGCGCCGAGACTGTCTCAATGTATGTACACGATTTCGAATGCTAAACACGGATATGTACAATAAATACTAGCATGTGTTTCTTACATCAACGAGGTCTTGAAAGGTTTCAGAGTGTATGTGTGTGTATATACATACGCACGCACATGCAACTTACACAGTAATTGTGTGACCCATCGCCATTAACTTGCCTGGTTGCGAATGTAAAGTATGCACTTCAGGATTCAACTTGCTGCGCACAAGTCCACCTCTTTGTAAGTAACACAAGCTCTACTGTAAAGTTATCTGTGGGCGTGTTTTGCTTCTTTGTAAGTAACACAAGTCCTACCGCAAAGTTATCTGTGGAAATGATTTGCTTCTTTGTAAGTAACAAGTTTTACTGCAAAGTTATCTGTGGAACTGATCTGCTTCTAAAATAGCTGACGTCAGCTGAGGGGATTCCCGAAAGATTTCTTACTTTCTTCGAAGGTCCTCAAATCTGCAATACTGTTGCACACGAGGGGAAATTTTGTAATCATGCATGTTTGCTTTTTTGTTTATTAATGGGAGAGCAACTGATTGCTCTCAGAATAGTAAAAGATTAAAAAAATAATATCAAATCAAAACTTGTGTGATATCTATTGATGTGATGAGCAATAGTAGTATATTTTTTGATGTTCTTCGTAGACAGTTTTATATTGTTCTACATATTTTCCCTCACGTAATCAATTTTGTAACTCTTTTTTAAATAACCACACCACACCACGCCCCCCCCCCACTTCCTTAATGCAGATAGTTATCAAGATATCTGCCTTAGATGGCATTAGAAACATTCCCACAGACGATATTAAAAACATATATTCCTCATTTCTTTTTGCCCCGAACTCAAATGATGTTTACTTTTAAGACGTGTGAATATTTTTATTTCAACAAGCTTGAATAATCGTGAAGGATATTCCTTCATTGCAGTCTTCTCAGAATTGGTCTGAAATCTTCAGTCAATAATGGACAATGGAGCGAAAGTTGGGGGTACAAACGTACGCATGCATGCACGCACGCACGCACGCACGCACGCACGCACACACACACACACACACACACACACACACACACACACACAAAAGCACACACAAAACGCAGGTAAGGATGACTCCAAACATGCCTGGTTGCAAGCATAATGGCTCTCACGTTTTGCAACATTACGCTAAAAGATCGAAGCAATAGACTTAACCTTGATAACTGAACGCTTTTTCTCATAAAATAATTACCACATTCTCAAATGTGAAACAAACGCTTAGATATAAATCGCATGATTTTTACCATAAATAATCTGTATTTAAGAAACATTAATTTTCGTAGGTATGACATCACATACTCAGAAAGAGGCTGCAACTCTTTTTAGCATTATGAACACTGTAAATAAGGCCTACAAACAAATACGTAAGAACTCTCTAACCCAGTCGACTGATTATTAATTAGCAAAAAAGTAAAAACCAAGAAAAAAAAATTTTTTAAATAAACAAAACGAAAGGCAATGTCCTTAATAAATATCGAATTGTAAATTAATAATCTTACTAAAAATAATATGTTATTTCTTCTCAGTTCAATTTATATTTGTAGTAGAAACATACAACTTATCGACATTGTGTTGGAAGTAAATTATGACCCATAGTGGAACTGCTCTGAAATGGCACTCTACACTACATATATTCTCAACAGGGATGCAAAACATGCACAGTATACTATTCTATTAGTGAGCAAAGAGTGCAATCATCAGAATAAAGTAAACACTTAGTCTCTAGTGAATATAACAAGTACCATCGTCAAAATAAACACTTAGAATCTAGTGAATATAACGTCTATCGTGATTTGGTGGTGGTGCTGGTGGTGGTGGTGGTGGTGATTTGCAACTTAGTTGCATATGCTTCAAAATTATGTTTAAGTAAAGTACTCTAAAATTTGTTTTATTAATAGATCTAGAAAGACGCGCACAAATTTATAAACTTTCCACTACTTTTCTAGAGTGGAAGTAACCTTTGACATAAGCTCTACGGAAAATCTAAGCTATTTTTCGGAAATTACAATTGTCAATCACAAAATATCTATTACTAGTCTATTGACGTAATAAACAATTTCGATAACTTAAAAATAATTATATACAAGACTGCGAATATAATTTAAAGGTTATCTAGAGTAGATGTATCAGATAATACTGGGTTTTTCTTCTTAAATCTCCCTACTTGGGGGGAGGGGGGAGGGAGAGCCATTGAGTGTCTTCAACATTCTAGTACACGAGTAAGGAGTCCAGTTCGGTCGGACTCTAACACAAGTGCGTTTTCTGCAAGTGAGGATTCAGTAGACAGTTGAATGTCATTTAATGACGTCACTTTCTCTGTGGTGAGTGTGTGTCTGCATGTATGTGCATGCATGTGTGTTTTGATTTTAAATGTCATTAGAAGACATTATTATCTTTTAACTCATAAAGAGAGAGACAGGCGATGCCTCAAAGACTTCTTAAAGGAAAACAACATTCTTCAGAAAATAAAAGTCTTCAATGGATTTGGATTGAAAGAACCCCTGATTGTGCTATATATAGGGCACAAAGAAGTCACGTGACGGACAATTATAAACTGTTGTCTTAGATGACTACACAACGTACAGCGACATTATGGCACTTAATTATTTAGTCAGTATGTATTCCTACGCCGCACACACACACACACACACAAGAGCCCTTTGAGTGAATATATTAGTCGTTCCGTTATAAATGAACGATAAATTCACTTTGTGAATTAAAATATAATTTCCTTTACGGACTTTTCCGAACACAAGACTTCGGGAGTCTTCGGAAACGCATAAGCTCGAGACGCCAAATAAGTGAAAGAAAGTCGTAGCGAGCAGCATGCATCAGACGAAAGTTTAAGTGATAACAAATCACCGGAGATATCTCAAATCTATTATAAAATGGATTAGCTCTTTACTGAGTCTGATGAAACAGAAATTGAAAGATTCAGGATACATTCGGACGCATTGACAACAAGGGTTGTCAGTCCTTTTCAATGGAAACACGATATCAAGAATCATGATTAACTCCTCTGATTAAACTATAACATTTGAATGCTTAGCAATTACACTTATTACTTAGATTGTAGATCTAGGGAGCTTAGCAATTACACTAATTACTTAGACTGTAGATCTAGGGAGCTTAGCAATTACACTAATTACTTAGACTGTAGATCTAGGGAGCTTAGCAATTACACTAATTACTTAGATTGTAGATCTAGGGAGCTTAGCAATTACACTAATTACTTAGACTGTAGATCTAGGGAGCTTAGCCTAAGGAATAACCGCTAGCTTTCACGTTATAAGCATCTACATACTTTTAAAAAAAATAATCATTGGAAATTTAGTTTGGTAATATTACTATGACATGTTTTATCACCAATCTGATATAAGGTGTACACTGAAATTCTGTGGTGAAGAACAGATCAATATTATTAATAATAATAAACTTACAACTTAATAATATATATAAAACAATAAAGCAACTAATACCCTTTAATTATAATTTTTATATAGTTGTTTAAAAAATATAATTTACAAAAGTATAAAATTGATAAATAAATTAACGAATATACACACCTTTAAGTTACAAAAACTATCCGAATGTAGTGAAATTTATATTTAAATTAAGGATTATACACAGAAATCACGTATGAAAAAATTATTGGTTTCAGTCCTGAATGCAAATTATACTTATGGTAGTTTATTTTTTGTTATAATCTAGCAAGATAATAAAACTTCATTTGGCTTTTGTCTGGATTTAAAGTTCAGTAGAAATAATAAAATTAATGTACAAAACCAATATCTGCAGAGTTTATGTTTAATAAGCTCTTCCTGATTAGGAGTGCAAGTAAAAAATATAGAAACAAACTGTCCTACTACAAAGTGTTAAGTACTATTATAAATGTACTCCTGACCTACTATTTAAAAGTCTTCCCAGACTTTCCATTGTGTAGAGTAGATACTTTTAATTTGTTCTGTAAATCAATGAAAGTGCATTTAACTTATGGATATACTGCCTGAACTTTTAGTATTAGTAGCAGACTACTAGGAACAGTTTTAATTTCAATTTATAGTCGAGGAAAGCATATTTGTATGTTGTAACCATTTCTAATATTTATTATTATATATGTACAAATACTATTTAATTTCCTTAGAACTAATAATAATAATATAGCCTGTTATACGTATCTTTTACTACCATATGTATATAATTAATTATGATATCATATTTTAATTATTTGTAATGTGTTATACAGATCATTAAGATATCATATTTTAATTATCTTGTAATGTGTTATACATATCAGTATATCATATTATAATTATCGTATAATTATATATGCATAATCATTAAGACATTGCATTTTAATTAACTGTTAATGATAGGCCTATATGCAGATCAGTATCCTATTATAATTATCTTTAAATTAGTGTGATATATGTTATAATTATTATGTAATGATACATGCATATAAGTATGATATCATATCATAAAATGATATATTTAGATGAGTAAGATATCATGCTATAATTATCTTGTAAGTATATGTATGTCATAAATACCAGTAAATACGTCCAAAAGTGAAATCCAACTTTTACAATTATGTTTAAAAATATGTTGCTGTATTATTCTTAAGTTCTAGACAGAAATGATCGTGTGGTGAAAGCCATTTTGGTGACTTTTGAGAGGGTAGTATTCATTCTTTCTTAGTTGGAAACAACATACTTTAACTTTCTGAAAAGCTTTTGAAAAAACTTTGACATGGTGATATGATCGTTATAAAATTGACTTGCATCGGTATAAAACTGTTTGGGAACACAGCATGAGTTTGGAAGTCGGGAAAAAAAAGGCACCTGTTTTGCGATACAAAAGTCTTAATAATATTTTCACAACGTGCCCATTTTTCAAATTCTGTAGAGAGATTCCGGTATTTTGCTCGTAGGAAATAATAATTGTAAGCATTTATAAATAGCCTAACCTTTAAAAAAAAAAACTTCGCATTCAATTTTTTGTTTAAATCTTTGTTTTAAAGTGAAGTCTTATTATCTTCGTTAAAAGTAGGTGAGAAATGCTCTAAAACCGCCAACCATATGGAAATAAAAGCCCTACAAAGACTGTCACAGTTTTTGATACTTGTGTACTTGCCGCCAAAAGACTGCGTATGACTTCGATAAATTTATTGCTCTAGAATTTCGAGGTCAAGATGGACTGCATTCAGAAAATTGCGTGCCCGTTGTAAGTATGAGGGGAAAATGTATTGCATAGACAAAACGCAATCGGGTTCACATGCAACGTTTTCGAAGTGCGAACTTGAATGAGCTCTCAACGTTTTCGAAGTGCAAACTTGAATGAGCTCTCAACGTTTTCGAAGTGCAAACTTGAATGAGCTCTCAACGTTTTCGAAGTGCAAACTTGAATGAGCTCTCAACGTTTTCGAAGTGCAAACTTGAATGAGCTCTCACTACGGAATTTGAGGGAATTTTTATGTACTTAGCAAGTAGATATCTGTAAAAAGAACCGAGCTTTGAATTTTTTTAACCTCTTAAGAAATCTAATAAAGACAGATAAAAAGTGTATTATGTCTTTAAAAAAAGAAAATGAATACTCCAGGGACAAAAATTTACTGTGTTCGATAAAAACTGACATTTTAATATTTCTGAACGAGATATTACAACTTTAAATAAAGCATTTAATATTTCAATAAAGACGTTAATAGGTGCACAAATTCAATTCTAAATGCTCCTAAAAACAAGGTTATCTACAGAAAATTGAGCTTTAACGAAATTAATATTGAGATATTAGATTACATATTTTAAAAGTATTATTTTTAGATAGTGTAGCTTGTGTACATGTTTTTCGTTAATATATACCAATATTATTCAATAAGAATTGTTTGCTTATTTGTAGTAATGCAACTTTTATAAGTATTATTGGTTTTGTTTATTTAATATCTGAGAATTATTATCTTGCTGGTAGGGATCTAAGCATTACTTGTTTGATGGAATGTCTAATTGTCGTCTCTTGGTTTGTCATTATCGTCGGAGTAATTGCTTGATAATTGCCTAAGTAATGTTTGTAAATAGGCAAATACTAACTGTTTAAGTAGTGTTTGTAAATAGGCAAATACTAACTGTTTAAGTAGTGTTTGTAAATAGGCAAATACTGTTTAAGTAGTGTTTGTAAATAGGCAAATACTAACTGTTTAAGTAGTGTTTGTAAATAGGCAAATACTAACTGTTTAAGTAATGTTTGTAAATAGGCAAATACTAACTGTTTAAGTAGTGTTTGTAAATAGGCAAATACTAACTGTTTAAGTAATGTTTGTAAATAGGCAAATACTAACTGTTTGCTTGATCATCTAGATCTTCGCTAATAGTTAAGTACTAGCTGTTTGCTTGATCATCATCTAGAATTCTAGATCTTCTTTGGCTAATAGGTAAGTACTAGCTGCTTGCTTGATAGTTATAGAAGTATTGTTTGCTTACATATGTATAGTTTATATTATTTCTTAGTCTGGAAATATTTAAATATTGTTATTTGTTATTCGACCAAAGAAACCGACAAACCGAGTTCAATGGTTCAAAGTAAAAACTTTATAGCCAAACGCTTCTTGACTATGCCTAAGGTTTTTGGGGAATGAAAGAACACTTTAAAATTTCTGAGGACATTATTTTATTTTCGCGCGCGTATAAAAAAAAGAAAAGTATCTTCGCAAACATAAATGACTACTGCCTGTTATTCTGAGTGATTACCACCAGTTTTTAGAAAGCACAGTTTCCGCGGTCCATTTTGAAACAGCTAGACTTATATTAGACCAGCCGCAACTTAGCACTCAAGCCGCAGTTTTATAAATAACATAATCACCTATGTTCAAAAGGCAATGTGCCTTCTAGCTGCCCGAGTTTGACGTCTATATATTATTGCCATTCTGAACGTAGCCGTCTGACTAAGTGTTTGAATGTAGCGTTGAACTGAACGCAACCCCAAAGACTGTTCTTTAGATGCTTGAATATTAGTACGTACCAAAGCTAGCCAAAGAACAGTCGATCAAGGGCGAAAACTCGCGCAAACATATTTTTGGAGAAAACACAACATGCGAACATTTGAAATTTGAGCATACTTTAGGTTTTGACAATTTAACTGGTCATGATTGCAGATTTGCTGCGACTACTATAAAAAATAGACTGGTTAACGAAGACTTCCAAGGAATACTATGAATGTAAATTGGTTAATCAAGGACAACCTTGAGAAAATGTATGGTTTTAAAAATGTATGGTATAAATGTTCCTGAAAAATCTTGAAGTCTCTAGGTGCGCCCAAAGTGGAAATACGGAATGCATTTTATCCTTCCTCGCCTGTTCTACTAGTTTCTGTCCCTAATTGTGTAATTGTAAGAACTCAAGTAATATTACTTTCTATTGTCGTACCTGCACTTGATCAATTTTTTTAAATCTGCTGTTATTTTGGTATAATCCATACTGTATTATTATTTTATTTTAGCCTTTCACTTTTATCTGATCACTCAAAAACTATTGTAATAAATAATCCTTTCTTATTTTTTTTTTAAAAAAGTATGTCTGTATATGGGGAGTTGGGTGGGGAAGGTACGGTACTTTGCTTTTATAAACTTGTTCACATTATAGCAAGCAATTATTTCTCTTGGAGTGTTTATGTCAGAGGTGAATAAGTGAGTTGTACGAGTTACCCAAACCTCTACATCTCTACATCTCTACACTGTACACAAATTGACGAACACTGGCAAGGAATTATACCAGAAGTTTTTCTCTCTCCATACATTTACACTTTCCATCTTTACACTGTACACGAACTCAAACTTACGACAAGAATATCAACTTTACATCACTACGCTGACTTCACAGTTACATTTTCATTTTGGTGCACATTCAGAAATCAAAGTCAAGTTGTTCACAGTAAAGCACAATCTGTAAATTAAAAAACGTCACGACCATTTGCACGCTGTCTTCAAAATGTTTTTTTTAAAAGTAAAAAAAAAAAGTTCAACTACATTCTACGTTCCTAAGTAAGGCAGGCACAATTCTGCTCAGTGCAAAAATCTGATTCGGTAACCTTGTGAAGGCAGACGCAGAAGAGAACTCGACAACCCAGAGTAGAAAAGAAGAGTAAGGGGGAGGGGGGTTAACGAGAAACCCCGAAGCCGCCAGGTAGAGCGACTCTGACCTTCGCCAGATTAGCTGCATCACATTTACCCGACTTCGTGCAACGGTTTCATTATTTTTTTCCCTCCACCAGTTTATCTGCAAGCTGAAGTACTCTGGTTACTGGAATACCCCCCCCCCTCCATTTTAATTTCGTACTGCTATTTAAAGTTTCCTGCTTAGCTTCTCGTGGAAGGTAAATATTGTAAATCGCTAATTTGCAGACTATTTTGCTGTTAGTTCTTTGACCATTCAAAAAAATTTAACAACCCGGAATTATTTGAGAATGTACCACAAAGCAAGTAAATGACCCGTATCAAGCTCTCGATGCGAGAAGAATTGATCAGATCTTACTTTTAAGTTATATGAGTATTCACGCTGAACAATCATTTCAATTGTCTCCTCTGAGAATGTGTACACAGCGTAAAGATTCTGTCCGAATATAACTATTTACGACTAGCAGTGAGCCAGTCAAGGCCCATCACTGTCACAGATAATAAAGTCACAGAGTGGAGTGACGTGCCCCTAGCCTTAATCCTGGCTGATGGAGTGCGAAAGATATATTATATATAAGTACTAGGTTGTCACAAGCCCCTTATCAAAATGTTATATTTATTTTATGGAAAGCATTGGTTTCAGAGCGGAATGTTATCTTGGATGAGTCACCGTTAGCATTTTCATACGGCTCAAAATGAAATATAATTCTTTGCATCACTTAGCTCTACCAAAGACAGGTTATAATTCAATACATGCATTTCATCTCACATCCAGAGAATCCTTAATAAATAAGTAAGTAGTTATGCTTCAGATGTACCCGATTATATGCACTTTGATAAAACCTTATCCTTTGTCACCTATGAGGTGCGAAATCCTTCAGCTTCAGTAAGGGTTATCAGTGTTATTCATGTGCTTAGAAAAGGTTCTTCATTACTGATGAGCATTTATGTTCTTTTTGCCAAAATAAGTTTTATGATCAGTGTGATGATAGGTTACTTTGCCTGAAAAGTTGTGTCTGAGTGGCTTGTATGTTTAGACTGAAATAGTTCTTTTGCGAGAGGAAGACAAGTCACTAGTAATGTATATTCTTTTGCCTAATTAGAATTATTTGTTCAGAACAAAGTATGTCACTAGTGATGTATATTCTTTTGCCTAATTAGAATTATTTGTTCAGAACAAAGTATGTCACTAGTGATGTATATTCTTTTGCCTAATTAGAATTATTTGTTCAGAACAAAGTATGTCACTAGTGATGTATATTCTTTTGCCTAATTAGAATTATTTGTTCAGAACAAAGTATGTCACTAGTGATGTATATTCTTTTGCCTAATTAGAATTATTTGTTCAGACCAAAGTATGCTTGAAGCGAAATTATGCGTCAAGTCCTGTATTTTTTGTTCTTATTATAAATAAGTCTGCATGTTCACAGCAATGTTTGTTTTTTTGGCCTAATTCATGTAGTTCTTTTGCCTAACTAAGACGATATTCACAATACAATTGGCCTAAATCACATACTTCTTTTGCCTAAGACGATATGCTCAGTAGAATATGCCTAAAGCATGTAGTTCTTTTGCCTAAGACGATATGAATTGGCCTAAATCATGGAATTCTTTTGCGTGAGATTGTATGCTGAGTAGAAGTGGCCTAACCTAAATTATGTAGTTCTTTCGCTTAACTAAGACGATATCATGAGTAAAATTAACACTGTCAGTCCATATGATACACATTAAGAAAGGAGTACTGAAGTACCCAACACCTTAAATATGGGAACAGTAATCATTATATTAGGATGGTAATTGTTTTTCCTTTAAGAAATAACGAGTTACAAGACATGAATGACAGAAATATATTAAAATGAATTTATTTTTTCCCCACTTTTACACGTAATAACAATAACTGATAACTCTAAATCTCGGGTCCAAGACGGGTTTAAGTTAAGACCCGTCACAACCTCCATCCATCCTTCTATCTATTTGTCTATTCTCCATTGTCTGTCTGTCGACAGACAAACACACACGCACGCGCGCACACACACACACACACACACACACACACACACACACACACACACACACACACACACACACATTTATAGTTTATTACAGCGATTCATTTTCCATCATTCCATCTTTCTATTTGTCTATTCTCCATTGTCTGTCTGTCTGTCGGCTTTTTCGTTTCTCTTTTACAAGAGAAGCCTTCGCAGACAGACACGCATACACACACACACACACACACACACACACACACACACACACATACACACACACATTTATAGCGATTCATTCCCATTCATCAAGCGTAGTTCATAAGCAAGGCATTGTGGGATTGCGGAGAGTTTATATATATTTTATACAATAAAATATAAATAAAAATCAGTCATATGTAAAGTTTTAACATGAGGTAGGATGTCCAAGCAAAAGATTCTCTAACTGTCCGTCTCGAATTATTTAAAACTAAGTAATAAATTTCGCTCACTTTATACACGTATGCAAGTGAAAGGAAAGGGCATTAATCTTCCTTTCTATGTGAAGCAGGGGAGGTAAATCCCTGAAGGCGACTGGAGCGTTTGCTACTAATCTTCGGTGTCAGTGTCAGAACTTAAGAGATATGTCCATGTTGCATACAACAGTCGTGGTCTTAAGTCAATATGGCTTGATGGAGAAAAGTTATACATAAAAAAATAAAGATATTTGTTTTGTGTACATGTATTTACCAGATAAATATAAAAGAAAACGTTTTTGCAATGGCGACTCTTGTTCGTTGAACTTTGACCTGTTGAATTTTTCACTAAATGAGTGCATTGCGTCGAAGCGTTACACATGTGTGTGTGCGTGCGTGCGTGTATGTATGTTTCTTTCACAAAAATATAGCAGAACTCTATTAGCTGTCGGCCGATCAAAATGCGTATGCAAAACATTAACATGCACTGATTTGACAACTGCTCTAACCAGAAAGAATCAGACTTGCAAAAACTCCAGGTCATCCTGCACCGTTTCATTTCACTTCATCGTACGCACGACTGGCGTTCTCTGTGATTATGTAATTTGCATCGAGCATACGACTGTCGTTCTTAGATAATTCAGATAAAACTTTTAGAACCTAATAAACAGCAAATAACCAACCGATCAGTCAATAACATCGACTGGTTCATTCTTTTAACGTGGGACACCGTGAGAGGGTGGAACTTGAGGCCCAGTAACATTATTTATGCATGAGGACACGGGACGTTGAGGTTCACTAACATTATTTGTGCGTGGGGACACGGGAAGTTGAGGCCCAGTAACATTATTTGTGCGTGGGGACAAGGGAAGTTGAGGTGCAATAACATTATTTGTGCGTGGGGACTCGGGAAGTTGAGGCCCAGTAACATTATTTGTGCGTGGGGACAAGGGAAGTTGAGGTGCAATAACATTATTTGTGCTTGGGGACACGGGAAGTTGAGGTGCAATAACATTATTTGTGCGTGGGGACTCGGGAAGTTGAAGCCCAGTAACATTATTTGTGCGTGGGGACACGGGAAGTTGAGGTGCAATAACATATTTGTGCGTGGGGACACGGGAAGTTGAGGCCCAGTAATATATGTGCGTGAGGACAGGAAGTTGAGGTAAATCGCGAAAATCCGTCAATCCGCACAAGGATGATACAAAGTTTTTTTTGCCTGTCAAGCGTGCTGCCGGAAACTCGGGAGGTGTCGATATGGTTACTTCCAGAGCGGAGACAACAGAAGTTAAACTTTCTAGTCACATGTTTCCTTTTTACGATCGTCTCTTTCTGTCAAATGACTGTCGTAGCAGTTTCTAATCTTTATTTAAAAAGAAATATTTTCGAATTCTTCAAAGTCTAATGAATGGAAAGGCATTCGTGGACACATTCCCCCCAAAATACAAAAACAAAAACAAAAAAAAAGCATACATACACCTTGGAAAGTGTTGCTTTAGGCCAGATATGTCAGCGTATTGTCCTGTAATATTTCGGCATGTCTCGTTCAGGAATCTATGTTGTCGCTTTAACCGTTTGTTTAGTTGTCTTAAAATTTTTGTGTTCTTCATTAGCATATCCTCTTACTATATATTCATTAATTTTTCTTCTGACTATTTTATGTCAACACTTGGCCACAGTGCGTGATAGTGGTGAGGCCACATAGGGGTGAGGGTGAGTGGACCCATCTCACATGTTGAATAAAACAGTAGCACGAAAACAGTGTTTGAAAGAGCTCACGTGCATTTGCTTTTGTTTCCAGATCAAATATATTATGAATGATATGTGAAATAATTCACTGTGAATGTGAAAGAAGTCGGTATACTAATAATATATTTATGGCGCGCTACGATGTATTACACTTTTTTTTTTGGGGGGGGAGGGGGTGTTGATAAGAAACTGATTTTAAAAGTTTAAAGTTGGAAGATGTGCATCAAACGCTAAAGTGGATGAAGGAGAAAGAGTCCGAAACCATTTAAAATGTCATCCTGGATTAAACCAAGATTTTTTATTTTGTAATGTAGTAGACTAAAGTAAACAGAGATACTGATTTCAGATTTCACGTCAAGCAACAGGTGGCTCGGTCATCATTTTTACGTCAAGCACATAGGTGGCTCTGTTTTCATTTCACGCCTTGCACACATCTGGTTAGTATAAAATTCTTAAGTGCGCAGGAGTGTATTAAACAGCATATTAATGCTTTGGTTCCGTAATGATTTGCACTTTATGCACGAACCTGAATCAAATATTATGTTCACGTCATTACACAGGTGACACGGTCATCAACTCTATGTCATTACACAGAAGGCTCGGTCATCGTTTTCACGTCATCACACAGGTGACACGGTCATCACTCTCACGTCACTACACAGGTGGCTCGGTCATCACTTTCAAGAATTATACAGGGGCTCAAATATTATTGTGGTGACATGCACATAGATAACTAGGTCATTATTAATAAGTCATGCAAGCAGGTGTTTTGGACATTATTGTTTAAGTCAAGCAGGCAATTCGCTCAATCATCATTTTTCTTTCATGCACGCAGGTGGCCACAACATCAATTTTATGACAGGTGGTACCATTTTTTATCATGCACACCTGTGGTGCATTGACATTATGCACATGATACGTCAACTATACTTTAACGTCATTCATACAGGTGACGAGCTAAGTTTTATGTCATAACACAGATGACTCGCACGTAATATTTTGTCATGCATACAGGTTGCACGAATATAATTTGCAACACTTTTAAGTCATGACAAGACGATTCGAACAAAAAAATTTAAGCCATGCTTACAGGTGGTTCGAAAGTTTCTTTCATAAGTTGTCACAAATGCTCAATATTAGTTATTATGAAGCCAACTTATTAACTTGTTAACTTATTTCGACGTCCTGCGCACATAAGTAGATCGTTCTTTTTACCTCGCGCGGACAGTTGACATGGTCATCAGTTACGCAAGTAACACTCAAGCTTGCAATCTATTAAGGGCGAGCATTGTCCAGACATGAGTTCATGTCGTAAGGCGCACACCAATTTCTTTGCTAAAGACAAATGCCTGCTTTGCATGAATCAGCATATTGCGTTAAGGCTCAGTCTCTTCACTAATGATGAATACATGCTTAGCACATGTCACATTATCTTAAACCACAGAGCAGAGCTCTAGCCGAATATTAGAGCCAGTAATATCCTGTAGAGATCTAATCATAGAAATAATCCTACGCTTTCTAAAGACCACTAGTACAATTTTGACGTCAAGCTTCCTGCAGGAGCTACTTACAAATGTGAGCCTATCCATAAATTTCCCGACCTTATTTAAAATATATGTCAAGGTCGGTGATGTTTGTAAATTCTCAAGGGCTTTTGTGGTCAACTGCCGGTTCCGGAAATTATTTTGCTTTGAGCCACTCGTTAGAAGTTACTCATTTTTAGAATCATGGATACTTTGAAAGTAAATCAACAAAAAAAATATGTTAAGCAGACGATCAGATGGACTTTCTATTTCCAACTTTGGTTATACTTAGGCCCACGTATTTGCAGCAGACGACATTGTCGCTGGATGCGTATCTGTACTCGGCGCTTTTTAACCGCCTTTCTTCTAAAGCCAATATACAATTCTGGTATATGGTTGTCACTGGTAACCGCCCTTCTTTTATAACCAAGATATAACTCTGTCACTGGTAGAATACTTATCAGCACACATAAACACTCAGGATGGGGAAGGGGAATTTTTCAACCGCAAGACAGCCAACCGTTTCTTACAGTCTGGTTCCAAAGAAAGCGAAGGATACATACATTGACAAATTACATAGTTTGATTGGAAAATGTTTTAAAGAAGATTGATTTTGAATTTTTAAAACTTTTCCCTAGATGTTTATACAATCACGCAATGCACAGTGCATTCTAGTGACTTTAGTCATGGTTTATAACTTAAAAATACTACATTAAATGCAAATTACGCACTGCACACTGCGTTCTGGTGATTTTAGTTATAGTTTATAGCTAAAAAAAAAAAACGATATTAAATGCAAATGATTCATTTTATGATATATAGCATGGGCAATAAAAGCTGGAATTTGACCACAAGATCTATATTTAGAACAGCTACCTGAGTACGATGAGAGGAAAATTAAAATGAATGCATTGTAAGGAACATAAACGAATTTGTTTATTGGACAGACTTGATTATAAATCACATTGCGAGTGAAAATTCTAGCATCATTTAGCAAATGACCTTAACCGTCGGTTATTTTATGAGTACTTTGATGTCTCTGTTTCGTGAACGCGACAATGCAACATAAAGCTGGCCATGTGAAAATACTGGCTGGCTCAAAAAACTCCCACGTGTTTGATTATAAGTCACAGTACGAGTGAAAATTCTAGCATCATTTAGCAAATCACCTTGACCGTTGGGTTTTTTTTTATGTGTACTTTGATGTTGTCTCAGTTTCATGAACGCAACAATGCAACATAAAGCTGGCCACGTGAAAATTCTGGTTCGCTAAAAAAAAATAAAATCTCCCACGTGCTCGCGCTCAAAGGTCAAGATGCTATCTTCAGATGGATGCACACAATTGGGAAAAAAACTCCCACTTGCTCGAAGGTCAAGGACGCTTTAGCGTTTCGTACAGACGTACGGAACTGGAAATATATGATGGCAGCGCGCACGTTATTAATTTTGACCTGTATGTTCATGAAAGTCGTGGATATACCCGGCAAAGATCTAGCCACAGATTTTTCACATATATATATATATCATTAGGAGGTATAGTTGTATATTTAAGCCTGAATACCCTGACAAGATCTAGCTAAAAATTTGTCATATATATCCTGCAGTTATAAATGTGAGCTTATACATGCTACAAAAGAACACGTGGCAAAATAAGGGCTTTTTTTGCAGTGAATACGACTTGTCTTTTCAACAAATCACACAAGACGGTTTCACGGCAGGAGACTAATGAGCACTAACGCGGTTCACAGTAATAATTAATTAATATTGCTATCCTAGAGTGCTTTCTTTCAGGAAAATGTGCACAGTTGCGTGCACTCTTATGACTCATAGCAGACTATTAATAGTCTTCTCATATTATCCGTAATACGCTAAATGTCCAGAGAGAGAGAGAGAGAGCAACAAGCTGTCACGTGACTTGAAATACATAAAATATGTTAGAAACCAGCCGTGAATTTAGGAAAGTGCCTGAGTACTGACAGTAGGTTGAATTCAGTGATTGCCGATTATAAGGACTTGAACGCTGAAATTTATAACGTCCAAGAGCGACAGGCTGATGAGTCCTGTAAAACCAACATGGCTGGTACTTATCTTAGGCAGGCAGAAGGCCGGATTATGCCAACTTGGCTCAAGTTGTTTCGGAAGTAAACCGGAAAGACAACTTGTTACTTGCCCCCTCGTTCGGTAATGTGAGCTCTACTCGGCGACGTTCAGAACTCGTTCTTACAATCGAACCTCGCTCAAAAGCATTGAAACAAGGTGGACACCGCTGATGGTAGTGGGCAGCATTATTTTCTCGAGATTTCTTCTAGAAGCTTTATTAATTGTGTCCAAAACATCTGTCTTTCTTTCCCCAGTCAAGGCTGTTTGTTTTACAACTTCTTTCTTTCCCCAGTCAAGGCTGTTTGGTTTACAACTTCTTTCTTTCCCCAGTCAAGGCTGTTTGGTTTACAACTTCTTTCTTTCCCCAGTCAAGGCTGTTTGGTTTACAACTTCTTTCTTTCCCCAGTCAAAGCTGTTTGGTTTACAACTTCTTTCTTTCCCCAGTCAAGGCTGTTTTACAACTTCTTTCTTTCCCCAGTCAAGGCTGTTTGGTTTACAACTTCTTTCTTTCCCCAGTCAAGGCTGTTTGGTTTACAACTTCTTTCTTTCCCCAATTAAGGATGTTTGTTTTACAACTGTCTGCCTAAGAGCCCAGTCTTATGTTGTTTGGCCTAATTTGCTTTTAAGTAAGAAAAAGTCATTTCGAAACTAATATTAATAAATATTTTATTCATAAACAAACTTACCTTTTTTTTAAATTTCCTCGTCAAGCATTATTTGGGGTGTGCAGAATAAAGTTTGAATTCACATGAACAATAATTGTTTTCATAAAACAAAGTAGTTGTGACGACCATAAGGGTTTTGCCTTGAATAATATCTATTGGTGCAATGAAGTGTAATTTTAGTTGCAGTTGCGGTGCATATCTGCTCTATGTTAAAGCTAATGGGAAAAGGACGAGGGATGGGGAATACAATGAGATTTTTCTGTCAGGAACAAAAAGAAAACTGAAGAGGAATTTGGCCTTCAACACTAAATAAGAACATACCCTTCAACTGTTATGTTTTCAAAGCTCGAAAACAATTGGCTGGTCACTAAAGTTAAGGGTATTTCTATTGGTCATGAGACATGGATGAGGGCAAGTAGCCTTTACGTCTGCAATAAATAACTATAAATTAAAAAGAAGGGATTTGTTTGTGATAGGCGACAATCGATAACTAACAAGCAAAGTTGAAAGAAGAGGATCGCTATTTTCTGCTAACGCTCACTTCCACTGCTTGATGATTTCGAGAAAGAATTTTCCTTTCCATTCTCACCCAGGACAGACAGACAGAGTTTAAAGAGTTGGAGAGGGTTGGCACTTCACTATTAACCATACAGATATCGACATAGCGTGCAGCTTTATTTTCATTCATTTATTTTCTCTTTTTTATTATTTCCAAGCTTCTTTGACTCTTATCATTGTCGGTTTGTGTAAGTGTTCATTGTTTAATTGTTTCTAAATATATGACAAATATTTAGATGGGTTTCGAAGTATATCTAATACTAGCACGAGGACAATGAATGTCATTAATAAAAAAAATAATAAAGATTTTGTTGTAAGTTTGAATAAAATTTATTCTTTATTGCAGATGATGAAATGAAGAGTTTCTATGAATTAACCAAGCTTTACTTTGAATGTCGTGCGAGTATATTCGCTCTCTCATAAACACAATTTATCTCCCTTGTGTTTACTCATTTATTTTAACTTTGTTGCAGTTGTCAAATGACAGTCAGTGCTGATTCTGGCTAACGAGAAAGAAACTTATATCTGTCAAAGCAATGATACGCTCAATAAATGTTCAGTTTCTACACTTGTGCCACCAGGAAACACCATTTTCAAGGCAATGACCTCACCTGTGATATCCAGCACCCAACAGGAAAATATACTGAAGAGTAGTTTTTTTTTCCCTAAGCAACTATGAAGTGTTGAGAAGCTTCCGAGAGGGAAGGGTACACTCTCCTGCCCCTCCTCCCTCTGTGTTCAGTGGAAATCGTGTGTGTATGTGTGCGTGCGTGCGTGTGTTTGTGTGTGTGTGTGTGTTGTACTTTTTGCCTTGTCGGCAGCCATTGCTGTTTGCCCATTTTGTGCTGCCCTCCCCGTGGTAAAACTTGAAGAAGCAAACTTGGTCAGTTCACTGTTTCAAGACTGCTGGAAAGTTATGTAACAATATATTCTCTTTTATCTGTTTTTACTGAAGGCTGCCAAAGCCTCCAGTTTTTTTATAAAAAAAAATATATGAATTCTATTTGCGAGGTCTTACAAAACACGCACACAGACACAGACACAATTTCTCTTACATGCTTACACAGGAACACAAAAATAATTACTGTTCACAATACTGGATGTGACTTTTAATTTCCATCTAAACTTTTTTCAAAGAGTGATAATTATTAAGGACTCTTCAAACTGGAAATGTCGAAAGATGTTTGTTATCGCTTGTTTTATGCTCTTAGCCTTACTCAGAGTACAAAGTTAGTCTGTTCGTCGAGATGTAGGTGCCCCTAGTTTCCGGGCGGTGAATTCAGTCAAAGAATAGGAACTAAGAAGGCGATGTAGTTAAGATCATAGTACATTATTACTCAGAAATTTTAGTGTCGCAGATATTAGAGAAATAAATAAAAAATATTTTTCCACTGACAGATATAGTTCATTGAAATTCCATGCTCGACTGTTTAGGACCATTCAGTCGTCGAGTTTTATTTATCAACCCACTGGTGACAGTCTTGAAGTGCAAACAGTTCATTAAATCAACGTATTTATTTCACTAAAATCGGAACAAGGCAAGGGACCTATTTTTCTTTTACAATGGCAGAGTGCCATCTTGTCAGTTCAATTCGGACAACTAAGTTATGAAAGGTAACTCTAGTCGCTTTAGCATTATAATCCGACTTTCACAAAGTCACAAATAAACAAAGCCTTTTTTATTTTATAAAAAAAAAAAGAAATCTTTCCTGGGTGTTTTCTTAAATGTCCACCTACTTCAATCCAGCTAGCACGTTTGACGGTATGCCTAATGTCTGCATTGGGTTTCCCGTTCAGTTGATTTGAAGTTTCATCTCATTTTCTGGCGATTCATTTACATTTACATTTAGTCACTGTTTTAAAATAACGTCTTGATTTTAAAACTCATTAAGTATGCCCTCCCCCCTTTACCTCTCAACCACTCCCACCCCCATCGTGGTCAGACGTTTTCTTGGTACACCTTCTTGCCTTCGTTTGCACGTAAATCAGTTTACCTATTAGTTAATGTCTGCTTGCATAGAGCGTTAATGTCTTGCACACGATTCGCTAGAGTTATGTTCTCATGATACTTTGATTGTCATCAGAGAGATCTGTCATTTCTTATTATCTCAGAATACGGTGACCAAAATAATAACTAAACCATAACATGCACTTGAAAACTGTACCAATCAGAGAGACATCATTTAATTTAGTTTAGAGGAGGAATATTTTTGTTCAAAAGAATTTTTAAACCATCTTAACAAGTTAATAATTATATACTAGGATTCATGGACCTGTATAAGTTAAAGAGAGAGAAAATTATGACCACGCATACTATATGTAAGTGCATTTACAGTCTATGCAGAGTGTTACTAAACTAAACTTATAGTAAACCAGATGCGTTACTTCTTCCAACCATCGACAGAAAACAGTCTGGTGATTTTGATTGGCTAGCAATAAACCGCTCCTTGATTAGCGCTCAGAATCGGCGCCTTTTTATCAGGTCCCATTGCTAAAAATAGCTTGCTGAGCGGAAGAAGCATAGATAGGACATATCACACTAGGTTTGCAGCTCTTAATTTTGCTGTTTCCGACAAGCTAGGGTACTAAGACTATCGTCTAGTAAGCTACAAGCCCGCAGAGCGCTATCTATAAACACCGGTGTCTGACGTTCGAAAAGCATGACGACAGCCTACTGACTTCTTCCCTTTCAAATCGTTATCACCATTCTCTCTCTAACACACTCCTCAGATCAGGAATGCATCCGCATCTAGTCACTAAAGTGTTGGGGAGGGGGGGGGGGCTGGCAGCAACTGCTGTCGGATAAGTTAAATGTTGAACTAACAGCGTACGTGTTTAAAACCCAGTTAAAAGTACTGAAGAGTTAGTTGATGATGACAGGACTAATCCCTGTTAAAAGTACTGAAGAGTTAGTTGATGATGACACGACTAATCCCTGTTAAAAGTACTGAAGAGTTAGTTGATGATGACAGGACTAATCCCTTTTAAAAAAACTGAGAGTTAGTTGATGATGACAGGACTAATCCCTGTTAAAAGTACTGAAGAGTTAGTTGATGATGACAGGACTAATCCCTTTTAAAAGAACTGAGAGTTAGTTGATGATGACCAGTACTAAACCCTGGTGACGTCGCTAAACGTTCACTATAATGATTGTAGACGTTACAAAATTTAAAGTGAAAATAAAAAATGCTGAAACAACCCACTAGGAGGTACGAATTCAATGCGTACTTTTAAATGACGTCAAGTCGGCTGTCGTATTATAATATGTAATTCGAGGGCTGTGCGTGAGATTCAAACCTTCTCTAGTAAACGTAAGACGCGCTTCGTGTTCTTACTTCAAATCGCTCTTGTTCAGCCATTCAGCCATCAACACTGTATCATTTCTTTATGTCTCTACTTTATGTTCTCTTCCTATCATGAAATACATACTTATCATCATTTCATCACCATTATTCACATTATTTCAAGCCAATATTCATATCGCTTCGTTCCATCACTTTATACAAATATCAGACGATTATTTCACACAAATTATTACGTATCAATATTCAACGCAACAAGTATGCAGTCATTTTATACAATCCTATATACCAATATTTTAATCAGTCATGCATTTCGTAATGTATAACTTTCCTTTCCTTCAGTCGTTCAAGTTCTCATTTCATAACACCCCAGAACCAGCTACCCATACTATCTCTTTCTTCGCCACTTCAAATCATTCACGCGTTCATGTTATGCCATCTCTTTTATGGGTCAAGTCACGCCGTTTCTTTTCTCCCCCATGGCAAACCGGAAACTGATATGCAAAGAAGCACTTGCTCCGTGACGAGTCATAATTTCCCACAAAGTTTAAACTGAGAAACACGTAATTTCCATAACCCATTAGATTCGGTCAAAGGTCACTTATAATTTAAGAAAAGAATAAGGAGTGGAAGCGATGAGACATGTTCAACACTTGTGGACAAAGTCCGGGCTGACATATTACTTGACTAAGTCGGGCGAGAGATTACTTGACTAAGACGGGCGAGAGATTACTAGACTAAGACGGGCAAGATGTTACTTAACTAAGACGGGCGAGAGATTACTTGACTAAGACGGGCAAGATGTTACTTAACTAAGACGGGCGAGAGATTACTTGACTAAGACGGGCAAGATGTTACTTAACTAAGACGGGCGAGAGATTACTTGACTAAGACGGGCAAGATGTTACTTAACTAAGACGGGCGAGAGATTACTTGACTAAGACGGGCGAGAGATTACTAGACTAAGACGGGCAAGATGTTACTTAACTAAGGCGGGCGAGAAATTACTTAACTAAGACGGGCAAGAGATCACTAGACTAAGGCGGGCGAGAAATTACTTAACTAAGACGGGCGAGAAGAATTAATTATTGTCCTGTAAGATCGCACGCACGTGTGCAATCGCTTACATACATATATAAATAAGATACATACGTATACGAATGCACAGAGTCATGGCTGGTATCTGAAATAAATTAGATTAATTTGATAATTATTAACGGTATATGTTACTTATTCAACTACTTTAAATTTAAACCACCCTTTCTTTTAAACGTAAGTGTAATGCATGATGGTGCCGACACGTGACGCAAGCAGGATGGCGCAGAGCGGAACACAAACTATGTTAATCAATAAACAAATCAGACAGTAAGGTTTCACAAGGCACAGACTTATTCACACAAAGAAATTAGTACAGGCTATGATAGATACACCGGAAAGAGTGATATCGCAGACCTAAAGAACTGGGTACAGGCAGTGCCATCTTAACGCATGGGCACGCCGGGGCCTCACGAGGATAGGGGCTCCATGCTAATCTATGTATGTTGTGACTTGCTGTCAATAAATAAGTAGGTAGGGGCCGCAGTGCTCTGCTTTACCATGGGCTTACAATGCTGTTGACGGTACTGGGTACAGGGTATGATAGACGCAATAGAATGAGTAAAATATAGCAGTCCTAACGAACTTTGCACAAACTATGAGAACCACTAGGAACTTTGCAAAAATCTTTGATAACCACTGAGAACTGTGAAAAAACTATAATAATTACTAAGAAATATGTACACACTCTATAACAGACAAATACACACGTATTATGCTCAACACGCACACTCAAAAATGGGCTCATCAAAACGCGAAAGAACTAGGCAAATATGACATATAACAGTCTTAAAGAACATGACAGATAACAGAACGCGTCACGCAAAAGAACTACTTTGTCTGGCAAATAATTTGTGGACTGCCTCATGCCTGGGTTGGTTCGTGCAACAGATCGTATTTGTGGACCCGTGTATTACAAGAGCTGGTGCATGGAAATGCGTTGCACAGAAGGTACGAAATTTAATAGGTCAAAGATTGTTTTACATGTGGTTCTTCTATGCGGCTGTCACCGCCATCTTGGCAGTTGAGCTTTAAATATACAGGGTGACGGAGACTAAACACCCAACATGTTAACAGTCGTTTTTCGGTGATGCATTTCGTTTTATATTTCTACCTCCTACCCCCTCCATCGCCTTTCACAGAAAGTAGCTTTTGCTGTGACTGACATCGTTTATTATTTAGCCGACAGGCAAGGGGAATTAACTGCAGGCGATCAACCAGTGGTGTAATTTCTATCACTGAATAATTGCATGAATACTTAACATCGCCAGAAAGATAACATATGGTGCAATTAGTGATGAATTTTCAGAGAGCAACACGTGTAATGTCGTTGAACAGTTGGGAACAAAACAAATGTTCATCTACAGCTAAAGAAACTAAGTGCGGAGTGACGTCAGAGCTGTAGGGTCTTTAGCACTTGCATAATTGAATGCGGGCCGATCGGCGACGCTACTTACTTTCCGAGCAATTGTCCCTTGGTTTGAAGTTTAAACTACCGGCTTTTGCGTGAACTCGAAATATCGACATCGCAAGTCGACACGACCATTAATCGAATAAGCGTGTTCGTTTGATTGTACGACACACTGACATAACTAACTGCGAATCGTGTGCTGTTCGGTCCTGACACAACGTTCGCTCCGGATTCGTACGGTGACAGATTTTCACCATCAGTGGAGTTAATTAATGCGGCCGGCTTGCAACTAATCTCCGCACCGCGTACTGTCAGCAAAAAGAAACGCAACTCGATATTGTCGCATTTGTTAGACAAAAAATATGTCGTGTGTCTCTAGTACGTCTCGCGTCGGGCTCATTTTCATGACTGCTAGTGTAAGTTAATTTTTTTCTCTTTAAATAAATGAATAATATTGCGTAGAGTTGACGTGTAGGAATTCACATAAGTTTGCATGAAAGTTAAAGTCGTGTTGCAATGTTGACAATTCTTAATTGTTTTTCTTTTTTTTTTTTCTTTTATGAGATGAAAGTATATCCTGCTAAGATGAATACCCAAATTCCTTACATCCAGAGTCCGCCCAGTAAATATACGTACATGACTGTCATGACTTCAATAAACATCCTTGTTTTGGTGATTTACATACAAAGTATCATAGCAATATCCCTGCCCACACGACTGCAACAGACAAGTGGGAGCGGGGGTGATGGGTGGTGATGTACCGGAGAATATCGCAGCTTAGAAGAAAGATGAAATTTGATAAGGCGGTTATTTTGTTCTGTCGTATATCGGTCCGGACTCACTGGAGGGACTTGAATAGCCCACAGGAGACCCATTTCCACACGGTTTTGACAAAACGTTCCGGTACTCAGAGTTTGAAAGAAACACCTCGCCCGCCCCCCCTCTCCCCCCCCCACCCGTATGATACGACCGACTGAGAGTATCGAGGTCGTGGAAAGAAAAAAAATTAAAATCTGTAGTAATGCATGGTTGCTGAAACACTCCACCCACTCACAAACGTAGTCTGAGCCATCGAATCGAAGAGAAGCTGTATTAGATCAGCTTTCGTTCGCATTATATTTGACTTCATTTTTTATTTCAATGAAAAGGAGACTATCATTTTTCAATTTTTCTTAGTTTACCAGAAAGGCTTTACCTGGTAAACATTACCGCGCACCTGGAGTCTCACTTGAACACGAGTATGCCTAACGCACACACACACACACACACACACACACACACACACACACACACACACACACACACGGAAATACAAGGTCATTAAAGAAAGTGCCTCCACAAAGTAACACAACGGTAAATAAACGACATTAGAACAATGCTTCCACAGTCACACGGCGGGAAATAAACGCCCATTAGAGTACTACTTCCAATCACACAACGGCAAATAAACACCCATTAGAGTACTACTTCCAGTCACACAACGGCATATAATCACCCATTAGAGTACTACTTCCAGTCACACAACGGGAAATAAACACCCATTAGAGTACTACTTCCAGTCACACAACGGCATATAAATACCCATTAGAGTACTACTTCCAGTCACACAACGGGAAATAAGCACCCATTAGAGTACTACTTCCAATCACACAACGGGAAATAAACACCATTAGAGTACTACTTCCAATCACACAACGGGAAATAAGCACCCATTAGAGTACTACTTCCAATCACACAACGGGAAATAAGCACCCATTAGAGTACTACTTCCAATCACACAGCAAGAAATACAGACTATACGATCAATGCTTTTAAAGTCATACAGCAGAAAATGCACGCCCATGATTATTAGAAAAGATTCCAGTCACACATGTTGGATAGGTAGCAGCAACAAGTTAAAAATACATGTAATAATGTTTTTGTTTTTTAAAAATCTCTTTGTTATCTATTGCATCATCTACTAAGAAGAAAGATGACGCGCGGACAAACATACTTGTAGGAAATACGGAAATTTCTAATATCATTAAATATATAGGTATGTGTGTAGTGTTTAGTCGTCTATCAGTCTGCTTATCTTTCAAATCCATGTCTCTATCTGCCCGTCCGACCATCTATCTAGCTATTTAGTTATCTATCTAACAAACAAATATTTAATGGCATTTGATTCCGACTCCTTTCCTATCTAATGCATGGCCCTCGTTGAAATTCTAACTGAAATTGTTAGATTTATTCAAGAAAAAAGAATTAAAACAAAAGAATTTTCCCCGTATATACGTCTGTGCGTGTCATGTTCGTTCACACGCGCACACACGAATACTATCACATATGGAGCTGGACACTCATTCGGTACACATCACTATATTTACTTTGTGTAACGGTTCAACGTACATTTTCACATAAGGATTGCATATAAAGGTGTAAACATACATACATACATACCTACAAACAAAACAAAATCCAAAATCCATGTAGACTATTTAACAGGAAAATTAGGCCAGGTTAAAAAATTCAAATATTGATTTGAAAATGTTTATTTAGTTGTAGAGTGAAACTTTTCTTCAAACAATTCTTCTCAGTTTGTGCGCTGACGTAAGTACGTAGATTTTCAGTTGTTTACTGAGTACACACGACGTCACGCTCCAGTTATTACAAATGCTGTTTGAAATCTCAGTGACGATACAGTTTCCTCGGTTTCTCTTTTAATTATTTATTTTTTTTAAAAGTTTTATTCCTAAATGTCAGTTTGAAGTTTCTCTGCTGTCAGAATGCGGATATTTTAAAGATGGATACTCCACATTGTGAATGTGAAAAAGTGAAGAATATAACGACAATATAATCATGTATATACAACTGCTCGATAATTATTAACAGTTTTAGGACCGTACACGGCATGGTCACAGAGGCAAGTTGTGATTCTTACAGAGTTGCGGTCCTTGCATGGAGTTGTGGTACTTGCATTCAATAAGTTACATTGTCTGATTATCTCATAATCAGTTACATTAATACAATGTTTAAGAGTTGCAGATAAGCGGGCTAGCTATATTGCTGTCACCAGCATTAGCAGTAATTCTGTTCAGAACAATGCGTTTCGTTTGTACTAAAAGTTCTACTTTAAAAAAACAACAACAAAAAATTGACAGGCAAATAAAATTAAGCTGAAACACTAAAATTAATGCAAACTAATGAAAGAAATATTGCAAAAGAATATTTTCTTAAAGTAATCATTTAAATAGTCGATAGATAAACACTTTACCATATTTCACTATTCATTTTAAATAAATAAATATCTATTCCACTTATTGTGTGCGCGCAGGAATATTAGGAGCTAACACGATGATTGACACAATCAAGGAAGGAAAAGATTGCTGAAGGAAATTTCCACGCTGCGAGAGTACTTTCCCTTTTCCCTTAGTGCTTAGTCCATATATTTGACATCCAAGTATGCTCACCTGAGTGTACTAGGGGGTGGGGTACAGGATAGATCCCTACCTCCCACTCCACCTAGCTACACACATCCACTCTGGCAAAAAGAAGGGGAACTAACTCTAAAAAGGCGCTTATCAATACCACGCAAAATGACTGGCGTCGGAATGTTAATCAAACACCGATCGAATAGTAATCACTCGTATATTTTCCGGTTATATTTCAAGATCCTAGTTAACATTTCCATGCCTGCTGATTTGCCTCTTGCTCAGTTTAATGTTTGATTTGTCTTGTTGCTTTTATTTACAACCTCGGATGTGTTTATCTCATAATCGAATTCTCATAATTATGCAAAACCGTTTTTTTTAAAAATTTACAATAATGAATCAGCGAAGGTTGCTTTTATATGCATTTCAGTCTATTTATAGTAACAAACACTCATGTATTTGTCTGTTAATAGAGGAAAAGCTCGCCTATATTTAAGTCTAAGATAAGTTTAATGCATTAAATATATATCGTTTAGGAATTTTTTAAAATATTTTTTCCTTTCTTCATCAAGATATCACAGATAACTAACTAGTGGATACTGACGATATCTAAATGTCTTTATATAAAAGGTATTAACAATTTTCAGTGACTTTTTAAACACAATACTCGACGTTTCTGCTTAGCGTAATTTAAAAAAAATATTGCTGAAAATATTGACAGTCTGGAATGTCACAATCACCTGTGTAGACTATGTTCTTGACATCTATTCGCTGTATGCGTAACATTTGTAAGGCAACGCGCACAAACAATAAAAACAATTAAAGCACCACTTTTGAATATACTTGGCATAGTAAATTAAGTCTGGTTGCATTTCCGTTTATTGTTTATTAAACTATAATCACACTGCAATAATTCTGTGGGGTATTTTAGTAGGACAACCAAACACATCTAGCCGACAGCGAACGGTTTGAAATAATGCGCTGTGCCGATTGTAAGCACCCTTTGGCAGACAACAATCAATGCTGACTGCCAAGCGAAGGTATTCTCTCCAGACTAATTGCCTGGACAGTCAAATCCAGTGTACGAGTTAGACCCTGATTGTATGTTGATGTAATAGTACTAATCAGTAGCCATCTAACACCGCAGTTAAGTCAAATCTTTTCGTAATTTGATACCAGTGTCGGCAAATAAAAAGTTGTAAAAGCGTTTGTTTTTTGTTCTGATCTATTGTTTCCTTTTTGCATTCTCTAGATTCATTACTTGTGAGCGGGTTACAAGTTCTGGTGTAAAAACCGTTCCCTACACAGCATTGTTTCAAATACACACATACACAATACAAACACGAATACATATGCAGGCACATACACACACTCAGATACACACGTACATACACAAAAATATATACACATATACAGACTCCCATACACACACGCAATCGTGCACGAGAAATCGAAGATACGCAAACAAACTATGTATAAACGCACGGACACACACATATACATACATATCTTCACACGTATATATTCATACAAACATGGATAGGCGCAAATGTACAAACAGGCACACAGTGCATGCACACAAGCAAGCAAGTGCACATACGTATTTAAATTTTCAGGAGAATTTGTAAGAGAATATTATGATGATTGAAATGGTGACATTTCTACTTCAGGTTATTTCCCCTTATTATGAGCAATGATGCTCTGTATTGGCGTTTTTTTCCCTAATGGGCTTAAAAGGATTCTTTCATTAAGTTATCGTGTGTTGCAATGGCCTTCTCTTTCCTTTAACAGACTCAATAACCATGAGTTCCTGAGTCTGGAAGCGAAGTTAGTGGCACGCCCATTGCGTGTGACTTGCTCGCCAAACTTGTCAGCAAACAATGGCTGGATACCAAGTACAAATGTGACAGCCTAACCAACCTTTCGCTTAACCCCAAGGGTTCTTTGGAGCTCCCCTGACTTTACCCTGTGCTATTGTGTTCCGACTCCCTCCCAATCTACCAACCACCACCACCACCACACACCTTTATCGAAAGTAAGCAATCCAGTTCCTCGTGCCATTTATTTTCAAGTGCCTTCCCAATACCCGCTGGTGATTCCTGTAAACCTTGAAGAGAGATTTAGAATCAAACTACCGCCAACGGAGGACATTTTTGTCGCTACAGGAACTTACGTGCAAATTCTTATTCCGTTCTTTCTGTCTTCTTTTTGGACACTTCATTTTTTTCCCGCTTTTATTATTATTAATGACGCAAACAAAAACGCACACACGAGACGTTCTAGAATTTGCACACTCAGGCAACCGCACAAGTTTTCAACAGGTACATGCTCGCTTTGCTCTGTATGGGTATTTTGTGACAATACACACACACGCGCACAAACACACACACATACACACAGTAGTCTCAGCTTTCGATAAGATTAATAATCTAATTTTAAAGCGGATATGACGTTTTTATATCTCTAGAACGGTGATCGATCTATACTGTGGTGACGAGAGCTCATTTCTTATTCAGAGACTAGGCAGATGACATCACTGAATCGTGTCGTCATGTATTTTCAATGGATTTTTTTAGCCAGCTGTAGAAAATAGTGCGAGTTTCTTCTGGTTTTGGACTAACTCCTGCGTGACAATGCCAGATAAAGTTAATAGACCATTGTTTCGAGAAAAAAAGCATAATGCTGGTGTTGGCATATGCTTACTTCCCTTGAAATGTATATGTCTTTATCAGTTTTTGCAGCTGGTTCCGAATGTTAGAGAACTGTAGACTTAGTCAAGAAAGGGTGGTGGAAATATGAGGGGAGCAGAGGGAGGGATGAGGAAGGAGTAGATTGACCTAATATAAATACAGTTATTGCTTATACTCCAAGCAAAGTATAAATGAAAACGAGACACTCAAAAGTATTTTGTAATTATAATTATTCTAAGAGCTACTTTCATAATTTCAAACGCGATTCAAGGGGCGTAACTCTGGATGATCGGAGTAATGAGGAATTAATTTAGAGTTCATTATAACAGTCTCCAAGCATCAAATTATTCACTCCAAACTTAAAGATCACTAGATGAACACAGTCGTAACGTAATTTCACAGAGGCAAAGAAAACAAACACGGAATAAATTCGATTGGAAATGTCTAATGCGTTAGTCAAAATGTGAAGGAATTAAATGGAGACAAGCCAACCCAACGCATCAACAGTAATTGTGCGTGTAAAGGACCTGATGGTTTTATTGCATTAAAATGATTCCGTTCCTATGAATTCTTCATTCTTATACTAAAGAAAACTGTGTACACGTGAGGAGTGTGTGCGTACCTATATAATGAGGAGTGTGTGCGTACCTATATAATTTAATCATGTGACTAACTCTTATACCTAGAAAAATTGAATTATATTTTTTAAAGAGTTGTATCATTGACCCGAGTACGAATACCTAATTCGTAATATTTTTTTCTTTTTAATGAAGATAAAATAAATTTATTGGAATTATGATGTCTGTGAAGGGTGAATGATTTAATTTATAATTAGAAGCAAGCCATCAGCGCAGTATGCTTCAACGGCCAAATAGGAGATTGGTTCAGGACAACTGTGTGAGTCAGACAAGGCTGCTTGCTTTCACCTACTCTCTTCAGCATCTTCCTTGAAAGAATCATGGCAGATGCTCTGGAAGACCATGAAGGAACTGTAAGTATTGGAGGCAGAACAATAACAAACTTACACTTTGCTGATGACATCGATGGCCTTGCTGGTTGGCAGAGTCCGGTCATGAGAGGCGGCCATTAGCTTAATGGAGAGTTAACTAACTGACTGAGAGAGAATACACTTAGAAATAGTTCATGCATTTTTGCTACTGATATGTTATACTTGCGTTTTACATAGAGATGTATTAGGTGAGTAGTCTATTATTTCCACCAATTGTGAACTATGAGCTATGATGCTTGTATGTAGTGTGGTAAACACTTGACATTATTTCTAGTGAACCTGTTCATAAAATTATGTTGTATTTATTATTTTGTATGCTTGAATCGGGCTAATAAATACTGTTGCAGGAAACTAAGTTGATACTTGAATGTAAGAAAAAATGGAGTTAAAGATGAATAAACTGGAAATTTAGCATTTCCCCCCTGGTTATATAAAGAAAAAGCAGCCTTTTTTTTGTTTTCACCAGACTCTCTCTGTTTACTGATTTATAAACCGTTACAACTATGGTGGACACGAGATGTATCTATCCCCAGTGTGTAATTGTAAGGATACACTGCATTCTGTTAATGTGGTAAAATATGCTCCACTAAATTGTAGAATTTCTGGCACGAGGAAGACTGGAAATTGCTACATTGCTGCTCAGCGTGAGCGAACTAGTTCGGCGAAAGAGCACTCAGGTTAGCCTCGAGAAAATAGCAGCTTATCAGTGTTCTACAATATGCAAGAGAAACAAATGAAACTGACAATAGTAATGAGAACAATGAACTTGTGACCTTGTTACGAAAGCAGGCGAAAGATTATTGAGGCATCGCCTAGACAAGGTTATGGACAAACTATTATCACATATCACTAAAATCTCCATTTCTCTTCTCATATAAGAACTATCCTGTGATTTATATTGACACTAATCTGTTGAATAATGTGTTAAGATCTAAGACTGTGTAAACATTGAAATTATTCGAGCGTGGCTCATGGAAATATTAATGTCAAATAATATGTACATTGTATTTGCTATATGTATATTTGTTTGCTGATTTAAAAAATCTAGCACCCATCTGAACACGATTGCAGATAATTATTACAGATAAATGGGCACTGCACTGCCACTTTCCTCTGTCCTGCTAATAGAACTCTGTAACCGATGATAAACAATTCATAAAGACATTTCTCTGTTCTGTTCTTTAACTAATGATAAACTATTCATAATGTCATTTGTGGCACTGTTTCTTTCTTTTTTTTTATCAGCATAAGTTAAGATATATTTCAATAAATGGTGAACCAGCAAGAAATATATAATTCAGTGGCCAAAACTGAGTAAAGAATTGCTGAGGTGTTTTGTTTCCAATTATTTTTTTATTTGTCGTTTTCCTGTTTAACGTAATACATATAATTTCTTATTCTGAAACCAAGCACAACCTGATTTACAATAATAAATCTACTTTATTAATGGCTGTGCATATTGGTGCTCTGCAATTTAAAGAAAGAAAGAAAGAAAGAAAGAAAGAAAGAAAGAAAGAAAGAAAGAAAGAAAGAAAGAAAGAAAGAAAGAAAGAAAGAAAGAAAGAAAGAAAGAAAGAAAGAAAGAAAGAAAGAAAGAAAGAAAGAACATTGACAATGAACTTGGAGGAAACATATATCAAAAGGTCACTGTGGATTCAGAGAGCCAGACTTCCGACAAGACTTCTTGGTTTCAGCCTTCAAATGCAAGCACATTCCTTCCTAGCAGACAAGTCATGATAAAATAAAGACGAAATGTTTGTGCAACACTTTTTTACAGATACGCACACTATAAACAATAGGAAATCAAATACCACAAACAATAGGAAATCAAATACCACACAAACACACGACAAACAATAGGAAATCAAATACTACAAACAATAGGAAATTAAATTCCACACTATATAAAATAATTTGTTTTCTTGCTATATCCCGTTCTTTCTTTCGTTCTTTTTCACCAATTTTTTTCTGTTAGTATTTTCAATAGGAAGTATGCTGTACGTATGCGCGCGCGCGTGCGTGCGTGCGTGCGTGTGTGTGTGTGTGTGTGTGTGCATACATGACCGTGTGCACGAATGTATTGTGTTTATGTGTGGTATGAAACCTATATGTGATACAGGCTAGCACCTTACATATATTTATCTCTATTAGTTGACAGTCGTAAACAGTTGCCATGTTTATCCACACTTCAGAACAGGTTGTTGCCAGCTGAGGCCGACACCTAAAAATATTTTCATTATTTGTAAAACACACGCAAAGCAACAATCCATATTACCCCCAAAACCCCATCCACCCACCCACACCCACACACATAACACCATAATTATTTTTCATTTACTCATCATCTACTTAATTATTTATTCATTTATTTCAATGACACCTCTTTCAGTTATAGGTTTTACCTTTAATTTTAAATAAAATAAACCGTAAATTGTTTTCTCAGTGCGTATGAAAAGCTAATGGAAGTTACTCCATACATGTTCGGTGTGTCTGTGTGTGTGTTTTTTACTTTTGCCCCTGGTACGGAATACTCTTCTGCAGCTACTAATACTCTTTTCTTTAAATATTATTTTAGCATAGAAGCATTAATTCCATAGGATAAACAAACCGTGACAACAACACACATCATTAATATGTATAAGACATTCAAACTACTTTCACGGTGACAAGAGTACACGTCACTAATAAGCAAAAGACATTCAAACTACTTTCACAGTGACAACAGCACACGTCACTGTATATAAGACATTAAAACTATTTTCATTGTTCATCATTGCTCACGACTCGTTGCACTGTGTCCGGGACAGGTAAACAAACTGATGGTCAGGTGGAAATCGTCAACACGTGTCCGACTGAACAGGAAAAAATATTGTCTTGTCTGTAATACTAGTATGTGATACTGTAATACTAGTAACATTCACGGAGACAATAGAAAGTGTGTACAACATCGTAGCGCCGCTGTCACGTGAACAGATCAAGTGGGGAAAACATCAATGATGACTGCATTGTCATCCACGTGAACGGATGGTGACAGTGCGACAGCTGTAATTGCCTTCTACTTTACCCAACTTGTACATCAGCAATAGATTTTTTTAAATTGTTATGTTTGCTTATTTCCGTGTTAGATTTTATTGAGAAGAGCCTTTGTGGAGAAGCCTGGGTCACCTGCCTAAATTTCGGACAGGGTAGCACTTCAGTCGGACAGTTAAATATTTCTGTAAAGCGTAACTACAACTGCAGTGGCGTTCAGTTGGATTACACATTTCTTTGCGTTGAAATTTGATAAGGGGAAAAATTCTTCTGTTGTTGCGAATGCTTGGTTCGTCTTACAGCGAACAAAATTCAAACAACGTATTGTTTAAAGTGCATGTGAACAAAATTCAAACAACGTATTGTTTAAAGTGCATGTGAACAAAATTCAAACAACGTATTGTTTAAAGTGCATGTGAACAAAATTCAAACAACGTATTGTTTAAAGTGCAAGTGAACAAAATTCAAACAACGTATTGTTTAAAGTGCAAGTGAACAAAATTCAAACAACGTATTGTTTAAAGTGCAAGTGAACAAAATTCAAACAACGTATTGTTTAAAGTGCAAGTGAACAAAATTCAAACAACGTATTGTTTAAAGTGCAAGTGAACAAAATTCAAACAACGTATTGTTTAAAGTGCAAGTGAACAAAATTCAAACAACGTATTGTTTAAAGTGCAAGTGAACAAAATTCAAACAACGTATTGTTTAAAGTGCAAGTGAACAAAATTCAAACAACGTATTGTTTAAAGTGCAAATGAACAAAATTCAAACAACGTATTGTTTAAAGTGCATGTGAACAAAATTCAAACAACGTATTGTTTAAAGTGCATGTGAACAAAATTCAAACAACGTATTGTTTAAAGTGCAAGTGAACAAAATTCATACAACGTATTGTTTAAAGTGCATGTGAACAAAATTCATAAACATCGTATTGTTTAAAGTGCAAATGAACAAAATTAAAATTTTTGTCTGAAGTGCATATGAACAAATCTTGTTTCTTCCTCCCACGCCTGCTTTTTTAAAAACAAATATGCGTGCACACATCTGTGTGTGTGTGTGTGTGTGTGTGTGTGTGTATGTGTGTATGCATATGCGTTGTAGTGTGTGTGGGCATTTGTGCATGTAGATGGGTGGGTGTGATTTTTGTTGTATTTTTATTTTAATTCCGAGACTTTAGGCAACTCCAATTATCTGCCTTTCTGTATAAGATGTCATAATGATAGAAAATAGTTTGATGAGGCAGTAATATCTAAAATCGATGAGGGGAAAATAAGTAATAATGAAATGAAGATTTGAAGATACTTCATCAATTCTATATGACGTTGTGATGTCAAGACGTGTAGACACACATTGAATCACTAAATGTAATTAAAGGTCTCTCCACATGGGTACTGAAAGCGACATGCAACCTCATTCCAAAACACCGATCGTCGTTAGAGGTTGCATGTCTCTAGAAGCATATTTCATTCCTCATTAGTCAAACAAAATCTTACAAAAATTTGCAATCTTATCTATAGGAAAAGGTTTCTATGAGAGTAAAAATGTAAAAGATGAGCTAAAATATTGGAATGGTGTGTAAACTACTAACACGCACGCACACGCTAACATGAAGAAGCTCTGTGTCATTTGCGATCTCTACAATATAATATATAGCCGTGCCGATATACAAAAGCACTTAAAATTGAAAATAGCTCTTTCTTAAGATAATCTCAGCCATCATACAACTTGTCGGACTGAGGTGAAACTGGACTGTATTCGTGACACCTCGCGCGTCCACGACAGTTAAATTGCCCGCGCCTTCCTTCGGGTCTGCACTTGTCACGTACTTCACTGGTATGTAGGTGGGGCGCTTACTAGGTTAAGGTCTGACTGGGTATGTGGCCGTTTTCTAAACACCTGTGACTTTTTCTTTGCATTAATCACACACTTAAGTAGAGACTTAACGACTGGCTGTTAATCGGCTACGTAAGCTTAGTGAAAACAACAAGTACATGTTGAAACATTTGCTTGCAAGGTTGCAGAAGGCCAGCTAACGACGGCATACCTTATGAACAAGCACAGGTGTGTAGGATAAAAAGCGCAGCCCAGACGCCTAGGGTAGGGGTGGCACGGGTGGGGCTGGAAGGTTTGGGAAGGGTGACGCGAACCGCACTTGAAGTTTGAGAACGTTAGGGCTGAGACTGACGACTGTCATGGTATGAAAGCTTCTTGACCATGGCCAACGAGTCGATGACCTTACGACCTTCAGGAGAAAACTTCCACATACTCTAAACCTCCACAGCACGTCCACCCCAAGCTGACGAACCTGACTGAGGGTTATGGGTTTTAAGTTTCGTACCCGACTCAACCTCTAACTCCTCACATACACTGCATCACGAGTCTGTTTACCCCCTCCCCCCAAAAAAAAACAAAACAAACAAACAACAAAATATAAATAAAAAATAAAATTAAATAAATAAATTAAAAAATTAAAATAACATTTAAAAAATTCAAGACACAAGATAGGTGACGTCATGCCCTACGAATTGCTTTGCAACTGTATACCAACCAGTTTGATTGACATAACCCACTTACCTAAGGGCAACACTAATTCATTCATGTGTGCAAATAAAAATATAAGTCTTCACCTCCTGAAAGGCTATGCGCAACACTGCTAAGGTAAAGTGCTGACATACTTCAGCTGGAATGTCTGTATTAGAATGCTTGACTTATAAAACATAAAAAAAAAAACCCAATACTTACACGTCGGCAAATACTATTAAAGCACTCATCATATACCCTTTCTCTCTTTATCATTATTAATAAACAATAAGTGTTTCTTCGATTCAGAGAAAGTATAGTTACTTGCAAAAATGTGTGTGCGTGCGTACATGCATGCCTTTGTAAATGTGTATGTGTGTGTGTGCATGCGTGCCTTTGTGTGTGTGTGCGTGCGTACATGCGTGCCTTTGTGTGTGTGTGTGTGTGTGTGTGTGTGTGCTTGCGTGCCTTTGTATGTGTGTGTGCGTGCGTGTGTGTGTGTGTGTGTGCGCGCGCGCGCGCGTGCGTTGCGTGCGTGCGTGCGTACATGCGTGCTTTTGTTTGTGTGAGCGCGCGCACGCGCAAGAGGAAGCCCTATGTTATTTAAATATGAAAATACTTAATTTCTAAATTACATTTCTTCAGCATTATTACATTTACAGTTAACTGCAAAATATATAATTCATACTCGCAAATATACTGTACATAAAACCATCAGATTGTGTCTTGTATATGAAATCATTTGGTTACAGCGATGCGGTAAGATTTATTGTGAACGTGTGAATACGGCGTAACGTGGTGTTTACTGTGAAACAATCCACTAGACCCAATGGATAACATCATTTTATGATTAAAAGACCTTTTATGATGGTTTGTACAATCCATTGGATAATATTGTAAATTCCGCAGAAGTCAAGTTGTTGTGAACTCTGCAGCGTGAACATTATATGGAGCCTGTATTACGTGATGAGTTGTTGTGAACGCTGCAGCGTGAACATTATATGGAGCCTGTATTACGTGATGAGTTGTTGTTTGTTATGTACATAAGCTGTCTGGATAGCATTCATAACTTGTCTGTCCGCGAAATCAACAAACGTTGGAGATGGACAAGCGGTAGAAATAAATTAATCAACATTCTAACACCAGAAACATCTTCATTTATATCATCATCTGTCCAACAAGTCCTCTTCGGGCTTTACAGGTGAATGTTCTATTGGATCCATAGGCAAAATGATTTCACTTGTACAAATCTATTTTTAAACATTATTTAATCTACCGAGCCATTCGCTAAATTTCAATTATAAGAGAGTTAAAAATACCCTCAAACAATTTAAGGGTCAAGAACAGGGGAATTAATTTCTTAGCAACAACGACCTTTGACTGGTCAACAAAGAAGGCTAGCTCGTTTACAGTGGACAACGCTTAATAATAATAACAATTAATAATAATAAAAGGTTCTTTGCGTGCATTTCACTCTAGTGAATATAATGAATAATCTATAAAATATTACAGGGAACATCAAGTATGCATGCTGGAGTACGTTCCATGAGATCGTACTACTAGTGACGTCATGTTTGCATTCTGGAATACGTTCCATGAGATCGTACTACTAGTGACGTCATGTTTGCATTCTGGAGTACGTTCCATGAGATCGTACTACTAGTGACGTCATGTTTGCATTCTGGAGTACGTTCCATGAGATCGTACTACTAGTGACGTCATGTTTGCATTCTGGAGCACGTTCCATGAGTTCGTACCACCAGCGAAGTCATGTATCCTGATGGTATGCTGTGGTTTCTTGACTTAATGGAAAGTGTTTCCGGTCAGACCGATTTCGCTCAACATAGATATCAAGATATTTTTCGTATTTATTTCAAAAATCAACTAATTTTTAAAAAAAACATTCTAATTATAACGACAGTGACCTGTACATTTATCGATATATTCTCACATTGGCTGCGCCTGTGAAACAATAAATATGCGCTTTTCCTTTTTAATTTTTCTTAATATTTATATTGGTATATTGTACTTTTATTGGTATATTGTATACTAACTAATATATATAATGAAATGTAATATTAACACAAATGCCAAATAATTACAAGAAATATTGATTTTTGTTTTCTTTCTGAGATTTATAACGCACACGCATTATTTGAATTCCATTGAATCATTTCTACTTTCGCTTTCGAAATTGACATGCGCACTCCAAACAAATGGTTTCGCAAATAAAATCGTCATGCTCTGTCTTTGTATAATGGAAACCGCTTTCGTTCCTTTGGCTCTTGGAAAGATGACGAGATGGGATGGAAGAATTTTTTTTAATTTAAGACACGTGTTCCACATATCAGTCATCAAAGGGAAATAGGGGAATTCATCAAAGGGAAAGAGGGGAATTCATTAAAGGGAATAGGGGACTTTTAATCGTAACGCACCACTTCCCTTTCACTCCCCTATGCTCCTTCCACTCTAGCATTGGTGCACCGTTAGAATATGTTCTACAGAGAACAAATACGTTTTTGATCGAAGAAAATAACGGTCAGATATTAGAGAGCTAGACTGAAAATGTCCTAATCTCCAATATTTGTACACTAATCCGATTGGACAGGCGATAGTAGCATTCCTCCCGAGCATATTTTTTTTATCCTAGGGTGAAAAAATATCAAAACCAACATAAACACACAAAATATTAGAAGATCATTATCACCAGTTCCAAACGGCTACCAAGTTTCTACTTGAAGCTTTCTTGGAGACTCGTAAACTTTGTGTACTTAAGTAGACGGAATTATTTTTCAGGTAAGCAGTGACACACTTAGCCATAAAGACATTCTTCGATTCCAAACTTGAATTTAATGAAGCAATCATAGCATGCATATAGATCTTTATAATACAAGAGTGATTAGACCTATACTCCAATTTCTATCTGAGCAATCTGGGGCAACGCTATTGATTGAGTATCAACAAAATGACCAACACTTTTTTTGTAAAGTGTTATTTTTATATTCTGTTACAATATTCAATTTCACTGTAGTAAAGTTGTATGTATTTACAACACTGTCCCGAAAACCAACTGAATTGAATTCCAGTCGTAATCCTTGATGTTGATTGGTCCTTACGCAAAGATTGGATTTTGATTGATGTTCCATCAATCAACTGTTCGAAAGGAATAAAAATTATCTAGAACATAGCCAAGCTTGCATAAACTGACAACTCGTAATTATATTTAAAGCATACCGTATCATACATGTAATATAGAAAGATTGTACTGAGAGCACATACATACATAGGCAGAGACAAGCAGACAGACAAACAGATGGATGGACGGATAGATATAGAGATGGATAGACAGACTGCCAGATAGATAAATAGATAGATAGATAGATAGATTTTATCACACTCAGATGACACACTGACAACTGATGCTATCTCTCTGAAAATGTATTTCTTGGGTACACATACTTTCGAGTACATCGGCCAGTAACGCCGTGACACTGGTTTGCTCTGCCGGTTCGCTGATTGCTGTAAACACAAACACTCGTTCCAAGCTACTTAAACTTAATCCTTTGGAGTGGAATCTCGAAATCTGGATGTTGTCTCAGTGAGTCATAGGAGGCCGGAGAACTTAAGATGTCAAGAAGAGAACGAAAGATATGTGGTTAATTCTTCAAATACGACAAAGGTAAATGAATGCCAAAGTGCAGGAGAGCATTTATTTAACGATCTGCTCTTGAACTGACTTCCCAAGGATTCTTTCTAAGGAGCATTTAACATTCGAGTTAATTAATGAATGCGTGGAACATTTAACATTCGAGTTAATTAATTAATGCGTTGAACATACAACATTCGAATTAATTACTGAATGCGTGGAACATTTAACATTCGAGTTAATTAATTAATGCGTTGAACATACAACATTCGAATTAATTACTGAATGCGTGGAACATTTAACATTCGAGTTAATTAATGAATGCGTGGAACATTTAACGTTCGAATTAATTAATGAATGCGTTGAACATTTAACATTCGAAGCAACGTTCAAAGTGTTCAACAGAGGATGGTCGGAAATTGCTTGACCTCCATTAGAAGGGAAATAATTCTTATTCTAACACAAGTGATAATGCACGAAACCGATGCAGATTGGTCGAGAATAAGTCGAAATCAAGACCTTTCTAATTTTATAAAATGTATGCAGTGCTCAAATGTCCATTTAATACTTATTGTTATAGTTGAAAGAGAAAAAAGATCTATATTCAGTAAGTAACACATTCTTCTCCTCGTGCATAATGGCGGGCACGGATAGTATAACTCACGGTCTCTATGTGCAACATTTCGATTCCTTCCCTTTATAAAAGTACAGAGTGAACTTTTCTTGAAGAGCACGCTACATTCCGAATATCGCGTATTGAAAGTAATTATCCAAGGCCAGTCATGCACAAACATCAAATTTCGCTAATTCACATCATTCCTGAACCCATTCAGAATAAGTCTTTCTCTTATGGGGTCACACTTGAAATATTTTCAACACAAATTTATTGTTGTCGATAAGGCTACTACATCCATCGGTGAAAACACTAACGTTTAGATTGAGTGGTATTCATTCCGCAGAGAATGGGACAGTTTTAAAGCAAACGAAAGACATGTTCCCATGTACATGACACATATTAGGGAACTACAATTACATTGCTGGTGATGAAAGCTGTGGGTTATTTCCACCCAAGAATGCGTAGGGATAAGTGAATCATTTTACAGGGAAAGAGATGATCGCCCTAGTTCATCGTGGAATCAATATAGATATACTGATTTTTAAAAAAAATTAGTGTGATAGCAACCTGTATCTACCTGATCCGACAGCCAAAGTGATTGCAGCTAGCAGGGGAAATAAAGCTAATGTCAACTAAAAGGAAGACAACTATTTGTTCACGTCTACTTGTACGGGAGACCACTCCTGGACAGAACACTTGATGTTCACCTTTGAGGGTCGCGTACTGATGACATTAGTGCGAGTAAGGGCGAAAGGTGAAGGGTACGTGTTTTATCTTTGGGTTCTGGATTCGGAATTTACGGGTTTGTATTAATTTATTTCACCTTAAACAAAAAACAAACAAAACCGACAATAACAAAAAAACAACAACATAATAATGTTGAACTTGACGAAAACAAATGTTTAATGTAAGATGAAAAATGGAAAAGCGCCATAGTTAACACAATATATTAGTTATTGTTCAATAATTGTTCTATATGATGAATGCGTCCACATAGCTATTTCTGAGAGAATTTAATGCTCACATATGATTCTGCATAATAACTAATTCACCTCTCGTCATTTTAAGGTGCCCCCACCCGTTAAAATCGAAAATCGATCAATCTCCCTCCTCAGCATACGCAAACACACACACTTTCACACACACACATACACTCACTCTCTCAAACACACACACACACACACACACACACACACACACACACACACACACACACACACACACATATTTTCCCTTCGTAATTATATAACACAGACCTATAATTAATATAACCCTGGAGAAGGGAAACCAAACACTATGCAAATAAAGAGGTCATCACGACTGGGTCGTTAGCGTTATGTCACTCTTATAAGATTTTTATCGGAATCAATTGCAAGATCACGTTTACATGCTTTTAGTCAAGGTACAATATGGCAACAACAAAATATAAAAATAAAAATATTTCCTAGAGTGTTCTTCGCAGTAGTTTCTAGAAACACCCGTCCTCACACACTGGTGAAAGACGTAGCGTAGAATGAACGCGTCCTCACACACTCGTGAAAGACGTAGCGTAGAATGAACCCGTCCTCACACACTGGTGAAAGACGTATCGGTAGAATGAGCGCGTCCTCACAAACTGGTGAAAGACGTGTGAAGTTTATTTATTATTATTTTTAAAGCCCATACGATGAAAATTAAACTAAGTTTTAAAAGTGAACAAAAACAGCATGCGAGATTGCTGGAGAGACAAGCTCTTTTTTTCTTTCTTTCAAACAACTGTATGCATGATGTCTTAAAAAGCAAAGTGGACTTATTTTGTATTCTATATCTCCCAGCAGGTGAATTCAGAGACCAGTCGCAGCGTGATTTACCACCTAAATACCACCCACCCACTCACCTATTCCCGCCAGTTTCACGTCAGTAATTTTGATATTTATTTTAATGGTATGGCAGTTTCACTGTAGCACATTTTTCTCATCTGTCAAAACAGCACAAGTGAAGGCAGAAAGTTAGAAAATCTTTTTTAGAAAAAGACACGAAGAAATCAGAGATGTTACATTGCTAGAATCCACCTGTGGATGTTTATTTTTTTTTTATTCTGTCATATATATTGTCGTTAAGAAAACATCACCTTATGTATTAGTATCCTAAACTTTTCCTTCGATATCCGTCACTTTGTGAATTGTTAGTATCCAGTTACCCATGTTCTTTTTTGCTCTGTCTCATGTATTGTCAGTCGGAAACTTTACTTTATAAACTCTCATTTAAAAAGCTATACCTTGTTTGTATTGTCTTTCAAAAATGTTCCCTATATATTGTCATTCAACAGCATTATCGCTTATATATGTCATTCAAAATGTTTACCATAAATACTTCATTATAGACGCCAGTTACTTGGTGCATTACTAGCATTTGATTCTCCAAGTTTATCTTTGATTTTACTCAGTCTACAGCGCCCCCTGTCTCTCTCTAGCTCTACATCTGATTCTCCAAGTTTATCTTTAATGTTAATCAGTCTACAGCGCCCCCTATCTCTCTCTAGCTCTACATCTGATTCCCCAAGTTTATCTTTGATTTTACTCAGTCTACAGCGCCCTTATCTCTCTCTAGCTCTACATCTGATTCTCCAAGTTTATCAATAATTTTACTCAGTCTATAGCGCCCCCACCCCCTGTCTCTCTACATCAGTTGCCACCTACTCCTACATATCCTAATCCTGAAAGAAGAAAATAAATGAGGGTTGGGTTGGTGGGGGAGTGGGGGGGGAGAGAATAGTAGTGTAAGACCATTTTAGACGCTCGGGAGGCGTGAACTTGAGTACCATAATACCCTAAAAGCCCTAAGGTTTGCCACTGTGTATACCTACATGAAAACCGTCCCCTCCAACCCACCCACCCAAGCGAAATCGGCTCAGGCCGGAAGCTGCCATCATCATCAAAGAAAAACGTGAGTTTATGAGCGTAATAAACATTTCTCGTCTTTGTTGTGGCTGAAATTTCGCAGCTTGACAATTTCGGTTAGGATTGAAAGAAACACTGGCCTGGAAGTTTAACACACATCCTAATACCTGTTACCTCAAGAATCTCTGTCTCTTTCTCTCTTGCTGTCTGCATGTCTCTCTCCCTTTCCTTTCCTTGCTATCTGCCTGTCTTTCTCTTTTCGCTCTCGCTGTCTGCCTGCTTATCTCTCTCTCTCTCTCTCTCTCTCTCTCTCTCTCTCTCTCTCTCTCTCTCTCTCTCTCTCTCTCTCTCTCTCTCTCTCTCTCTTTTATTTCGCTCTCGCTATCTGCCTATCTGTCCTTATACTGAAGCCACTGTACATTTTCAGACCATTTGCCTGTAGACGTTTATTAACACGATGACTGCGTTTGTTTCATCTCGCAATTGGGTGTTTCTGGAGCTTCCATTCAAACAGTTTTCCCACCATTAATTTTGCTTAAGATACATTATTTTTTAAAGAACAAATTTCCACCGCAAAATTGAACTTTTCCATGTGTATGAGTGTGCTATGATGGTGTAATAGTATTTGTTTGTGTATATATGTGTGTGTGTATGAATGTGTGAATAAAAGCCTGATTTGTACACATGTTTGTGTGTTTCTGTATTTTCAATTGACACTTTTTCACTTTAAGACATTTAAAATTATATTTTAAAACTTTTTCGCCGTATTTGTCTGAGAAATCGCAGATGTGACCCAACCACTCTTTCCCCAGTTCAAGGTACCAGCTGTTTAAATGCCTAGTCCGTTGGACGGAACAATAACGCATGTTCCGTGCGCTGCTAAAATAGATCAGCAACTGAAAATCAGAAACAGAAACTGCTACCCGAGAAATCTTTGTACCAGAAGACTTTTACCCTACAATCTCCTGTAAAATTTGCAGAGAGCGAAATATAAAAACACGAAATCAACCAAACCCATTTTACTGTGTCTGATAAAGAGTCAATCTGAATATATTTAGGTATTAATGACGTGTGCTGAACACGAGTGTATTGAAACGTCGATCCACGCTGAATGCCTTCATAGCTACGTCTTGGTTGCGAGGCGCGTTTTTCTGTCCGAGTTATCTGCCGACCTTGGCTGCCGCGAACTGCTTGGCATTTGACTGACAAGAGGCGTTGTGAAATAGGAAAAGAAAATCACGTCCAAGGACAAATCATGACGAAGATATTTTAAACTCCTTCCACGCCCACGTCGAATAGTGTGAATGGAAGCGATAAAAATAACAAGCACACGATGGACAAAAGTAATTAATATAATAAATAAATAAATTCCTGTTCTTGGCAGGCTGTTGAAATCTACTGTGTCCTGTCGATGGAAAATGTTTCTTTGTTGTGGTAAAAGTGGTAAATAAATAATAATTATATTTATTGTAGTGACTTTTAGTTAATAGGAGTGTAGTACATGCATTTTTAAGTGGACTGTACAACGGAAACTACTTGCACCAGGTCACGTGCAATTCCTACGCTTCGTTACATCAGTCCACAAGCTATTGCTATTCATTATACCCGTAAACATGTCATTATTATTCATTATACCCGTAAACATGTCATTATTATTCATTATACACGTATGTCATTATTATTCACTATACCAGTGCACCAGTACTCATTCAGTTCTTATGCTTCATTACATCAGTACACACAGTACTATTGCATAAGTATGCAAGGTATGGTTAATGCTTCATCAAACCAGTACATATTCTGTTGTTACGCATCATTACACCAATCACAAACCAGCACACATTTAATTGTTACGCTTCATTGCACAACACACAAGCCAGCATACATTCAGTTGTTAAGCTTCATGACACCAGTACCAGACTTGCTCTTCAGACAACTAAATGCTCTGATTATACTGTACTCAATCAACTTCAGTGATAATTGCATTCACATTAGCAAGTTACTTTTTTGTTTTAAAGGTGAACGAACATATCTGACGAAACGAAGTAAAAGCAGTAATGTCATATATGTATGAAAGCCAAACTTGATTGATCATGAAATGAAACGGTTGTTGTGGAAAGAGAAATAACTACACACTTCACATATATAAAATTCATAGATATTAACGCAACGGCGGGATGAGTGTGTGTGTGTGTGGGGGGGGAGGTTCGAAGAGAAGAAAAGAGCTGTTTAATTCATTTCAAATTTTCAACATCATCATAAAGATTTGATGGTAGGTGTAATCACGTAGCCTACTAAATGGAGGGGATTTGTTCTTTATTTAGTAAATTACTGTTGATCTGTGAAAGAAAGACCAGCTTGTTACGTCCGCTACAGTCAGAATAAGCAGTCGGGAGAAATTATTCATGAGTAATACAAATAAAATACACTAAACTGCGGTTTTTAAGTGAACTCTTGACATTTTCAATTTTGACCGATTCGCTTTGCGAATACTTTAATCTCTAGCTAGTAAAATGCCACTTTTATTTTGAGTGGTTTTGCTTGTGTGTGTGTGTGTGTGTGTGTGTGTGTGTGTGTGTGTGTGTGTGTGTGTGTGTGTGTGTGTGTGTGTGCGTGCTTTCAATCTTGGATGGGGATTTTGACTGTTTCAGTAAGAATTCTGGTAACCCAACATGTGTTCTTAGTTAATTACCAGTTAACTTGTCGATTAATAAAAAGAATTAGTTAGAAATTTTGCAGGTGCTGTTTCTGCCCCAAAGGAAAAAATAACAGCCAAACAACACAACCTTTCACATACGATAAATGACTTCTAACCGGTAAGTGTACGTCTTCACCCCGGGCCGACTTACGCGGACAATAATGCCTTTTCTCAACGTGTTCGTTCGTTCATAGTAAGGTGCAGCTGACTGAAAAAACTCACAAAGCCACGAAAGGGGAATAACTCTAACTATTGACCGTTTGGAGAAATGCGAGACAAAATTGACATCAGTTAATACTTTTGAACTGGCATTTACCAACTAATTCCAGTGAATCAGGAATACTTCACATGCAGCAGTTTCTCCCATTGAAAAAATAAAAATAGCTTTACTGTTAGAGGGTTACTAAGCGAGAAGAATTCAGCATTCTCGGATTTATCTTTGCAAAACGCTTTTAGGCCGTAATCCCCATCAGTTCTGGAGTCAATTTCATAACTTTTTTTTGTAAATCAATTTGCGTTTTACTTTAACGACATCATTTATTGCATTTTGTTACGCCTGACCAGGACAATGTGGCTTAGTGTTCATTTTACAATATACGATTATCTTTCATTTTCTTATTTTAAATGAATATTTTTGTAAATGCCCATACAAGCAGCATTAAAAATAAACTGAAGAAGAGAGTATGATCGGAGACTGACTGCAAAATACATGATTTTTATTTGTGATATCGCTATTACTTCAGAATTATCACTACATACTTATAAACTACTTCTGGCATATTAATGAACTTCTGCTTTACTATCAGTACTAACTTATAAACTACTTCTGGCATATTAATGAACTTCTGCTTTACTATCAGTACTAACTTATAAACTACTTCTGGCATATTAATGAACTTCTGCTTTACTATCAGTACTAACTTATAAACTACTTCTGGCATATTAATGAACTTCTGCTTTACTATCAGTACAAATTTATAAACTACTTCTGGCATATTAATGAACTTCTGCTTACTTATTTCTGAACGTTGATAAAGTTATGTAACACTTGTCAGTAGAATATTTAAACCTATATTTGGTTAATAACTGAGCACAGGTTGACTTTATTAAAATTTACGCACAGAGAAATAACTTTACCTGCAATGAATAAACATACAAACCGTATAATGAGCAAATCTTAAAATAAACAACCTGCAAAACTTCCACGTATTGATTTAATTCTAGCTAAAGAATATATATATACACAGACTACAAATGCCCTTGCAATGTAAAACACGGCCTATACATTTTATCAAGTACTTAGTGACCAAACCATCAATCAATGAACACATAGTCTACACATTTTCTGGCTTTCGGAAGCAGGCGACTACAAACTAATATGTAATTAGTATACAAGAACAGCACACAAACAAGTAGGTAAATAATATACATGTACAAACTAGTGTATAATTAATATACAAGCACAGTGTGGCGGAGTAAATTTGCCTATCCCTACTTAAAATTAAATTGTTATATAAATTGTTAAATTGTCAGAGCCGACCTCAGGCACTCCTTGTGACTATATTTTTGAAAGTGTCAGAGTTGGAAGTAAACAACTGCGAGTCCAGAAGGTTCTAGAAATTGCTGATGTAATGCAAACCATCCCAACAGGATGAGTAGTTTTTATTATCCAATGGTTATGATTTACGTGAACGAGACCAGCCAATGGGCTGAGTTTAAAAAGTTTACCTACTGTAGAGAAATCTATTGTCTACTCTAGTGTCTCTAGTCACTTGAATTTGGCAAGAAGTCCAGTCTTGAAAGGCGGCTGTTAGCTTGATGGAGAGTTAAATTGACTGGTTGAGAGAGAATGGATTTAGAAATATTTCATGCATTTTCACTATTGATATGTTATACTCGTGTTTTATGTGCAGATTTACTATGTGAGCTGGCTTTTAATTCTACAAATGTTTGAACTAAGCTGCTCACTTATAGTTTGCTAAAACACTTGACATTATTTTGATATGCTGTATTTATTAAGCTGTGTGCATATATCGGGCTAATAAACACAATTGCAGAAACTGTAAAGATGAGACTGGAATGTAGGAAAGAATGGAGTTATAAAGTGCTAAACTGGAAAATTAGCATTTGTTCTCCAATTATATTTTGTAGAGACAAGTAACCTTTTCTATTTTCATTTCAACGTTTGATTTGAACCTCCTGATTTATTGTTTGCAAACTGCTTTGACCGACTGTGGTAAAGGTGGGAAGTCAATGTGTAAGTGAAAGAATACACTATGCTCTACTGATGTATGGTGGCAAGATATGCTGATACCTGGACAATTTCTGGTGTAGAGAAGTTGTTAGACATCGCTACATTTATTGTTCTGTTTGAAGGAGTTGACACAGCAAAAAGAAGTGCCCAGGTTAACTCTTAGTAACAGAACAGTGTTTTTAATGTGTAAATGAGGCAGTGGATCTTACATAAAAAGTGTGGGAAGGACTATTGAAACAGTAGTTAAACAAGGTTATGTTAAAAGCCTCTTATTGCTTGTTTCTAATAACTCTATTTCTGTTCTCTGATAAGACCATCCTGAGATTTGCATCGAAATATTGAATTGTACTTTTTTTGGATAAAGGATTGTGTAATATAGAAATTATTCAAAACGTGGTTTCACGTGGAAATAATTGATGTCAAGTAATCTATTTTATTGTATTAGTTTTATGTATATTTGATTGTTGATTTAATAAAGTTATTGTTAATTTATTTGACCTTCTTACGCATATTGATAATCTTATGATGGAGAAGAAAGCTTGTGGATGGGGGCTGGCTAAATATATATTAAAGGCGGATTTGTCTTCTCCTTTAGTAAGAAGTTTTCTACCTACGGAAAATTGTGACGGTGAATGTTTGTCTTTAAATGTTTACGAAAAGAGAACGTTTGTGGCGCTCACATATCAACCAAGTGAGAGAGATGAGTGGTGTCTGTTGGGGAATCATTAATAAAATAAATTAACATTCTCATTAGTTTAGTAATTAGTTCCGAATAATTAATTAGTAATTAGTTTCGAATAATTAATTATAATCATAATTCATATACAATAATAAATGGCGTTGGCGTCACATACAGTCTGAATACGTGTAATAAATATACAAAGACAGCCTACAAGCTAATGAGTAATTAATATTCAAACACAGCCTTCCGTGATATCTACATACCCAGCCAACAAACTATTCTACAATTATTATACACAACCGCACAGAATGACTTGCTTGTAATGTTTACAAACCCAGCCAACACACTATCCTATAATTAATATACATAAACACACAGAATGACTTGCTTGTGAAATCTACATACACAGCCAACAAACTATCTTATAATTAATATACACAAGTCCACAGAATGACTTGTTTGTGAAATCTACATACCCAGCCAACAAACTATCTTATAATTAATATATACAAGCCCACAGAAAGACTTGCTTGTGAAATCTTATATATCCAGCCAACAAACTATCTTATAATTAATATACACAAGTCCACAGAATGACTTGAAGACTTCACAAGCATGTCTCCACAGACTACATACTTTCCTGTAATATAATAGGCAAACACAAAGACTACAAGCCTTCGCTTAATGTGTGCACCAACCAACTCACCCACGTACGCTCACACGCACACATACCACCAACATGTCCTCATTCACCCTTCAAAACATGGATTGTTTAGCAAGCTTTGTTTACAGTTCAAGTCGTGAAGATATAAAGCCTGTTCTTTCAACTAGTGGTGGTTGAGAGAATCAAATGTCGGATTACTGTTGAATTAGACAATGGTTTTTCTTTACATCTAAGCTCAAAGGTCATGAAGTTCTTTCCAGGATGTCTGCGGCTGATAGGCAAAGAATAATTGTTCATCCATGTAGGTTGTTTCTTACTCTCTCTCTCTCTCTCTCTCTCTCTCTCTCTCTCTCTCTCTCTCTCTCTCTCTCTCTCTCTCTTATTTTTTAAAAAACTGGAATGCTAAGTCTAGAGTGACTCGGGGCTAGCAACATCAAACAGAAAGAGATAAAAATGAATAATATTAAGCAGGTATTTCAGACTGGAAAAATAGAAGAAAGAAGATACTTAATTTGCGTTTCTTGCTCAGACAATGGAATAAAATATGATAGCTCCCTCCAAAGAAGATACGCCTGACATAGAGATTTTGCTCTGGCAGATTAATTTCAGCGACATTCTCTCAGGTCCGAATGTGATCCAACTTGTGCTCTGGTGAAGACAGAGCGACTCCTAGCAAGCGAAGGATTAAGTGGGTTCCTTGCAGTATAATTTATACCTGTGTCTTGGATCATATTTATTTCAGTATGGAAGTCCGCTACCTACATTTTCTAATCTAAATAACAGTGTACGTATCAGCCTACCCTAAATCCCAATTAACTCCACCCGTCATCGGGATTATTTCGTGTAGGTGTGTGTGTGTGTGTGTTGTTTTGAACAATAAGTAATAATGCTTTACTCAGATCTGTTTAATACCACTTCTCTGGACTGAACGTTATTTCATTGTAGTGATGTGTGGTATTATGATCTGATAAGGCGGTACGGTGTTACTGTGTTTGTTTTCATAGTAGAAGTATGTGTCTATGATCGGATGAGGGCGGTACGGTGTTACTGTATTTGGTTTCATAGTAGAAGTATGTGTCTATGATCGGATGAGGGCGGTACAGTTTTACTGTATTTGGTTTCATAGTAGAAGTATGTGTCTATGATCGGATGAGGGCGGTACAGTTTTACTGTATTTGGTTTCATAGTAGAAGTATGTGTCTATGATCGGATGAGGGCGGTACGGGCGGTACAGTTTTACTGTATTTGGTTTCAGAGTGGAAGTATATGCTTTTAATATGATAAGGTCGGTACTGTACTTGTTTATATTGTATTTGTTTATATTGTATTTACTTGTATAAGACTGCAGTACAATTAAAAAAATATGTTATATGAAATTGTATTCCTTAGAGTGCTGTTATATATGGTATTAACATAATTGTAGAATTTTATAAGAGAGGTGGGGTTATTTCTATTACATAACGACATTTTATAACAGGCTATGTTAACTTAATTGCAGACTGTAGTTTTGAATGTAGTCACACTATTTCATAATATGTCATTATTATTTATTTGGTGGTAGTTGTAACAATTTATTTCAGACATTTCGTGATAGGATTCTGAGGATTTATGTCAGGACAGTAATTAATTATGAAATCGTCGTGACATTTCGTAATAGTGTTTTAGTGATTTATATGATGATTGTTGTAAAAGTGTAATTATTAATTCATAATAGATGTATGTGATGACAAGTTGTTTTTAATAATGCAATTATCGCATTTCATATTAAGACTGTGGTGATTTATGGCATTTCGTATTAAGACTAGTGATTTATGGCATTTCAAATTAGGGCTATAGTGATTTATAGTATTTCATACTAGAGCTATAGTGATTTATGGTATTTCATATTAGGGCTATAGTGATTTATGGCATTTAATGTTAAGGCTTTAGTAATCTTTTGATGATAACGATTATTGACATAGTGGCATTTCATAATATGTCTATACTCATTTATGGTATTCATATAAGGGCTATACTGAATTACGGTATTTCATTATATGCCGCAATGCTCACAAACGTAAGGCCATTCATCCGCGTATATATTCACATAAAGCATTTCCTAAAACATCCTAATTTATGAGGAAATATCCTTTCACTAGATCGAATTTTAAAATTAAAAAAAGCAAATCTAAAACGAATATTAATGTTGTTATGGACTGTGTCTGTATATTAATAATGTTGTTATGGACTGTACCTGTGTATTAATAAATGTTATGACTACTCGTATAGAGTAATGTGGTTATAGATACTCGTATACTAGTAGTGTTGTTATGCAATTTTAGGATATTTCTTTATTTTGGTTAATGATGTAACAAATATTTGCATATTAGCAATTATTGTTTTGATCGATTTCACACATGCATCGGTAGTATTTGCAATAGATATTTGTTTACTGGTAAAATGTTATAATGTATATTCGTGCACTGGTATATCTTCTAATGGATATCAGTAAACTGGTAAATGTTGTTATGGATATTCGCATATTGGTAAATGTTGCTATGGATATTCGTATATTGGTAAATGTTGCTATAAATATTTGCATTCCGACTGGAAATCAAAGATTGTTGAAATCCCACGTTCGATCAGTCATTCAACAGGTAAGTGTTCTCATGGGTAACCGTATAGTGATAAGTATTGTAATGAAAGTCTGAATAGTGGTGAAAGGGTTACACATTTATTTGAATATTGCAAATTTTTGCTATAGAAACTTCAATATTGGTAACAGTTAAATGAAAAGTAATACCGTTATACACGAAACCACGTGCTCTTCCAATGTCTTTTCTGGGTTATATGATAAATGATGTTATTTTCATTTGTGTGTTTGTCATTGATGTGTCTGAGTGTTGGTAATTGATGTTATTGTTATCTGTGTATTTGTAGTTGTTGTTATTGTTATATGTGTATTTATAATTGCTGTTATTGTTATCTGTGGATTTGTAATTGCTATTGCTGTTAGCTTTAGCTTTGAATTTGTAATAGCTGTTATTGCTATCTGTGTATTTGTAATTGCTGTTATTGTTAGCTTTGTACTTGTAATGCTGTTATTGTTATCTGTGTGTTTATTTGTTGTCATTGTTGTCTGAATATTTGTAATCGTTGTTATTGTTTTCTATGTGTGGTGAAGTAAATTTGCCTATCCCTATTTTTAGACTTTATTGTTATATAAATTGTTAAATTGTCAAAGTAACACGATCTTAGGCACTCCTCATAATGGAATTTTTGTATGTGTCAGAGTTGGAGTAAACAACTCGAGTTGAGAATATGCTAAAAATTGATGATGCAATCCAAACTAGTTCCAACTAGATGAGTTGTTTTTATTACCCAATGGTTAAGATTTACAAGAAGGAGACCAGCCAATGGGCTAAGATCAAAAGTGTACATGCTGTAGAGAATTCTATTGTCTAATTGCTTGAATTTGGTGTTATAAAAAATCCGGTCATGAAAGGTAACCGTTAGCTTAATGGTGAGTTAACTGACTGATTGAGAGAGAATGCACTTAGAAATATCTTGTGCACTTTGCTATCAAGAGAGATATATTATGTAAGTAGACTATTATTTCTACAATCTTTTGAACTAAGATGCTTGTATGTAGTGTACTAAACACATGACATTGTTTCTAGTGAATGCGCTCATAAAATTGATATGTGGTACTTATTATGCTGTGTATGTGTGTGTGTGTGTGTGTGTGTGTGTGTGTGTGTGTGTGTGCATGTGCATGTGTGTGTGCGTGCGTGCGCGCATGTGCGCATCAGGCTAATAAATACTGTTGCAGGAAACTGTAAATTGATATTTGAATGTAAAAGAGAAGAATGGAGCTAAAGATGAGTAAACTGGAAACTTAGCGTTTGTTCCCTGATTATATTTTACTGGGAATAAGTGGCCTTTCCTTGTTTTGCTTGAATCTCCAGGTTTACAGGAATCTCCAGGTTTACAGGAATCTCCTGGTTTACTGATTATAAACCATTATGACAATGGTAGGTGTGAGAAGTACTAATGCAGTGTGTAAGTGTAAGGATACATTGCACTTCATTGATGTATGGTGGCAAAGTAATCTGACTAACATCAAGCAATTTCTGGTGCAAGAAAGTTAGAGAAAAGTGCTACAATTGTTGTTCTACTTGAGGGAGCTAATACAGCAGAGTGCCAGGTGGCCTCGAGAGAATATCAGCGAATCAGTGTTCTACAACATGAGAGGGAAACACGTGGAATTGACAGTAATAATGTGAACAATAAACTTGTACTTTGTTGTAAAAAATGCACCAAAAGATTACTGTGGCATTGTTTTGTACAAGTTTACTTAGAAACTATTATCACTTTCTTCTAATAACTCCATTTCTGTTCTCTGATAAGAATTATCCTGTGATTTGTATTCACACTAATCTCTTGAATTTTAGGATATAAGACTATATAGGTATTAAAATTATTCGAATGTGATTTCGTGGAAATATTTATGTGAGATAATCTTTTTCGTTGTATTTGTTATATGTACATTTGTTTGTTGATTTAATAAATTTATTGTTTAATTTATTTATCTTCTTACAGATATTGATAACCTTATGTTAGAGAAGTAGTGGAAGGATGGGGGCTCGCTAAATATAGAAAGCTAGAGATATATACAAGGACAATGGCAAAGACCGATTTACCGGTTGAGTTTGGTCTCGAGAATTTATGAAGATTATTTTGAACATTCTTCATGGTGTGCTTGAGTAGTACACATAAAGAGTCTACAGCACTCCGTGTAACGTGCTTTGTTAACACATATGATGTTGTGGATGATTCTGTATGGTGTGCTTGAGTGGTACACATAAAGAGTCTACAGCACTCCGTGTAACGTGCTTTGTTAACACATATGATGTTGTGGATGATTCTGTATGGTGTGCTTTGTGAGCGCATTGACACATTTTGGAACAGTTGTGTAATGTGCCTACAAGTGGTATGTGGGACAATCATCAAATAAGAAAGAAAGTGACTTGTTGCAAACCGCGTGATTATAAACATGTGCTAGTGATAGCTGCCATCATTAAAAGGTTATGTACATTGACTATAATTATCTCTCGTAAACTCCACTCTCACTTCTATGATTAATTATATTTATGAACCTGATTATATATTTTTTAATTTGACTGCTGATGTCTATGCTAGGATAAACTGAATGTTTCTAATGTTTAATCAGACATTGTTGTGAAGTGATGTAAATGTCAACACTCTTCTGATTATATTCATATGTTGTATATTTGATTAATGATTTAATAAATTTATTGTTAAATTAATTATTAACCTTCTAGCACGTATGTTAAAACGTATGTGGGAGTAATAGTGGATGGGATCGTTAAATATAAATAAAAAACAGATTTTTATTACTTCTTTAGTAAGATGTTTCCCCCTGCAGAAACATTATGTGACAGTAAAACGTCTATCTTATTAAAGAGTAGAGTTTTACGACACCCTTATAATCCTCCAAGTGAGAGACATATGGGTTATTAATAACTATAAGTTAAAATTCTCAATCACTTGTAATTAGTTATGTGTAATTAATTAATAAATAATAATCAAAACGAGTGAAGTGTGCCTAGAGATATGTCACACTACCCTACTGACCTAATTTTTGTTATTGCTGTTTGATCTTACTATTCTAGCCCTCATTTTAGTTAATTCTATCTGATTGTACTGTCCTAGACTTCATTTTAGTTAATTCTATCTGATTGTACTGTCCTAGACTTCATTTTAGTTAATTCTATCTGATTGTATTGTCCTAGACTTCATTTCAGTTTTAACTGTGCTATACAAACTAGGTCTGAACAATATATAACATTTGATGTGGGGTAAACATCATAAACTTAACAAACTAAAAGATAAGGAACACAAAAGCCGGAAATTATTTGTTAATAAATGATGTTTCCAGTTCGGTGAAATAAAATGTTTATAAGCTGTACATCTCTATGTGATTCTTGTCGGTTAAAAGTAAATCGCATCAATGTTAGTCTCAATCACTGAATCACAGAAAGCTAGAGATATATACAAGGACAGTGGCAAGTATTTAGTTCAGGGGGGACATGCACTGGCAATTACTGAGGACAAAGGGACGCGGACAATGGCAAGTATTTAGGTTAGAGGGACACGAGAGTGGTAATTATTAGGTCAGAGGGACAAGGACAGTGGCAAATATTTAGGTCAGAGAGACACCCACGAACACTTGCAAATATTTAGGTCAGACAGACACGGACACTGGCACATAATTATTTAGGTCAGACGGATTATGTGCAGCACAGACGGTACGACACTTCAGCTTCTCTGGCTAAAAGACCCGCACCCGAATACAACTGCATACAATCAGTTCTCTCGTTCACTCTTCTCTCTTGCATTTAAGTCTCCCTTCCGTAAATTACATTCCTCCCTCACGAGTGCCCCTCTGCGAAATCAGCAAACAAGGGAAGCAGACATAGAACCCAAATACAAAGCCATTATGGTCGGGTAGCATCGAGGTGCACAGCCAATCAGTCTGGGGAGTGTCGAGGCTCTTTATCAACGAGTGTTCCTCGCGAGAGGGATCTGCTTTCGTTCACAGAGAGTTGACGGTCTGGAGTTTTATTACGCTCTCAAGAACCGACGCCATGATTAAACAACGTGATGCACAGCTCTGAAGTGAAATTCTAAAAATGAATGTATACACATTCAAAGCTGTGTAGCAACCTGACCCGCCACCCCAGTTTCGCACAAGTCGGTCGGTAATTTATCAGCCCAAATAGATACGAATTATTTTCATCTTGTCGTTGGCATACATTAATGTCCTGATGCAAGTTACGCTCGTGCTCAAGTATGGCTGCTGTATTATTTTCTCCACAGAGGGCGCTCTGATTGCTGACCGTTGTTACACCGTTGTTAAGAAGTTCTTCACTCATATATCAACTATTCTGACTGTTACATATGTCACCAGCCACAAGCTAGGAATTCAATCACAGATTACAGGGATTTTGATGCTTGAAATAACTTTCTGCATACCCACACAAATTCAGAGCGGACAGTGAATAGTGTATGTATGTGTGAGAGATTGTGTGTAAGTATATGTGCGTGTCTCTGTGTGTGTTTATTTATTTGTTTGTTTGTTATTGAGTTGGGAATGAGGATAAGAAACTCAAGGAAAAATTCATGTAAACCTGCGAACCATTTCATGACATAACACTTGGCACAGTAATAACTATCATTATGTGACATAACACCTTGTACTGTAACGTAGAATAATGTTAAATACATAGCCTAATACTGAGTACAATAACATAAACGTTTTTAAGTGATATCATACATGGTACAATAATATAATAATCATGTCGCGAAATAACACTTGGTATATTAACAAAACAAACATGTCGCGACATGACACTTGGTGCACTAAAATAGCCACGTGTTCTGTCTTCAATAGCATAATATAATTCTTCACTACACGCAGCACTCAGACTGCAAAATATAACGTTACATTTATATTGAACACCATTATAATAATGCATTACATTTATATTGAACATCGCTATAATAATGCCTTACATTTATATTGAACATAACTGCAATAATGCCTTACATTTATATTGAAAACCACTGTAATAATGTCTTACATTTATATTGAACACCACTGTAATAATGTCTTACATTTATATTGAACATAACTGCAATAAAGCCTTACTGTAATGCGTCGCGGCATAAAGTGTCGGTTGCCGTAAGATCTGCTAGTTGTACTTAGGGAAAAGAATAGATCTGCTAGTTGTATTTAGGGAAAAGAATAGATCTGCTAGTTGTACTTAGGGAAAAGAATAGATCTGCTAGTTGTACTTAGGGAAAAGAATAGATCTGCTAGTTGTACTTAGGGAAAAGAATAGATCTGCTAGTTGTACTTAGGGAAAAGAATAGATCTGCTAGTTGTACTTAGGGAAAAGAATAGATCTGCTAGTTGTACTTAGGGAAAAGAATAGATCTGCTAGTTGTATTTAGGGAAAAGAATAGATCTGCTAGTTGTATTTAGGGAAAAGAATAGATCCTGGTCTTTAATCTCTGAGCGACAGTCGAAGTTAGCGTCAAATACGATAGCACGATGAAAGGATAGATTTAGTACACAAAATAGTAAGTCGTAGTCAAGCTGAAGAAAGGATGCCCGCAAATATCCCGTAAATTATAAGTCATAGTTAGCTGATAAAAAGTCCCATAAATATCCCTTAAATAGTAAATCATAGTCATGATGATGAAAGGGTGGGCCCCATATATAGTAAATCATAGTCAGTTTGATAAGGGAGGGGGGCAATCATACAGTGCCATAGGCAGAAGAAAGGGTGGACCCCATAGTAAGTCATAGACTGAAGAACGGGTGGACTCCATAAACGTAAGTCATAGTCAGTCTGATGAAAGGGTGTACCCAATACATAGTAAGTCATAATCAGGCTGAAGAAAGGGTGGACCCCATACATAGTAAGTCATAGTCAGGATGATGAAAGGATGGATCCCTTACAAGGCTTACATGGTTAATCATAGTCAGTAGAAAGAAAGAATGGGTCCCATACAAAGTAAGTCATAGTCAGTCAAAAAAAGATTGTCTTCATGCATGTTAAGTCATAATTAGTCTGAAGAAAGGATAGACACCATTTACAGCAAGTCATACTCAGCCTCGTGAAAGGGTAGACCACATATGGTTCAACAACATATATATGTATATTATAAAGCAACATTCGTTCATTTCGAAAGGTATAAATATAATTTTATAAAATGCATAAATATATATACATACATATCTTGACCTGATGGAATTTTTGAATGGCAAAATGATTTGAAAGAGAATGCTAAGGTACTTTTTATATGTCGGCCATTTCAATTGTTTTAAAACTGGTATTTTATGTCGCTACGCTTACATTATAGACTGATTACATAAAGGTTTACTAGAGGTCGGAAAGGTATGCATAAACTTGGATAGCGTCAAGGACAGCGCAATGATACAAATATACTCACAGTGAACTAGATAAATTATTCTTACACAGGACTTCCTTTATAATTTAATATACTATAATCTTTAGAACTAAGTCAATATGTCTATACACTGTACGCTATTTAAGACAACAAAGCTACTGAGTTACAACTTTAATTATTTGTACTGTAAGTTAATGAAACAACTGACCTACAGTTTTAATTATATAAATTATAATCTGTCTAGGATTATAAGGCTGCCGGCTTCCAATTCAAATGTTGTAAATGTCACCAGTCGATAAGATTTCTGAGTTACATTGAAATGATGCAAACGTCACCAGTCGATAAGATTTCTGAGTTACATTGAAATGATGCAAACGTCACCAGTCGATAAGATTTCTGAGTTATGTTTCAATCTGTGTCTGTTAGAGCGCAAAATGATACTGGATGCAATGCACAAGTTTCAAAACAAACTTCTTGGCAAGATTCAGAGTTGGTCACAAAACAGTTTTATCCCAAAAGGGCTCGGCTAAAGATGCATTCACACTCTCATGATCGCGAGTCCCAACTTCACTTGCAACAGACTAGCTGAATGGCAAGAGGACGACAAATGCTGCGAACAGAGGCGAAATACTCCTTAACCTGACAGTCGATGTAGACAAGAGAGACAACAGTTGTTAAGTCGATCCTTTCAAGAGAGATAATTCTTAGTCTAGCCACTCAACGGATGAAACGCTTACAGTCGATTCTATCAAGAGAGACAACTCTTATGGACGAGTCAGTCAAGAAAAGCAACTCTTAAGTCAATCCATTCAAGATAGATCACTCTCAGTCGAGTCACTCAACGGATAAAACTCATAGTCGAAACAAGGGAAAAAAAATAAGAAAAAATTCTTACGGACGAGTTAGTCAAGAGAAACAGCTCTTAACTCGAGTCAATCAGGGGATAAAACTTCATCTAATCAATAGAGAAAATTCTCAACTAACTTCGACCTGTGAAGAGGAACTGTTTGAATTGGCTAATTGAAAATAATAAAGTGTTAAATCTCCATTAAAAAAAATAATGTTTTGGTGTACCACTTTAATTTAATTAATCTTCGGTGGTCAGGTGTTCTATAACGTACAACGTATTGTAAATTACACTCGTCCCAAACAACACTTCATGCATTGTCGACCAAAAAAACTACTTCAACGCTGCAAGCCAATATTGTTCAATCTTGAAAGTTCTTTCTAGTACATGTACAAGCGAATATTGTTCAATCTTGAAAGTTCTTTCTAGTACATGTACATCATATACTTTAGAATCGACGGTACAGTTTTGAAACACCTTGGAATTGTTCTCTAGAATTGTATTGCCGGATGACACTGCACAACGACCTTGGTGGATGATGCACAAGAAAGAGGAAATTGTATTTTCTGGGACAATTAGATGGATACTCTAATGGATATATCGGATAGATGTAGATAATATCACTGGTGCAAATAAAATCATGTAAATACAGATCTCTTTTATTTTGGAAAGCAAAACAAGAACAAGCAAATTAAACAACTAAATAAAATTGCAAGAAAAACTGTCACTTGATCTTTTCCCAGCTGACTGTGAAGATGCTGAGAGCAAAACAGTGCTCTACACCAAGCACATCAGACAAGACAACACTCAATAAAAATAAAAAAAATGGAAAAGAAAACCAACTCAGTCGGATATTTGGAAATGAAGTTATCTGACGAGCCGAACTGTATGATGGTCTGCGCAATGGCTTCTGCATTAACGATATCGCTTTTCGAGGTTCTGAGTCAGTTCGATGGGGTTGTTCCAAACTAGCTTCCCCTACTTCGTCCTCCCTTCCTCCCCTCGGGGAAAAAAAGACAAAAAAAAAAAAACTCACAGCCCCCAAAACCCGCATGCATCCGGGACAGTAAGTGCAGACTGTTGCAGGCGAAGACACATATTCGGTTGAAAAAGCACATAGTATTAAAACATTATCCCTGAAAAAATGCAATCATAAATGAAACCTCAGGCAAGCCTGCTGAACTAAACTTTAAACAGAAGAATTTCATGTTGTGGACCAGAAATGCGGAAGTGGAAAATATAGGATGGTACCTAACTCAGGAATTGTATAATTAGCGAGACCGTTGTTCAATATAAACATGTCACAACAACAGTCTACATATTAGTCAAGAATATAAGTTCTCAAAATGCAGTTCAGTGAACTCACTGGAACTGCTGGAGTTTGCTTCTACACTGAGTGACTGGCAGTGCCTTCAGCTATCCCCCTCCACACACACTTTTCCCCCTTTCCGTACTTTAGTCACAAAATATTTCTCGGCTTTCTTCTGGAGACTATCACGCAAGGAAGAAACGGTTTTAACACCCATCTTACTAGGCCTGTGTTCGAGACATGCAGAAAGTACCGAAAGATAAAAGAACTTACTTTCTGGAACTTCCAGCGCCAATTCCAAAGAGAAAACGGAACAGTAAAGGGGACGAAGAGGGGCGGAACAGGGACGACTACTCTAAGCACTTTTCCTGACAATATGGCTAACTGGCTAGTCTCCCAGCACTTCGCATCATCAGAAGCAGTTTCTTCGGGGATCCTGTAAATCGCACTGAGATGAGAAATAGAGTAAGGAGGTGGGAGTGGGGAGGGAGGTTGGAGTAAAAAAGGAAAGATGAAAATATTGCCGCCATGCATTCTAAAGAGAGTGGTGAGCCAAAAGCGAAAGTGTGCACGTTTCCACTAGCATTCCGTAGCATTAACTCGCAGAACTGAATTCCCTCGAGTCCTGAGACAGACACACACTTTTCCTTTTCGAAACCGGATTTCGTAAGACCTTATGCCATTTCTTCCACTGCTTTAGGATCTTTTAACATCCTAAAGACACACTCTTCAAAGAAGAAACAAAGACATACTTTATTTTCCTCTTTGAAATGTGTCAAAGAGGAATTGTGAAAGGCGACAGCTGCCTGAACTGGTATTTCTAATAATCTCTACACATTCAGATTATTAACTCTAGAGGGGACAATGGCTACTTTTGACACGAAACTCTAATGATATATATATATATCATGCTCTCGCCCATATATACAGAGAAGGAAGTTAGAATAGGCAGACACGTAGACCGACAGATAGATAATGGTAGGTCATCAAGTAGGCAGCAGAGAGGTGGATAGATATGGATGATACAGATAGATAGATAGATAGATAGATAGATAGATAGATAGATAGATAGATAGATAGATAGATAGATAGATAGATAGATATAATTGAAACATCTATTTTATAGAATTACCACCGATTTTTATTTTTTCTTAATTTTCTGCAATTTATTATTATTATGATTGCTGATGTTCAAAGTTCAGGTAAAAGACATCAAGTATTACTTTGCATTACATGCCACTTTAATTTATAAAAAAAAAAAATAGACACAAATCACGACGTCTTCAAGTTCCTTCAATTTCTGTTCGCCATGTTTAATCAAAATAACTTTCACTTTGAAAAATGAAACAAAACAAAACAAAGAAATTGCATACGATGAACAAATAAATTTGGAATAATTATTACGATTCCAAGAACAGATGTAACCAGACTACAACACGACGAATCCTACATGACAGAAGTCGTATTCTGACCCCCGGTTATCATTGCTTCTGCAGACATGATTTCCACCGCAAAAATGAAACACTTTACTGGACAGAGAGCAGGCACCACAGGTGCTCAGAGGAGATCGAAAGAATCTGTTACATGCAACAAATGCGTTGTCATATCAAACATTTCTTTCTCTCATATATGGGGCTTAATTTCAAGACACTAATTTACTAAACTAATAAATCCTACTGGTCAAGAAACTTTCCAACTGTCGGAACATTTTTCTTTTCCAATGTTCGTTTCAGGTGAAGCGGGGGAAATATTTTACCTGCTAATTGGAAGACTTCAAATAAATCGTACAGACATACTTTTAGTACAGATATAACCTCTTAGTACAGATATAACCACTTATAACATCTATAAATACTATAAATACTTATTATAAAACCACAAACTTTTGTGTTGTGTTTTGTTTTACACGCACTTTGGAGAGATATGAAAACGAAAGTAGATAAAGTAAAAACAAAATAAAAAGTAAATTAATGAGAATGTGTTTGTATTGTTTTCTCTCCTTTAGCCGACACTTTTGTGCGAGAGCCTGAAAGCACTACCAGACATGAGCGTAAAAGTCGTAGACTTGCATTCAGGAAGCTTGAGAGGAAAGGAGGGTGGGGCAGAGTAAGGAGGTGACTGAGCTGGTGCTAAACTATCGTTATTTGTAACTTCTGCAGCAGACGAATTGCAAAGCTGTTGTCCCTGAAACAGGTTGTTTGGTGTTTTTAACTTGTGCGAACTAAACAATCACGTATAATGCATGCTTGCATTCACATGCACGCAAACACACAGGAAACTAGGAAACAGTGAATAACCAGAGAAACAGAGAAAGAGAGAGGAAAAAAGGAACGAGTGAGAAAGAGACCACGAGGGAAAAAGAGAGAGAGAAAAGAGACACACGCAGAGAGACAGAGAGATAAAAATCCTCACACTCACACACATACACACAGGCGCGCACATAACGTCAACATAGATATTATAAACCTCACGTGCACACGTCAAATAAACACACGTGTGAACCCCCAAATACATGCAAAAAACCGACATATTATACAGAGAACATATTTGCATACAAATTAACACACACAAATTAAAAGCAACATCAACTGTTATAGTTATTGCAGTCACGCTAACCTGTAGTATCACCTTACACGTCACTCACTCACTCACTCATTCACCACTCACTCACTCTCACACTCACACTCTAACTCACAAACACACACTCATACACACACTCACTCACACATACTCTCACACACACAACACTCACACTGAGCTGAGTGAAAAGATGCTTTGGTTCAGGCATCGGTTCACCTGAAAAGACAATCAATTTATTCAGCTTTTTACACAAAATCAGTGTGTGCCATCCTCCTAGGGCAATAGGAGAGCTATATGGGAACTTTGTCTTCTCAATCATACCTACTGCTAGCATAGAGACGATTTTTTGTTTTACAGCATTACGTTTGTGTAAGGTAAACATATGGTTTCATGCAGATCAGATTATGATCCTGTAATGCGACCATAAATTCGCATCACTCGGGGTTTTTTTTTTTTTGGTTTATCTGTAAAAACATTGTGAATTTCTTTTATCATGCTTCATAACTGTTGAGCTTCATAGTCTGAGAGTTCCAGATTTAAAATAACTTCATCACTAGCTAAACCTGGGTGTGGTACAGATTTGGCATCGGGTACAGAGGTAGTATCATCTATTGCAGAGGTGGGCAAACTTTTAAGTGCATGGGCCAGATAAAACTGGTGGAACACATCGCGGGCTGGATAGATGACCAAAGGTCACAAAGTCCAGGAAGTTCAGAATATAAAATGAGAACAAATTGTATATTTTTTTTTAAAAAAGAAAAAAAAAGAATAACTCAATTTCAATGAAAAGTTAATGAGATGACAACATATAACAATGTCCATTTGTTTTATTGACTTTTATTTTGCTGTCTAATGGACTGGATGGCATTGGCGGGCCAGACAAAAAAACCTTTGTGGGCCAGAGTTTGCCTGCCCCTGCTCTATTGCAATTGTAGCGACCATATATCCAAGCATTCTTTATAACCTTTCATCAGATTAGCATGAAAAATTATAAAGTCACCAATCTTATATTACTTAGATCATCTAACCCATTCCAATTACAAAGTCACCCAATCTTACATGACTTAGATAACCCAGACCATTCTAATTACAAAGTCATCTATCTTACATGAATTAGATCACCCAACACTAGCTAATTACAAAGTCATCTATCTTACACGACTTAGATCACCCAAACCATTCTAATTACAAAGTCATCTATCTTACACGACTTAGATCACCCAACACTAGCTAATTGCAAAGTCATCTATCTTACACGACTTAGATCACCAAAACCATTCTAATTACAAAGTCATCTATCTTACACGACTTAGATCACCCAAACCATTCTAATTACAAAGTCATCTATCTTACACGACTTAGATCACCCAAACCATTCTAATTACAAAGTCATCTATCTTACACGACTTAGATCACCCAAACCATTCTAATTACAAAGTCATCTATCTTACACGACTTAGATCACCCAAACCATTCTAATTACAAAGTCATCTATCTTACACGACTTAGATCACCCAACACTAGCTAATTGCAAAGTCATCTATCTTACACGACTTAGATCACCCAACACTAGCTAATTACAAGTCATCTATCTTACACGACTTAGATCACCCAACACTAGCTAATTACAAAGTCACTGATTTATAGATTTTTTTTATGTGTTCAGACCAATTCATAGCGTTGTACCATTCAGGGCATACAGAATGTGACGTTAGTTCCTGCTGCCATAGATATGAAAGGTGAGTAACTCCAATCGACGGGCAATTTATCAGTTAAAGTCACGCGAGATAACGACGAATCAAATTACCGTTCCAGTGATTGGTGTTTGTGATTTAATGCAAAAAGAAAACCTTTTTTTTATAGGGGCAATGCACATTTTTGTTATGTGTTTGTGAGTATTTATGTGTATGCTTGCGTGTCCGCGCGCGTGTGTATATGTGTTTGTATATGGATGTGTTAATATATGGGTGTTATTCAGGGTCCCTCATGTCGCTAACGTCTTAAAAGTACGGGCTATACAATTTGACATTTGCGAAACTGACTTTCGTAAATAATAATAATAATAATAATAATAAAGAAAATGTGGAAAGGGACACAAAAATAATACATGTATTAATAAATAAATAGGTGATGATGATGATGATGATGATGATGATAAATATACGTTTATCGATATATATTTATTAATACATATGAGTCTTGTTTATTCAAATAATATATATCGATAAACGTATATTTATCATACTGATAAACTTTCGCGATTATAGCCTACCGTGCATATCTATGATATATTGATAAACTTTAGAGATTATAAAGCGCTGGCCGTGGATATCTATGGCATATTGATACACTTTAGAGATTATAACGTTCTGACCGTGCTTATTATTGGCATATTGGTAAACTTTACAGATTATAGAGCTGATTGTGCATATCTTTTTTATACTGATAAATTTTAGAGAATATAAAACGCTGACTGTGCATATCTATGGTACAATTATAAACTTTTTTATACTGATAAATTTTAGAGATTATAGAGCTATGACTGTGCATATCTATGATATATTAATAAACTTTGGAGATTATAAAGCCCTGACCGTGCACATCTATGATATATTTATAAACGTTAGAGATTATAAAGCGCTGACATTGGATATCTATGGTATATTGATAAACGTTAACCTTTGTAGGAAGCGAAGCGAAGCGCTGGACAATTGACTATTTCATTCCTTTTCCACCTCTTTCCGAAACCTTTACTGTATCACCATTCAACGTTAACAGAAACCTTTACTGTATCACCATTCAACGTTAACAGAATCCTTTACTGTATCACCATTCAACGTTAACAGAAACTTTACTGTATCAGCATTAACGTTAACAGAATACATACGATACAAAGGAGAGTTTGAGTTGTTTGTCTTTTTCTTTTCTAAACTGAACATTCAGTGGTTTCTGTCACAGTGTTCAGATGTCGCTTTGTCCGGTTTAATGATTGGATGGATCAGCAGTACGTGGCAAGATCCAGATGCTATATCTGTAAAAAATAAAAAAAATGCAGGAGGGGAGGGAGGTCGGCCGAATTCCTTTTATTATGCATAAAGAAACTGGAGAATTTCTTTCCCTTGTACACGAGTGTGTGTTACAGAGTCTGACAAATTCTGTGTCACGACCTCTTAACCCAATTGCTGTTTTTCAAAAATCAAATTTTGAAAGGGACCTTTGTTAAAGCTTTCCCGTGATACACAGTATCGAGAAGCTTCTAGCAAAGAGGTCAGAATGTTATATAACTTTAGGCCATTGTCCAGCTTCTCGAACCGACCACATACCACGTGATCCGTCCCGTGATGCACTCTATGCAGTTTTAATAAATACAGTATTCGCGCGGTAATTCGTCACTCCGATCCAGAACCGGCAGCGACAACAAGTAACCGTCTACCTGTCCGCCGCATACGTTGAGTCACGATAGAGGAACCCGTTGCTTTATTTGTTGAGAGGTAACACCTCTACTTCTTGCAAGTGTTATTGCATTTATTAATTGTATTTTGCATTTGAATCAATGTATGTAATTTTGTGCCATTTATTGCTACTTTTAGCCTAAGCACGTGGTTCGCTTGTAAATGACAAAACCTATAAGTTATTGTATATAAATCATTGTAACTCTTTTTCCATTGTAACTTTAATTTATATAATCTTAAATTCACTAGTGCCAGGAGCGTCTGTGCACGACGCGAATTTTCCTTGTAATTCAAATTGTTGCGTGTAATTTTAATGCTAAATTGTGAAGCGCTTTGCTTGATTTGAATTGTTCCTTTGTATGAATTCTAAATTTTAATGTTGTAAATATTTGGTAATTCGTACGCCATGTACTGTTAAATATAACATACGTGAAAATCACTTTATATCTTTAAATATAAATTGTAAATGATGCGTTAGTCGAAGATTCTAACTCAGTGCATTTAAATGTGAAAACGTGCTTAGGTTGGCGAACCCAAAACGCAGAACGATCATGGAAAACATCCTTTGTCTCCAGGTCGGGTTCTAGCTTCTAGCTTCTAGCTTCTGCTTTTACCTCCTATTCCTACCGTCATTATTGGGAACGTGCGTTGGCGCGCAGGTCTACGCATCCCTTTGTCTACACTTACATTTGTCGTCCGGCATAATAACTGAGAGACAGTTATCTACACATGCTATGTGCATTGGCTGGCAGTGATTGAAGTGAGGTGGACTGATTTGGACCGGTTTGGAAACCACTAGGCGTCATGAATGAAGCTAAGTAGATCTAAAAGATCAAAAATCAAAAAGAACTATTGAGCAATATTTCGCAAACCAAGAACAATTGACTTTGAAATTAATAGCACTCGTTTATTTGCCACGAGTAGAATTAGACTTCGCGCTCGTATTTAATTATCTTGTTAATTGTTAAATCTTATTAAATCTTATTTTTAATTGTTAAACCTCTTCGTAGTAAATTTTTATGCATAATAGACCTAACTAATCACGTGGTTTGGATGGGCGCTGATTGAGCTGAATGACGTAATGAATGCATATTAATTAAGAGGAATTTAACGACTCCAAGCCAGCTTTTGTACGCAAGTTGTCAGTTCGTAAATCTGTCGTCTTCACTACAAAGAGACATTTTTGAGTTTAGTCGAATGATAATTTGAGCAACCAGTCTGTATAGGATGGAGAGCAGGAATTAATTAAATCTAATCATTTTAAAGTCCTTAAAATCCTAGGCAGGGTCTATAAAGAAATACTGGAAACGTAACAGTGTGTGACGGCATTCTTTCTGCCCAAGAATTCAACAGCTTCAGTTTCTGTGATTTCTTTTCTATTAATTTTTGTTGTCTCTACCAATGTTCTGTCTAAGGCGTGCATAATGTTCTTAGATTATCCCTACTTATTATTTGAAAGAGAGTTTTACAGTCAAGAAGATGTTTAATTTAATAAGCCAGTATGCTATGGTCAGGGGCGAAGAAGATTGAGTTTAATCTTGCTTCGATATTGATATGTGATTCTTTCAACCAACGAGTGCATGTCAAGAGGTTGTGCATGATAGTGTGGACGAGTGCGATCACAGTGCGGACCACAGTATCTGAAGACACTAACCTAAGCAAGTAATTGATAATAACTTAGAGATTGTATGCCTAGCAGTATCAGTAACGATTAGTTTAAGAATGGTTAGTGTTGTCCAGAATATAAGTTTTCTGTGGAGACTAAACCACTATTAAACATGTTTTTTGTGCAATTAAGTCATAAACACGTTTTAAACTTAAACTTAAATAAACAATTGTTTTAGTGTAATCCTTTAAGGATATTCATTTCTAAGTATAAGTCAGCATCTGAATGGGGGCTGCCCGTTTAAAGAAAGATGAAAATTAATCAAATACAAATCTCTTAGAACTTACATTTATTCAAATCTAGTTGTTAAACTCTTCAGTAATGTCTATTCGTTTCCCGCCTGTTAGGAGATAGCAATTTGAGAAGTGTTCTTGGAAGGTGGAGAGGGCGGGGGAGAACATTACAATCTGGTTCATTTCCTCAATCGAGTCTAATTGGATATATGAATCACTGTCTAATTCGTCACAGGCCATTTCGTAAACTAGAATCATTTCTAGGAGTGCGGGGCTATGCATCAGCCTGCGAAACCCAGGGGCAAGTCACGGTGGCAACAATGAATAGAGGTGGGAAAGTTGCAACAGGGGCAGATCACAATGGCAACACTGAAAAGTGATGTGAAAGTTACAACAGAATTAGTATACCTCGCCGGTGAGCTACAGAGGAAACAAGGAGCAAAGATGATTTAAGTTAAAAGAGAACAGTTACTAAAGAGAGCAAGCTAGCCCGAGCCACGGGGGTGGGGTGGGGGGGAGAGGGGAAGTTACAAAAAGAACAGTGACTAAAGAGAGCAAGCTAGCCCGAGCCACGAAGGTGAGTTAATAAGGGAACAGTGAACAAAGACAGCAAGCTAGCCCCAGCCATGATGAGAAGTTACAAATGGAATAGTGAGCCACTTTGGTAGTTTACAAAAGAAACACTAAGCCATGATTGTAAGTTACAAAGGGAACAGTGAGCCACTTTGGTAGTTTACAAAAGAAACACTAAGCCATGATTGTAAGTTACAAAGGGAACAGTGAGCCATGGAGTGGTTTACAAATTGAAGCGTCATTCATGATGGTAGATTAAACTGGAAAGAGTGAGCCATCAAGGTAAAAAAAAAAAATTAAAAGGAAACAGCAGAACCCTGAAGGGAATGAAGGGGATTTACAAAGAGAAGGCCCAGAGCCAGCCAAGAGGAAAATAACAAAGATAACTGCGATAAAAAACGCTAAAAAAATGATTATCAAGTGCATAACTGAGTGTGTTTCAGAAAACGTTTAGGGAACTACATGTACCATATACTAAAATCACAACTACTATATGTACCACATACTAATATCACAACAGCTACATGTACCACATACTAATATCACAACAGCTACATGTATCACATACTAATATCACAACAGCTACATGTATCACATACTAATATCACAACAGCTACATGTACCACATACTAATATCACAACAGCTACATGTACCACATACTAATATCACAACAACTACATGTATCACATACTAATATCACAACAGCTCGTAAATGCCCGACATTTCATTAACTATTTCTATAATAAATAATCAACCACAGATTTCCCGAAGCATCTTCCTAAGCTACATAATCATACAAAAGGAACCCTTGGAGTGAAGAGTCAAATGTCTTGTTTTAGGTATTACAGTTCCTGATCCGCAGCGGCGCCAGCAACAACAAAACCGAGGCCGACGAATAATGCATTGTTCGTGGCGAAAATAGAGAGCAAAACAATGGTGTTTACCTTTTCTATTATTATGTAACAAAGGGCAGATTACTCGTGAAGAACTCCCATGCTGGCCGCTTGAAAGCGACTTGAATTGCCTAAGACTTTCACAATCATGATAACTAATTGCCAGGAGGTAAAGATGCCAGTTAGATTAAAGGATTCCAAAAGATGGCCACATTGCTTTTCTTATTTTCAAGCAATTCTTTGTTTGCACAGAACTGACTGAAGCCGTTTAAAAATATTGTGTAAAAGTACAGCGTGTCACGATCATTATCGAAAATATTTTCTCTGATTTATACAAATAACGTAAAATCCACTTTTCAATGTTAATATGCACAAGTATGTGTATATGTTATATATACTATATATATATACACACAGACATGTATGTGTATGGTGATGTATATTTACTGCAATACGCATTGTTTAATGATTAACTGTGTGTCTGGTCTACTATACGCCTTATACACATGTCTATAGTACACTATACACGGCACACGAACGGATATCTTACATGAAAACATACCTATAGATCATTATGCACTGTAATTATACGCAGCACATACATGAATATCCTTAATGGAAGCATGCCTATAGAATGTATAGATCATTAGGCACTATAATTCATTATGCACTGTAACTATACACGGCACATACACGAATATCTTAAATGAAAGCATACCTATAGAGTATAGATCATTATGCATTGTAACTATACACGGCACACTCCTGTGTTTCAAGATACCAGCGCAACCACACTGTAGTATATAAATGACAAATGTTACATTTTATAAGGTAAGCATTTTATTTATTAAACCTGAAACAAAATGTGTACCCGTTGCGTACTTTAAAACTTGGAAGCTTAGTATATCTTTTTCACTTAAATACATCCTGTCTAAAGTTTTCTTTTAAGGCGAAATGTGTGTGTGTGTGTACGTTTACATGCATACACGTGTATTTAATATGAATGCGTATGTATGTATGTGAGTGCGTTGGATGTAGATGTTACAAAAATGCTTTGTCCTCCATCACTGTCACTATCGTCTGTAAATCTTTATTTTCTTTCTCGTTTTAAATTTATTTACTTATATATTTTAAATCCTAATTACATGCACAAACATGTTTTCCTTTGTTATGTCACGCTGTTCGTTGCCAGTCGCAGTGTGACACGGTGTTAATTCACTCTCGACTTAACCCCATTTACAAGCTGACCCAATAACGATATAGTCCAGGAACTTCAAATCAATATATATATAGTATATATATATATATATATATACAAACAGTGAAGATGCTATTTAAACTGAAAAGGTATGCGTTTTTCTGATCAGGGGAATAAGCAACATTTCTGTTTATCATTTCCATATTTTAAATATTGTTTGTTTGAACGCTGCTTTTGTTTTTTATTTGTTGCTTCTTGTTTTGTTTGCTTCGTTGTTCGTTTTCGTTTTGTTTCCAAACGTTTTGTTTGGTTGTTGCTTTTGCTTTGTTGTCAAATGTTGTGTTTAATGCTTAGGATTTTGTTATCGCTTTTGTTTTGTTGTCAAACGTTCTGTTTGAATGTTTAGTTGTTCATTGTCACTTTATGTTTTGTTTGTATGCTTGTTTGCTTGTTGTCAAACCTTCTGTCTCATTGCTTGGTTAATTCTTTGCTATTACTTCTTGTTGTTTTCGAACGTGTTAAAAACGTGTTTTTGATCGTTGTAGAATATAATTTGTTTTTCATACAGCCTTCTATTGTGAGCATTTGCTCCTCATTTAAAGGTAATGCTTTAAGTTTTTTTAAAAAATAGTTCTTGATAATAGTAAATCTGCAGTTGACGTTGACATTTTGTTAAAACATTTTTAGGGAAAGAATATCACTGAACCATTAACACACCCCTGGATGACTTGCATCAAGGTGAACAAAACAGACCACAGAGTAAGAGAAACGGACAAAAATGCGATTAAAAATTAATTTAAAAATTAAAATGTATTTTTTCCCCATTCATTTCATGCAAAAGAGAGGTGCTGTCTTGCAATCGTACGCATTAAGTCCACAAACAGTAGTTGTGCGTCAAGCCGAGTTGTCTAAACATCTCTAAACACAATCTAAACACAAGGTGCAAGCATGTACGAAGGTTCCCATTTATTCCTGAGTACTTGCCTCCCTCCCCCCTCTCTTTCTCTTTCTTTACTTTTACAATTTAAATGCAAATAGTGTATGCTTTACAGGAAATGCAGTGTACCTCAGTTATACAATTTAAATGCTAAATAGTGTATACTTTATAGGAAATGCAGTGTACATTAAATTATTAGTCAGATAGATAATTTTGGATGTATATCTTCAAAAGAATAATATTGTGTAGCTTATTCTGGTAGCAAATATAAAATTACAGTTAGTAAAATGAATACTTAAATAAGTATGCTATGCCGAATACTTAAACGTTGAAAAAAAACTTGATTCACGGGAAAATTACGTACATAACCTGCACCTAAAGGAAATGCTAACCTGCACTAAGAAGTACGTAACTTGCAATGAAGGAAATACTAATCTGTACCTGAAGAAAGTGTGTAACCTGTACCCTATGGAAAATGCGTAACCTGCACCTAAAGAAATCTGTTTCCAAAGGTAGTACGTAACTTGCACCTAAAGGAACACTGTCTTTTACTAGGTTTCTTTCTGTGGTGGGAATGAAAGCTGGGGAAGAGAGACATGTTCGCAGTGTCTAATCTATTTATAGAATAGACTCATGAATGCACACACACACTTTTTTAATTATTTAGGCCATTTGTAATAGGAAATATGATGCGTTTGATGTTGCTGATGTAACTAAGAGCTGATTTAGTATCACAATGTAATTTCCTTTCTCGATGATTCCATCTTGTAAAGCCTGGTTTCTTCAGAAACCGGAAACGTTGTTATGAGTAGCAATCAGCATCACGTCCTTCATCGCCATCTTTACTTCACATACGCTAACACACATACATTACATACACTATATTATATTTCACACACAGTCACACAGACACACACACACACACACACACACACACACTATTCATACTAACATGCATGCATATATATATTAAACAAACAAAAATTAACATATTTATACAATCACATGCGTTTTTACACACACATACGCACACACACACACACACACGCGCGCATGCACATACTAAATCACACATATGCACAAATGCACACATAGTATATATACACTAAACATGTGCCTATGTATATTCAAACACACACACACACACTAAATCACACGAATGCACACACACGCGCAGAGTAAATCACACACACACACACACGCTACATTACACATACACACGAACTCACACTAAGCACATGCACACATATTCTAAATCACACACACGCGCGCACACAATCAATCTTTACTCTTAAACACACACAGTATCTCAAGTTGGCCGCAAGATTTAAGCTACCGTCATTACACGAAAAACAATTATGTTGATTAGACGTAGCCGATAAAGCCGACACAGTTATGATATGCTGATAAATATTTCCTCAGAGATTAAAAAAAAAAAAAAAGTGTAAATAAACGGCAGGGCAAATGCTTGAGAGCAAAGCCTTCGTGCAGTATCAGCCATTGTTTGAATTAACGCCTTTAACGTCACTTTTAATTTTGACGATGGAAATGACTTCTGGCAAACTGTTATGTTCTGTTAGACGAGCTGCAGAGAGCCTCTACTTGTCAACTCTTCTGTTGCATATATCAGCCATACGTGATCTGTTCCACTACACTACTACAGTATTCTGGACACAAAACAGCCCAGTCGGTTAAATTATTAATTTTGATTTTAAGTATCGGTCGTTACAGAGACTTTTGGCAAACTGCTGTATTGTACGTGTCTACTGACGTTGTGTTTATTGCACCCCCACATCAAACGGATTTACAAATTCTAGTAAATTAAAATTGCGTCGTGCAGGCTGATTACATTGACAAGCATGTCAAAGAGTAAACAATTAGAGAATTCCACATCATACAGCCGTATTTCCATGTGCATGGTAATTAACTGTAAGAAAAGAATTGTGGATCTATATTACTATATGTCAGCAGATATAAGTAAAACTATCTGGTAACGATATAATTATTTTTTTTAATGGTGATGCAGGAATAGCCGTTTAATTGAAGACATCAGACTCACAAACTGGTATTGAATTATTTTTAAATTCGTGTGTAACTGGAATATGCAGCACACTTGACAGTATTACCTAGTCACGGGTAAAACAGGTTCTTTGTGCATGAAAATTTAACTAGTGTACCTAATTATTGCGCTTAAACCAGAAAGAAAGTTATGTAAGAAAAATACACTATGCATAGTTACTATATTTTTACAAAAGCAAACAGTGTGTAGATAGTTATGTATGAAAAGGTAAATAACGTATACTGTATACGCCAGAAAAATGGTAGCATAAAAAGAACCATTTTGAAGATATGGTAAGCAACAAATAATGAAGTAGAATTAGGACATATACTGAACAAGATAATGCAGTATGAAGTAGTGTCATGATGGTGATTGTACGAGATAATGCAGTATGAAGTAATGTTAATGTTATGATAAGAAGAAGAAAAACATGAAAAAGTAGTACTGTATATTTACAGCAAACTAATGTTTAAGGAAAGCAGTGTAAGACAGTATTATGACACGCACATTGATGATTTAAAGATTGTAAAATCTTGGCTGGTAAATTAATTGCTCTCTAGAACAATAATTCTGTAGCGTGCACTTGAGGATTTATGAGGTAATAATAATAATTACTATTATTATTATTGTAGCACTGGTACGATGGGTGGGATTCAATAAAAGGACTATAATTCATTTTATTGTCTGTTTTTTCCCAGAGAAAAACACAGTAATAATCCAACACACGCACACACAAACACACAGATTACTGATATAAATGCATACAAACATACGCAGAAACATACTGAGATATAAAAACATATAGACATGGAGACAGAAAGTCAATCAGACAGAAACACGGACAGACCCAGAAAAACGAAAAGACAGACAATTAGATACATCCGTACGCATACTGACAGAGATTCAAACGCATATAGACAGACTCGGTGAGAGACAGACATTGCGAGGGTGTGAGAGACAGAGAGAATTATATCAAGGTGCATGACATAATGGCGAGGGATCATCTGTAGTATTACATCTATTTTCGATCGTCTTCAGCGTACAGTCATCAAAGTGTACGTGACACAATAATCATACTCTGCACTGCACGGTAGATAGATGGTATTAAACAGTTTTCTTGTTTGCTTGTTTGTTTGTTTGTTTGTTTGTTTTGGCAGGGGAGTGGTTTGTGTGTAGGTTTTTATGGTTTTGTTATTTACGCGCAGATTAGGATTATCTTAGTTTGAACGTATGCGGCCTGGAGCTGGTCGTCCATGTACTGCAGACAGATCTGTCTGCATACTCTTAAGACAGGGAGGTTACGTAACAAAGAGAGGGAGACTTGAATGAGAGAGTGAGACAGAGAAAGGAAGAGAGAGAGAGCTGAATGAGAGAGAGAGAGAGAGAGAGAGAGAGAGAGAGAGAGAGAGAGAGAGAATAAGAAAGAGATCTAAATGAGAGTGTGAGACAGAGAGAGTAAGAGGGAGACTTGAATGAGAGAGTGAGACAGAAAGAGTAAGAGAGAGACTTGAATGAGAGAGTGAGACAGAGAGAGTAAGAGGGAGACCTGAATGAGTGTGTGAAACGGAGAGAGAGGAAATGAGAGACAGAGTGAAAAAGAATGAGAGAGAGAATGGCGGCAGGATGAGGATGAAAGAATGAGATCGGGTGGTGGTGAGTGAAGTGATGGTGGGAAGGAATAGGTAGGGGTGTGCTGCACACTTGCATACCCAAAGACCAGAAACTTAATTCAATTTCATGAATGGCTAAAACGACCTGGGCAGGAGGGAGGGATTAAGAAACAAATTAACATAAGGCATACGATTATACTGAGTTGTCCTCTTCTTTATTTAGAAGGCCGTAAGTTGAAATCGATATTAGCTACGCAGACAAGGTATGGCAAAACTACATGCACACATATAGACACGCACACACGCACTAGATCAATACAACACACCATGAAAATATACCACCCTTCAATCAATCTCACAGTAACACTACGTACACAGTACAGCGACACACAACACGGCACGCTGACACGCAACACAGCACACTAAAATACCTTGTTGGGAGCGTACTGTGATATGGCACCAGATGGCACAGCGGTGGATCCTGCTGTTGACATCACTGGCTGACTACCCATCAGTTTCCTACCTGGGGACGCCGCCCCACCCCCACCCAACATAGCTACCTGTACAGTTCGGGGCCCCGGCACGCCTCCTCTGTTCACAGGAATATGGCTCAGGCCGTTCAAATGCCACACACCAGGAACGTAATTTCGCACGCTGCTCATTTGAGTTGGTCAGCCGTTCAGACCTGTTTGACAGGCACTTTTCAAACGCTAGACACTTTTCGATTCAAATTAAAATGCCGAATGATAGTTTTGTTTGTTTTTAATGGATAATTGTTCAACCTTGTGTGTTGATTTCAAGAATCAATAAAAGTACAAGACAGGTATCCACTCAATAGTCTTTACCACTGATTTAAGTCGTTTGAAGCTGTTAAACAGACACATGTACTTCTTGCACACATTAAAATAAAAAATAAGTTAAAAAAAATATTGTCTGTAAGTGTTCACTGGCTTGAGCATGTTGGCTGCGTTCAAATGTGCTCACTACAGCCCGCCCACCGTCAACGTGCCTCTAAATCACCGCCGATTAATCCGGCCGACCTTCGTCCGCGATCACCGTGCGAAATTATAACAAACCAATTTGTCCCGCGGACTGTAATGGTGCCCAGTCGCCAGTCATTAAATCGAAGGCCGCTGTTTCAAGCTTGACTTTCAATAGTATCGACCTCGCCAACACAACACAGCACAACACAACCAACCTTCGCCCCACTCGGGGAGTTTCTGTGCACTGTGCAGGCACACCCGAGCACCAGGCGCCGAGAATATGTAGTACACGTAATGGTAGGCTAGTAAATTTCAGGTAAGTAAAAAAAAAAAAACGGGGCTGGAACAGGTGAAACAAATAGGACCGTTTAAAGGTCTTTGCTTCAGCTTTTTAAAAAAAAAAAAAAACAACCCCACAGAAATCGATCAGTACAGGTGCGGCAGAACAATGATAGAAGCACGAACAAGACGCACAAGCGAACACAGGTACTGTGCAAATTGTTTTAACGAGTTCGGAGACTTTGAAGTTCGATATCTCATATAGAAAAGACAGTCAAACTTTATTGTCACCCGGGGTGGAATGAGGGCTGATATGCAACAACACCACGCTGGCTGTATGGTCAAGACAAAAAGTCAGTTGGGAACGAACTGTTTACAACCAGTGTGATTTTATCTCCAACAAGTACTTCTCATAACAGATTGCAACAGAAAAAGAAACATAAGGGTGTCGGCGAGGGGAAAGGATATTTTATGTACTGTTGTACTTACTCTCTTTTATCTGTGTGTGCGCCCGTGTGTGCATAAGAGTTTTTAATGGATAATTGTTCAACCTTGTGTGTTGATTTCAAGAAAAAAAACACGCGCAGGTGACACAGATGAATGTGTATTATAAATAAATATAGAGGAAGTTCGCAACTTCACAACATGATTAGTTGAACCGCTCCAAGGCGCTAGAAGTCGGGACGGGTAGAAAGTATTTGGATGCTTTCGGCTAAAATATCCGAATAAGTTATTATTCGGCTATAGTCCTGGTGGGAAAAATAATAACTGCAGTCCTGGCGGGGGAAAAAATAATATTTTTACTAGTCGTGTGCTTCGACCAAAAAAAAAATGCAAACAGTGATCAACTATTCAAATATTTCCTGGTCATACAATTCCACGCATACATTTTTTTCCTCATCATTTGATGCTTTAAATGCATTGTTTTCATCATCTACTGCCGCGAATAATCATCGCCCTCTCCGGTTAGCGTATAGCTAGAAGACTGAGACCTGTCGTTATTTTCAAATCATCAGTCGATGCTATCCCTGTGGATTATCTTCTTATTAATCAATTATTTGGGTAACTATTCTCTTTGATCTCTTTAAGAAACAGCATTTTGGACCCCCAATCCCCACCTCATCACCGATAATTAAGGGCTAAATAATTATACATTTTAGAACACCAGCATTGCAATGCAATTGTGATTAACAAATGAATTAAAGAACAAAACATTAATAGAAATTTTCTTCCCATGTAGGCTTGTTAAGACTTGCTTACAGTAACACTAAGGTAGTAATTACAACAACAGTTAGAAACCACCAAACAGTGCCGACAGGGTAAGAGTTTTGTCCTACTCTAAAACAAAGTACATTTATTTATCAGTTCCAATAGCTATGTCTAGTACTAATTTTACAACCACTAACAAGTCTGTTTGGAGACCAAATGTTTACTACTGTATACCTGTCTTAGTTTGCTACTCCATATAAAATGATTCCCAGCACATATAAATGATACTTAAGTTTTGGGCGAAGGTCGCATGCAGAGTGACGTGGTTCCTGGAATGCAACGTTACCAAGACCAGGTCACAAATACATGGTTCGCTTCCTTCTCTGTGTGAGCTGTAGCAAAGCACACTGAATAACGCTAGGGCATTTGTCGTGACCATTTTTCTCCCCCCACCCTCTCTCTCTCTTTCTCTCTCTCTAACATAATCACCCATACACGCATACACAATGAAATTCTAAGTTGAATCATTTTACAATTCATCACACATAATTTTCTCACCAAAATACGGTAAAACTCCAGAGGTTTCTTCAACAAAGCAGTACTTTGATTTTGAAACTGTAATTACAATGTTATCCTTAATAGTAGACCTTAAATCTCTAGTGATAATCCTCGCTTGTAGGCTTGATAGAAGTCTTTAAATCTCCAGTGATAACCATGGCTTGTAGCCTTGATTGAAATCCTTAAATCTCCAGTTAAACCCTCGCTTTTAGCTTTGATCGTAGTCCTTAAATCTCCAGTGATAACTCTCGCTTGTAGCTTTGATTGTAGTCCTTAAATCTCTAGTGATAACTCTCGCTTGTAGCCTTGATTGTAGTCCTTAAATCTCCAGTGATAACTCTCGCTTGTAGCCTTGATTGTAGTCTTTAAATCTCCAGTGATAACTCTCGCTTGTAGCCTTGATTGTAGTCCTTAAATCTCCAGTGATAACTCTCGCTTGTAGCCTTGATTGTAGTCTTTAAATCTCCAGTGATAACTCTCGCTTGTAGCCTTGATTGTAGTCCTTAAATCTGCCTTGATAATCTCACTGGTAGCAAAACACGTCCTGTTTAACAAAATCTATTCTTAGACTCTACGATTTAAACATGCAATCATACTGTTTACTCTTATACAGCATCCTCTTCTAAAGAAACCTGATTCAATTAATTCTTTATTTTTTCTCTTCACAGCAAATGCTATAATACAAATCAAAATACAGTTCAAAATTTTCATAAATAGTAGTTGAAATAAACCGTTCCTTCATGTCTTTACTAAAAGATAACGTTTCTCTCAATCAGACTTGATTCAAATATAAAGAACGGTTTTCATTTCCTTCCTATCTAAAGATAGCTTTAAAATTAAATTCAATAATTTGAAACAATTAAATTGCACTATTTATGCGTGCGTGCGCGCGCGTGTGTGTGTGTGTGTGTGTGGTAAACTAGAATCTTAGTGATAGGAACAAAAGCTTGTTTGCTTCCTTCAGCGGACGTATTCAAAGTAATGCGCTAAGGTTAGAACTGTTTAACGTCAGTACACGTCCACTTCCGGATTTACTCCTTAATTACTCATTAATACTGACTCAGGTTTTGCTCATTTCCGATTTACTCCTTAATTACTCATTAATACTGACACAATCTTTGCTCATCTTTCAATTTCCGGTTTTTAGACAGATATTTATTACAAGTTCTCTCATTCTAAAATTGTTCCAGTCTGTAGGCTTAGCTAAGCTTACAGCTTTACGCATGCTGGTCAGTGAGTTGTTTAGCTTTCAGTTTTACTCAGTGTCTTTCCATGATTTCACTCAGTGCACCTCCCTGATTTCACTCAGTGCACTTCCCTAATTTCACCCAATGTCTTTCCCTGATTTTATTCAGTGTAACTCCCTGATTTCACTCGTGTCTGTCCATGATTTATTGTAGTGTAACTGCCCAATTTCACTGTCTCTCCATTATTTCACTCAGTGTCTCTCCATGATTTCACTCAATGTCTCTTCCTGATTTCACCAATGTCTCTCCATAGATTTCACTGGGTGTGTCCATTTTATAATTAATGACATAATATTTTTATTGTTAGCTCTGTTTCTATTCGGCATTGCTCGCGCTTCGGTTACTGTTATACAGTCATGAGCAAAGAAGGCACAATACAGCTCTCGTAAAGCACAATGCCGCTCTGGTTAAATAAACACAATACAGCTCTCACTAACTAAAACACAATACAGCTCTCGTTAAATAAACACAATACAGCTCTGGTTAAATAAACACAATACAGCTCTGGTTAAATAAACACAAAACAGCTCTGGTTAAATAAACACAATACAGGCCTGGTTAAATAAACACAAAACAGCTCTCGTTAAATAAACACAAAACAGCTCTCGTTAAATAAACACAATACAGCTCTCGTTAAATAAACATAATACAGCTCTCGTTAAATAAACACAATACAGCTCTCGTTAAATAAACATAATACAGCCCTCGTTAAATAAACACAATACAGCTCTCGTTAAATAAACACAATACAGCTCTCGTTAAGCACAATGCCGCTCTGGTTAAATAAACACAATACAGCTCTCGTTAAATAAACATAATACAGCCCTCGTTAAATAAACACAATACAGCCAGACAATAAACACAATACAGCTCTCGTTAAGCACAATGCCGCTCTGGTTAAATAAACACAATACAGCTCTCGTTAAATAAACACAATACAGCTCTCGTTAAATAAACACAATACAGCTCTCACTAACTAAAGCACAATGCCGCTCTGGTTAAATAAACACAATACAGCTCTCGTTAAATAAACACAATACAGCTCTCGTTAAATAAACACAATACAGCTCTTGCTAAGTAGCTATTAAATAAGCGCAATCCATCTCTCGCTAAATAATCACAATGCATCTCTCGCTAAATAAGCGCAATCCATCTCTCGCTAAATAATCACAAGGCAGCTCTCGCTAAATAAGCACAATGCAGCTCTCGCTAAAGGAGAAAAGGTCCAGCTCTCGCTAAATAAGCACAATGCAGCTCTCGCTAAAGGAGAAAAGGTCCAGCTCTCGATAAATAAGCACAATGCAGCTCTCGCTAAAGGAGAAAAGGTCCAGCTCTCGCTAAATAAGCACAATGCAGCCCTCGCTAAAGGAGAAAAGGTCCAGCTCTCGCTAAATAAGCACAATGCAGCTCTCGCTAAAGGAGAAAAGGTTCAGCTCTCGCTAAATAAACACAATACAGCTCTCGCTAAATAAACACAATACAGCTCTCGCTAAATAATCACAAGGCAGCTCTCGCTAAATAAGCACAATGCAGCTCTTGCTAAAAGAGAAAAGATTTACTGATTGTAAACCGATACGATTGTGGTAGCAGGGAAAGCATTTACTGCAGTGTGTAAGTGTAAAGGATACACTACACTGCTTGCATTGATGTATAGTGGCAAGATGTGCTGACTGCAATATCTGGTACTAGGAACTTACTAGAAATTGCTAGAATTGTTACTTTGCTTGAGTGATCTGGTACAGCAGAATAAGCACCCAGGTTGGCTTCAAGAGAATAGTGGTTGATTCATGTTTTTGGCATGATAAGATAAAACACATAAAACTTTATGTGGACAATGAACTTGTGACTTTGATATAAAAGGCCGTGCATAAAAAGACATTAACTGCCTTGTCTATACAAAGTTATCGTTATCTATAAGCTTTATTGCTTATCTCTAATAACTCCATTTCTGTTCACTAATAAGAACTATCCTGTGATTTGTACTGACACTAATCTGTTGAATTGTATTTTAGGATATAAGCCTAGATAGACATAAAATTATTCGAGTATGGTTTCATGGAAATAATTGATGTCAAGTAATCAATTTCATTGTATTTATTATATGTATACTTGATTGTTGATTTAATAAATTTATTGACCTTCTTACAAATATTGATAACCTTATGCTGGAGAAGAAAGTCGGTGGCTGGGGGCTTGATAAATATAGAATAAAGACGGATTTGTCTTCTCCTTTAGAAAGAAGTTTTCTGCCTATGAAATATTGTGTGACGGTAAATATTTATCTTTAATGTTGTGGAAGAGAGAAAATGTTTACAGCGCCCGCACATCAGCCAAGTGAGAGGGACGAATGGTGTCTGCAGGAGTATTATTAATAACATAAATTAAGATTCTCATCACTTGTAATTAGTAAAGGACGATTAATTAACAATAAACATAACCATTAACAAGATGGCATTGGCGTCATAGATAGTAATCTAAACAGCGTTTTAATCATCGAGTGATGTTAATTCATTGTTGTTAAAGTAATAATAGAACACAACAAGGATCGTAATTGCTCGAGTGGTTTAATAAATTAAACTTAACTTTGCAACCGCTAGTATGATTAGAAGTAGGACGTTTATCACACAAGGCCAGTGCCTTTCGTTCTAATCTGTCGATGAAAAAAAGTCAGGCCCAACACAGCAGCAACACGAGGAAAATCTTAAAATGCTCACTGTCGACAGTCTGTATTTCCTGTAGAGTCTTGACAGGTAAACAGAAAATTCAAACGTCTAACCATTTGTATAACAAATTGCAATCATGACCACCCCACCGCCATTACCGCCCCACCACACTCTTTTTCCTTCCCTCCTGAGAAATTAAAATCTTGACACATTATCGCAACAAGCATAAGCCTGCAAAATATTTCCTAATGACTGCCTTGTTATTAGGCTACGGTGCCTTTATCTGAATTTCTAGGATGCCAACATTCGCTGCTCGCTTTACGGGAGGGCTGATTAATTCGTGCAGATGCAAGCAATTAGCATAAGCCCAGTCACTAAAATAGGACACACGCGAGGTGCCTACGCAGATGCGGCAGGCCGCGCATGTATTACGTCACAGCTTGGCGACGAGTCGCATACGTCATGGTCTTGGGTCGCAATCTGTAATTTGGTATCGCCAAGGCTTCGGACAGCTAAGACAGGTTCCGGACAGTCAAGACAGAGTGCCACAGTAGTCTGCTCAGCATGGCAATCGATATGGCATTCTGGCACTGTCTCTCTTTCTATCTCTCCATTTCTTCCGTCCTCCCTCTCTCTCTCTCTCTCTCTCTCTCTCTCTCTCTCTCTCTCTCAGACACACACACACACACAGCCATCTTATAATTAATTCTTATTTCTTCTTAATATTACCAAACAATCAAGCACACATTCATACACACAAACTAAAAAGACAACATTATTGTATGTATGGAAAGCTGTTGGCAAACGCATTCAGTTCGTCGCATTAAAGGGAGAGAACTGCATTTGCTGAATGTTTTGTAAGCTAGAATTGAATACCCACGAGCTGCACGAGGCAACACTTCGCAGGAAGGACTGTACACTTGGAATCAATCTACTGGCCTGGTAATCCAGTGTCACACACAAGTCACATTTAAAGCTGCTTTTGGCATTTGCCGAAAAAAATACAAATAAGGAAAAAAATTAATAATTAAAAAGAGCAAGTCAACACTGGATCCACACATGTGCATGAATAATGAACGTCATAAATTCCTTTTACATAATTAATAATAGTTCAAGCTTTCGTGTTTGTGTGAATGTTTTCGCTCGCGAGCGTTTATGTCCGTCTGTGTGTGTGTGTGTGTGCGTACGTGCTAAGACACGCACCCCTCCCTCGCGGCATGGGAGTTTAAAGAAACCTATTAAGAAAGAAGGAATCGATGTTAAAACTATCACGTGACCAACCACACTTCAGCAGCGTCAGGTACTACCAAGTATTTGAAGATTAAAGGTATTATAAATATTAATAATCACACACAAAAGAATGGCTACGAACCCCCAATCCCAACTGGCATAAAGACGATGACAACAGTTAAAAGGAAAACGCAAATGCTTTAACATAGGGATAGATGAAAATTTTATACAAATAAAATAGTAGTGGTAGAAAGACTTATAAAATCAAAATTACGCGAGTGCATTCTGATTTCGACTTTTGCAAAGTGCTCACTGTATAACAGAGTGAGAGGTTTTGTTTGCTTTAAAATTGTCGGGACTGACTATTAATTGTGATGGCTATTATTGTGATGGCTTGGCGGGTCTTTTGGCATGAACTTCGTCGGTAGTGTGGCAGCGCAGGACAGGCTTTAGGGTGTGCGTTGGTAGAGGGATTCAGTCAGCCAAGGCCTGTTCGGTCCATCATTTGTCGAGTGCAAGAAGTGGCAGGTAATTGTCGTACAGAATGCCAGTAAAGTGCCTATTCTAAAACAAAAAACACTCTTTTTCTGAGACGAGCTAACGGGTAGATGCGAAACGCGAGATCAAGAGTCGTCCCACACTGGCGAGTCTGTTTTGAAGCCTGAGAATCTATAGACAAATTAAATGTTGGGAGGTAACCCCTCGTACCCTCACACTCATTTCCCAGGAATATAAATTCTACATGAAATAATTGCCTGCTCATGTGACGAGAATTTTTAGTTTTATTTTTTAGTAGCGTTCACTATTACCCAAGCTATGGTCTAATGATTACGTATTGACACTCGTTCTAATGGTAATGTCAACCAAATGTGGAAATGAATTTTAAAATGTAATTTTTTTTTTCAATTAACGTCACAGGCGTTGCTTAAAACTTGCCTCTCACTTAGCAAGGAATTGTGCGTTCCCCCCACGCTTACTGTTATCTCAAATTACACAGTTAAACTAAAAACAAAAAAGTAAATAAAGTTTTTTAATTTTAAAAAAAATACATTACTAACGTCTCTGCTCCACCAAATGTCAATGAGTTGGTCTGGACGTGTACAGAATGGAGTCGAGAGAAAATAATTGATCTGACAAATAAATTATATATGCTTACGCAAAATTCGGTAAGAGTAAAATATTCTAGTGTTAAATTTACAGCTATCTCCTACTGTAGTAATTTCAAATTGTCCCAAAAGTACATTAAGAACTTACAAAGCTCTTAAGTCAAAGCCAAGAGAGAGACTGGCAGATTTGAAACAAGGGCGCATTATTCACGAATCACGAGTTCGCGGCCCTGTTGTTTAAGCGCTTTGTCTCTTGATAAAACATGGCGGACACGAGTTTCCAATTGGCCACATTCTCTTGTATGGACACTTCTGCTGTGTAAAATGATTAAACTCCCTTGAACCACTCTTTTTAAAACAAAAATTTAATTTTATTGCAAAAGTCAAATCTCATGCTGAAGGGAATGTCTCAAACACCTGCATTGAAAAAAACGTCTTCAGACCTGAAGGGAATGTCTCAAAATTAATTACATTTTTGAAGCGTCTTCAGTTAGACCTGTCGCAGTCAGGCAGAAGGGAGACAAGAAGTGTAAACTCTAAACCTGACAAGGCCTCGTAATCTTAGAGGGGACAGCGTTGCAATACCTGAACCGTAGAACGGGAGACGGTCGAGGATAGGGCTGGGGAGTGTTCTCGCTGTACAGTTTTAAATTATTATTTATTTTTTTGTACGGAGTTGAGGATGAGACACGTACGTGCGTCTACAGATAAAGGAAGGCCCATAGAAGAAATGAGCCGGAGCAGCAGGCAATGCCAGCAACAGAAAAGGGCGCCTCTTGCTCTGTGAGATAAGTGTCATATGTCAAGGTACGCTGTAAAACATCAGGGTCAAGGATCACCCAGAGGAAGGATATAGAAGTATTGACTCGTTTTTTAAAAAAATATATGCACGTGCTTGAAGTAAATACGTTTATCGTTCGTGGGGAGAAGATGGAATAGAACGCGTGATTACTATACTGTGAATGTTTGAGCGCGCATGCGTGTGTGTTTGAAAATGTATTTGCCCGATACGGGTGTTTGTGTATTCTTGCATACTGGTGTGTGCGTATTATTTACAATAATCAGGTATAGAGTTTAGGTGTACACTATGTACAGGAAGAGATCTCACCAATTAACATTCCATAAGATATAAGTAACATCACCAACACCAATGCACAAACCTTTAGCCCAATCTGTTCCTATTCCACCCACTAGCTCCAAAAGATTTGTAATGCAAATACTTGAATTGTGCGCGATGGATTGTACGTCCAGCGGTCACAATTTTAACTGGCTGCTCACTCATTCAGGACAGAGAGAGAGAGAGAGAGTGGATTCAGTGTGCATAAACATTTGTTTCGATTTTAAGAACGCTTTTGATTAAAGCATAGCAGCAATATAAGCATTATAAAATTATACAGTAAGAATATTCAGTAGGTGTAAAACGTTGAACGAATATGTAAGTATTTGTGTGTGCTTATGAGGAGTTTAAAATGTGCATTCATGAACATTTACAGTGTACATGTATGCATGTATGCATGGTGTGTGTATGGGTATGTGGGTAATGGTAGGGGGTGAGTGAGTATGTGGGTCTATGTGTTTGTGTGCATTCTTAGTTTAAATCCCATATCAATAAATTAATCCTTGCAATTCGCACCCCTAGCTCAAACCCTTATTATCATACTAATCCACTTAATAGACATTCATTGCTTAATCCACTTAAGCATATCAGAACGTATAATAAACACTTCGTTGTGTAAAGTCCTGTTATCGATACCGATTCGTTTAAACATTGTGTACTTAAAGACCAAGTGAAATGGAATCTAGGTCCGCCACAGATAAGAATAAATCCGTATGAGATGAGTAATTCCCATTCTTAGAATCAAGATTGCAAAATTTAGACTTTCAGAGATTTGTATAAAAAAACATTTATTTTGGTATTGAACGTCAATATTTCTGAAAGAAATCAGAGCTGTCGTTCATTTGAGAGACTGACTTCTCTGTTAACAAAACAGAAAAAAAAATCAAAGAATAAAATACACCTTACTTAGTCACTTATGCTAAGCCAGTCCATTTAATAAAGGCTGCTTGTTTAAATCCCTGTCAGTAGATTTACTCTTTGAAAATCATGTTTATTTTCCCAAGTACCAGTGTTACCAAGAATAAAAACAAATAAATTCTATATGCGGCCACAAGACTTTTGAACTCAGAATATAGTTACACAGATTCAGAATGAAATTTGAAAACAAAAGTGAAATATTAAAGCAATATAGTATTGCCTAGATAAAATTTCAAATTATGAATATAATCAATAATAAACTACCAATATACCCTAATAAACTGAACAATCAAAGTAATTTTAAAAGAAAACGTCAGAGAGAGAAAAAAGAGAGAAGAAGAACAAGATCAGCAGAACAAATTTGTAATGGATATGCTTGTGCGCACGCATACACACACACACACGCATGCACACATACACACACGTACGCATACATACACACACGCATGTACACATAAACACACGCATCCACACATCCACACACGCATCCACACATACACACACGCATGCACACATACTCACACGCACACACACACATGCATGTACACATACACACGCATGCACACATACTCACACGCACGCATACACAAACACACACGCATACATACACACACGCATATACAGAAAACAAAAACTGATATAAAATCATGTTTTCATCATATTAAAAAAAAAATGTAATAGCACTTTATCCATAACTAGTTCTTTGACTAGTTCATCAACTCCTATCTCCAAATTAAAAATATTTATAAGGCTCTTACCTGAAATGTCTCACAAGGAAAAGTCGAGATAAAGTTTATTGTCTGGCCAATTGTTCATCAGACGATAGGGAAGGTGTGTTTGGGATGGATGTAGTGGAGGATAATGAGAGTAAATCAGATGGTATGAAAAGTGTACCCTGGGTGCTCCAATTTCGTACTATCGTTGATAAGCATTTCTATCGGTGTTTTTATGGATACAGTGACTCTTCCTGTAACAGCACTGAAGACAATGACGAGCAAGATGATTACATAATAAAACATTTCTGATATCTCGATGTTTTGTTATTTATATATATATATCTTTCAAAATTTTCAGTTCAGAGAACGTGCGTAACCCGACAATTTAAATGTATACACAATGCATTAACTTGATCTGATATCTGGAAAGTTAAGGCACTTATACACAGTACGTTAACTTTGATATCTGGGGAGTTAAAGCATTGAGTTGCTGGTATGACACAGCGTTCCGAACCTTGTAACGCGTTGCCCTGAAGTGCCAATACAATTAGCATGTTCAAAATTCACGCTGCCCTGAAGTACCAATACTATTAGCATGTTCAAAATTCACGCTGCCCTCAAGTGCCAATACAGTTAGCATGCTCAAAATTCACACAGCCCTCAAGTGCTAATACAATTAACATGTTCAAAATTCATGCAGCCCTCAAGTGTTAATACGATTAACATGTTCAAATTACGCGCTGCCCTCTAATGATAATAAAATTAACATGTTCAGATTTTGAGCTGTCAGTGACTTTTTGAGCGTCCCTTTTGAATTTGTAAAAAGGCTTGGCTTCAGACAAAATAATAATCGCTGACGATTTTCGTTGGAACAAGACTGGCATTTATCTTATTTAAATATTATGTTTGAAACAGCTCCGTTATTTCAACTTGGCGACCAGTGATAATGAGATCTTTAAGTGGTTCGTCATTCTTAAACGGACTTTGTCTGCGGTTCATTTTGCTTCGAATTCGTGTTACAAATGTCAGGATAAGATTAGACTGTTGTTGTCTGGATGAAGTTAATGTCTATTGCAAATAAATGCTGCATATTATGCCATACACCAAGCTTTTTCTCTATTTTAGACCAGTTTACGATACATGGCAATTTTCGTTTTCGCATCAAGTTTACGTCGTCTAATGAACTAATTCATTGTGTGATTGTGAACTTAATGTGAATCTGTTTCTATTCGAGATTTCTCACTTGCGGATAGGAGATCCGGGACTATTCATAAATTATTTGACACTATGAAAGTAGTTGTAAGATTGTGTAATATACTACGTCTTATTACGTACGAACTATATCGATGTATTCTACAGTCTACAGTGCGCATGACACGACCATTTACGTCTGGTGGTTACAATGTGGGACGATGTACGGGCTCCAAGTTCAGTTCAGTTCTGTTCGAATTCAATAACCGCTCAATTTAATGTCATCAAGGCACTAACTCAAGAATTTGAAGAAGGTAGAGAAAATGTACCACAAGTTTAATGTCTAGCGATGATACAATCCTTAATTTGATGAGTTTTCATTTAGTACTCTACTAGGCAAAGCTAACAACCTTCATGTAGTACTACACTAGCACAACACACAACCTTCATGTAGTACTACACTAGCACTACACACAACCTTCATGTAGTACTACATTAGCACTACAGTCTTCATTTATACTCTGATAGCACTACAGACAATCTTGTTATAGTAGCACATTGTTTTGCCTATTATATTAAATCGATATGTTCAACTTTTAATGGACAGGAATCAGTATTTAAGATCATCTAGGGTCAAATACAAAATTAAATTAAATTTCATAATCAATTCCATGAATCAGTACATTGTTATTTCAGTTCTTTCATTTTGAACATTATTTTATGTATTTATGCATTTATTTATTGATTATACACGTTTTTACATCTCGACAGGAACAAGACATGAGACGCTTGTTTAAACTCAATCCGATGTTTGTAACTAATGTAACTTTTGTAACTACTATAACGTTTGTAACTACTGTAACTTTGTAACTACCGCATCAAAAAATAGGTGGGGCAAGGGGTAAAAAAAAATAGGTGTCTTTTGACAGAATCTCTATCGTATCTTCTTTTCAACCAGCTCTATGCTAAACTAAGCAGCCGTTACAAACTCTGTCTCAACAAACGGATAGTGCATACATAAACTTTTAAAATAAAATGTGCCAGCAAGTCACATCATAGTTGCAGACATTCTGCCAAAATTCAACAGAATGTCACTGATCATATAAAATGGAATTTTAAATATATAATTATATGTCTCAAAGACTGCAAAGATTCAAGATGGCCACACATATCATTTAATAAAACGAAAAGGGAAACAATACAATTTAGAGAACTGGCTTGAACGGACTTCAACTGCGCTGAAAACAAAACAGACGGAGATCCAGTTTGATGAGATTAATGCAGCATATACAATTTCAGTTGTTGTTGTTTTTTAAGTCAGTCACCACGGAAGGCTCCTGGTTTGGAAAATTATGCATTGCCAGCCACTTATATCAAATCGTAATAGATGTCATCAATTAATGTAAACAAATGAGAGCGAACGTGATAAGGGCAGCAAGCTGTTGCTATTCTAATTCTTCCAGCGACCCAGAAGGCGCATACTTAAGCGTCGTGTGCAAAATGCACATTTTTCTGAAAATTTCTCTGTGCAATACAAATTACACTAAACAGAGCGTTTTGCGCACGACACTTAAGAATTTGTGCGCTTTTGTGTAATATTTGGTTTAAAATGCGATCTCATTATATGTTTCGAAAAGACAAAACGTTGACCTAAGAAAGTGTTTTATTATTTAACCAGAAGACAACCATGGAGTTGCCCGGTTACAAAGCAATTAAAATAAATGTTATAATTTTTTTTTAGTATTGCTCGGGGGCTTGGATAATCCTACACAATTGTATGTTTGTTCCTTGAAAAATTTCAGCTTCCTAAACTCTCTCCCTACTGCCATGGATCATATTAATCTTATAAATATGAGTTAAGGAAGCACCCCTGGAGGTTGGGTTTGACCCGGACCTCAAAATACCAGTCACGGAGGGTGTGTGGAAACCAAAATTTAATTTTCCTAGATCCCCTTCATTATTACTACATCTTATGTACGTGAGTAAAAGCAACGTCCGGGATGCGGTGGCGCGAGGTTTGGGGGAAAAGCACGTCACTGTGCGAAATTCAAGTCTCTTAATTCTCTTCTTGAGGCACTGGATCGAGGACATACAAACACACAAACAGACTTACATTTTCTTCTTTATTTATTAAATAATGCCTTTTCTACTACAGTAGAGAATTAATCAAGAGTAGAAAATTTAACAAAGGTAAGATTAATAGTCGTCAGTTGCAAGTACTGGCTTTTCTAGTACGGTAGAGAATTAATCAAGAGTAGAAAATTTAACAAAGGTAAGATTAATAGTCGTCAGTTGCTCGTACTGACACACGTGCACAAGGAATAAGTCGTGCAGCAATGCGTTTCTCGATCTACAAGTTTATATGTATGCTAATTACAAGAGAAAATATCCGAATTTCGGTCTAGCTTACCAGGAGAACGTAACTCATGTGAGGATTTGTGAGTTCTCTATATGACAATAGAAACCACGTGATGCTGACACTTGTTACTAAAGTCCGTCGTTACCAGAGTATAATCATTGCAGACAGTGAAATATAACTCGCTCCCGGTCTGTCTTTTTCTCGTGTGTGTGTGTGTGTGTGTGTGTGTGTGTGTGTGTGTGTGTGTGTGTGTGTGTGTGTGTGTGTGTGTGTGTGTGTGTGTACGTGCGTGTGTGTGAGAGAGAGAGAGAGAGAGAGAGAGAGAGAGAGAGAGTTCTGAAACTAACGTTTGTCCTGGCGTAAGTTTATTTGTAAAAAGTAGAAAATATTATTATTTCGAAAGTCGTGATTTCTATACATAACAACCATTTAGCAAAGATTCACTAATTTTTCAGTGCGCTATGGTGGGAGTTATTTCCCTTTTCCGTAATTCACGTTGGGCTGAGTGACAGAACTTCTGCTGTCTCTGACACATTCCAGTGTATTGACATACCTAACATAAACTAAAATCTCGTCTCTCCAGATGAAATAGGGTTAACTTTTCTGGGGTTTTAAGTTTCGTAAGACTCTCAGTCAATTTTAATGATCACAAGTCTCAAGATAAACACACGTGTATTACAGGTGACGCCTTGTCACGTGGCTAGTTCAGTACGCAGACGTTACGTTGCGTAACTTTCCAACCTCTCGTCATCTGTATAATTGCCCACCTTTTTCAAGTTTTCTAAACTTTGTGACTTCCTGTTTCCACTCACATATTAAATCATTCACCCTTGACATTGATTATACTTACACTGTCCAATAGAATTATGTAGAAAGAAAGAAAGAAAGAAAGAAAGAAAGAAAGAAAGAAAGAAAGAAAGAAAGAAAGAAAGAATGTGACTTGGAAAATTCACCTTGTAAACAAAAAAGATGGCGTCTTCATCATAACTACAGCCTCTCGGCTATCACATCCTGTCATATGATTACATTATGAAAGTACGCATGCACTTATCATGCTTCTACAGTTATCCTTTTACAGAAAAAGTTTTAATGCATTTTTTTTTAATGAGGCTCTTTGCATATGTGTGGGTGGCAGTTTAAGTGACTTTTTCTTGTGAGACTTTAGATTGCTGTTGGTGGCGAACTTTGACAAAAACTATTTTATCCGCTTCTTTTCTTCTGCTCATTTGTTTTCTGGGTAGCGACTTCTTCTCCACGCTTGGACATTGTATTACAACAAAGACTTTAGGTTAGTGACTATTACTCTGTTTTTTTTTCTTGTAACGACGCATGCACAAAGCAGCAAACGTATGCAAGCAGTTCTCTTTTGTTGTCCAGGACGCAAAAGCAGATCCGAACTGTCAGGACCAAAGCAGCCGCCGCAGCTGTGGGCAGTCGCTTGAGCGGGTTCCCCGAAAGATTCTGATCATAATCAATTGTCCTTTGTATGTTTACGTCCCCTTGATGGCGTCAGCAGTAGGTTTATGGTGTTGAATGAAGTTCGCCGATTAGAACAAACTCACGTCCACACACATTAAGTGATAAAAGCTACGGTATTATTTGTCCTTGCTTGATTCGTATTTAAATTTGTTCAAAACGTGTCTTGGCGTTATTTTATTTTATTTTGTTTTTTAATGATGCACAAAAACAACAAAAAACCTTCTCAAATAACCCAACGACTCATCGACTTCATTCTGTACGGCCAAATGAGTCAGCCGCTGTATCGCTGTTCCGCTTGTTCCTTATTCAGGGGAAATAAATACCACGTCATATCGCAGGAAAACCGACGGGTTTCAGTGTTCGAGACAGGCAACAGCTAAGAAAGCAGTCGGAAAACAACCAGTGAATTGTGCTTACTCAGTCATCCAATGAGAGGATTTTCTGTATAGAAAGGGCTAACCGCGAACGCAGCCAGCAATTAGATACGCGGGGATAAGCGCGATGTTGTTTGCCAGTATCTTTTTTGCATTTTGAGTTGAAACTGTTTCAACGGAATAGATCAAACTGTACAATCGGCAAATTACCGTATCAATGCATTTCCATTCCGCAATCCGTACGTTTGCTGTTTAAAACACACACACATACACACACACACACACACATGCGCGCAGAAAGTTGACGCTCACAGGTAAACACATACAAACTCACAGGCACACTTACTGACATAAATAAACATGCTTGCGGTGGTGGGGTGAATTCCGAGGTCTCTAAACAGACTGTTTTCACTCTCGTAGCTTTACAAACCCATCTCAAACTAAAAGTGGAACTCATTCGCTCCGTTAACATTTTTTTTATATAAAGTGTCTTGCATAAATGAATGCTTCGACTATGAAATAAACAATAGAGAGTTCGCAAACGGCGTAAAATCGCAGAGGAAAAACAAAGGGAAATAATTCTTTGGTAACTGGATGTATAAAATGGAGTAGCTTCGCTTGCACTCTTATAATACTGTTATTAAATTGTTACAAACAAACAAACAAAAAATTTTAAAGAAGAAAATGATTTCGACAAACCCGTGTATTAGAGGGAAAAAAGAGTAGTTAACAAATAACTTTCACCAGATGTCAAACGTGCAATGTACCTAGCGCGTCTGTCTTACTCATTTCATCACGACTTTACATTTCTCACTTTACTGCTGTACATTTTATGTAAAGTGGTGATATAAAAAAATGTACAGCAGTAAAGTGAGAAAAGTCGTGATGAAATGAGTAAGACAGACACGCTAGGTACATTATATATATATATATATCACGACTTTACATTTATCACTTTACTCCTGTACATTCTTTTATATCACGACTTTACATTTCTCACTTTACTGCTGTACATTTTTTTTATATTACGACTTTACATTTCTCACTTTACTGCTGTACATTTTTCAACTTCTCTAATATTATTTAGCTTGGCGGCCGACGTGAGCCTACCACTCAACGAGAACGAGAGACGCTCATCTTAACATGTGATTCTGTAACTGTGTAATCAGCAAACGAGATTACATACTCACAAACACTCGTAATTGGACACCCGTTTTATACTGTTCTGTTTTTGAATATATCAAAGGCAAAATATATCTGTCCATCTATCGAACTAAATATAGATAGATAGATAGATAGATAGATAGATAGATAGATAGATAGATAGATAGATAGATAGATAGATAGATAGATAGATAGATAGACTTCCTTTTCATCGCCAATCACTTAACAAATGTGCCTGTTCCATTCAACAGCAAACAGATAATGAAGGCGTCTCTACTGTCATGCCAAAAGGGCACTTGATGGCTTGAACACAGACAACACCTGCTTTTTAAATAATCGCCGATCCCACTTTAAAGACAAGACGCTACGCATAGATTATGAACCCAGCATTAATGCTTGTATTCCAGATGTGGCCCAACAACATCATATTAAGAAAAGGTTTTAATTCACTCAGTATCTGAATAAGCTCCAATTGTGTCATGCGTCGGTTGCCTGGATACAGATACTACCGAAAGAGTGTTCCTTTTAGCAAGCGAGCTGCTAGGCATCACAGACAAGTCGTGTCAAAAATCCTCTTAAGGGACACTACTCTTCGCAATCCGACGGTAAAATAGAGATAAGTCGTTTTTGAGAAAGAGCTAGGGGCTTGGTGAGAGAGGGGTTGGAAAGAGGAAACAGTTTGTGAGGGTGGTGGATAGGATTAAAATTGCGCATGAGGTGTACTGAGATATTAGCCTATTATTTAATTTAAAATTTCTTCGTTCAATCTCCAATCAACAAACAAGAATGACAAAACTAGGTACTACTACTGTGTGTGTGTGTGTGTGTGTGTGTGTGTGTGTGTGTGTGTGTGTGTGTGTGTGTGTGTGTGTGTGTGTGTGTGAATTGCTTCGAGTGTTACAAGCACAGCTCACTGAAATGGCAATAATTAATTCAGTAAAACGTTACTGACGGGCTTGCTCTCTCCTCTAACATTTATAGAAAACTTGCTTCTACACGGAGTTGTCTTTCCTTATTTGATGTAGCGAAAGATATAACGAGGATAGACAGCTAAACAATAATAGCAAATGAATCAAATATTCATAACATATAGCATTGTTCTTGATCAAGATGACCTTACTCTATCAAGTCCTTACATTAATCACAGTATATTGGTAGAGTTTTTGTAGCGTGCCTGTATCCTGGTTACGAGTGTATTTCGAGTTTACAGAATTACATAAGTACTCTTGCCGCTGACCGTGACCTTTCTGATGCTAATATGTATGCGAGTGTCGTAGAGATATGGCACTAGGAGATTTTAAATAGATTTATATATTACTAGAGGATGTTAAATATTGTTAAAATAAATAAGTGTATTCTATTTTTAAAAAATCATAAACGATTTGGGTTTCTATATTTAGTTCCCTATTATCCACTAACCCCTCCTCCTCCCCACTAACCCCTCCTTCTCCCCACCAACCCTCACCGCTAGACACTAATACGTTTGAGTATTTCATTAAAATATTATCTGAATGTAATATTCTTGCATTTTTCAATCTGATGAGGATGTCGCAAAGACAGTATTATTTTAATGTAATATTCTTGCACTTTTTCGTGAATATCATAAAAATAACATTAATTTAAAGTCATAGTCTTGCCTTTGTTCACTTTCTTGAGGATGACTTGGTCTCTTCACTGTGAAAATAAGTAATTATAGATTCTTATCCCTCTCACCCGAAATCACCCGTCATATTATTACATTAAAAAATTACATATGTACAGTGCATCTACAATCTACACCAACAACTCGCACACATATGATGCATCTACATTTGTGCCGAATATCCTCCCTTTACAAATTAAACTCACGTCGTGCTTCATTAGCTCAGTTTCGAATGACGTGCTAAGACAACCTTTCTGCTCACTCCAGTATAGTAATTAAGATATAAATAGGTATCCCGGTTACCAGTGTAGGACTGTTCCTCAAACAGTTCAAAAGTCAGACAAGCACTTTTTTTATGTGCGTAAAGTCACCCTCAAATGTCAATAATAATCACGTGACATATTTTAGTTCTTGTGACTGAATAAATGTGCACATGCGAAGTCGTAATTATACGCATATAGTGACGTAATCTTGCGAAACTGAAACGAATTATTAATAGATATGCAAGAACAGTTAGAAATAAAAAGTAAAACCGTTAGTTCTCGATATTTTAATTCTACCCGCCACTTTGGTTTTGTATATTTATTTGTTCTATTGTGTATGCTTATTTTTTACTGTTTGTTTTAACTGACGTTGTTTGATTGATTACATACATAGTCTTGTTTGCTGTGCTGACATTGCTTGATTTATTATGGGCATAGTTTTGTGTGTGTGTGTGTGTGTGAACTGATGCTGTTTGCTTAATTGCATACAAGATTTTATTTGTTTTAATTTGATTGCATGCAAGATTTTATTTGTTTTAACTTGATTGCATGCAAGATTTATTTGTTTTAACTTGATTGTATACAAGATTTTATTTGTTTTAACTTGATTGCATGCAAGATTTATTTGTTTTAACTTGACTACATACAAGATTGTTGCATGTTGGATTATATGCGTTTTTCTTGGGTTATTTTTTCCTTTTGTAAACTGTTTTATCCCTGCTCTTGATTTAACAAATTTTAAAAATAGAATTTATATAATGTGAAAACGACAAACAACGAATGTTTCTAAAATTCGCAAAAACAAAATTAGTAAATAAAACGGAGAAAGTATCTGAAAGAAATGTCAAAATTATCAATGAATTTCAACCGTTCCTTATCATCATTTCATAGAATTTATTTCATTTATCAGGAAATTTCCGATTTACTCAAATATAAATATTTAATTCCTAGTGTTCAATCCCAAAATTTAATAATTTTACTGAAGTTTTCAAATGATTTTCAGTGTGCCAATGTTCAAGTATTTATTGAATTTAAAAATGACTTAATGTGCCGAAGGTTCAAATATTTATTGAATTTAAAAATGATCTGATGTGCCAAAGTTCAAGTATTTATTGAAGTTAAAAATTACTTGAAGTGCCAAAGGTTAAAGTATTTATTGATTTAAGAATGACTTGATGGGTCAAAAGTTTGAGTATTAATTGAATTTAAAAATGATTGTTGATGTGCCAAAGATTGAAGTATTTATTGAATTATAAATTACTTGATGTGTCAAAGGTTGAAGTATTTACTGAATTTAAAATGATTTGATGTGTCAAAGGTTGAAGCATTTACTGAATTAAAAATTATTTGATGTGTCAAAGGTTGAAGTAATTACTGAATTAAAACTGACTCGATGTGTCAAAGGTTGAACTATTTACTGAATTAAAAATGACTCGATGATGTGCTATTCTAAGTCAAAGAAGCTTACCAAATACCTAAAGTATGTGTGGTCAAAGATAAATAATACTTCCAATGTGTATGTGTGTGTGTGTGTGTGTGTGTGGGAGGGGGTATGCCTCTAATCAATCGGTCCTTCCTACATATTAATATATATATTTTGCATTATAGATGCATCTATCGAAACACTGAAAATCTCGCATTATATCACCGTTCATCAGTCAGCCACCAACAAGACTAAAATGTTATTCGGGGCGTTAACTCTATCAAACCAACCTATAACTCTGAATATTAGTACCTCCGTTTTGATAAAACGCTTCTGCGTGCCTAACAAACTAGTTCATGTCGGTGCATGAGTGAAGTCGATAAGATATCCTATTTAAATATAGATGCGCTATAATGTGATGCTGAAACCCAAGCAGCAAGGCATCAGAACATAATTATGGCCGCCGCCTGCAAGCGCATCCAAAGCCCCGCTAAAAGTGGGTTCACGGTCTGAAATATTGCCTACAGGAGGTATCCAAAGCGATGTTTCGCAGCCAAATAGCTAGAGAGGTCACTTTCATCACACGCTCAGTGTTGTGCGACTGAATGGTGAGGTTCAAGTGTGGAATACCTAAGACACAATGACAGTCGTCGCGCGGTATCTTTTAATACCTACTACTATCAATGATTTAAGGACTGTGGTGAGACCTTTAATACCTACTACTATCAATGATTTAAGGACTGTGGTGAGACCTTTAATACCTACTACTATCAATGATTTAATGACTGTGGTGAAACCTTTAATACCTACTACTATCAATGATTTAAGGACTGTGGTGAGACCTTTAATACCTACTACTATCAATGATTTAAGGACTGTGGTGAAACTTCCTATGGGGTTATTTCGGGTCACAATAGAATTGAATCGACTCAATGCCACTGAATGACGTGTCGTTTAATATGCAAACAAATCGTCGAATTAATTGTTTTGTTTTACCTTGGTAAAGTTTTCAGATATCCGCCGAAATTGGTTCTTTTCTGAGGGTAATGGATTTTCCGTTGATGTTTACTCTGACACTTCACTGTTGGATTGACAGAGGCTTACGAAGATAAAAACCCATTTCGGCGTGAAAAACATGTGCATAACTATTTTTAGAACTGATTAGGCGCAGCCGATAAAACGCTACGTTTACTGATTTAAATCTTGCATAAACGGCTGGTTTGTGTAGGCCTAACTGCGACAAAAGAGGTTAAACTTGAGAGGCTACAGCGTCCATACGGAAGACCATTCGCTATCAAGAAAAGATATGACAGTCGTACTTACTGTTTAAAGAACACAACGTCGCAAAATCCAGAAAGGCTAGTGGAGAATCCTGTTCTATCATTACTCAGAAAAGACTTAGGCAGCTTTTAATTAAGAGTTATGTGCACCATTACTTGAAAAATACCACATGTGCAGGAAAACTTTCGCTCTCTCATATGTGTGTGTGTGTGTGCGTGCGTGTGTGTGTGTGTGCGTGTGTGTGTGTCTGCGCGCGTGTGTGTGTGTGTGCGTGTGTGTGTGTGTGTGTCTGCGTGTGTGTGTGTGTGTGTGTGTGTGTGTGTGTTGAGTAGGAGGGTGGGGTGGATAAGATTTAATACATATGGGTTGTTTGTTTATGTTTGCGAGCGTGAATGTATGCAAAAGCGTGAGCTCGTTGTTCTATGGACAGAAAAAAATAATACACACATACAGCATGAGATCAACGCAGCACGATATAAGAAAAATTATTTGTGTGGCGGAGTAAATTTGCCTATTTCTATACTTAATAATTATATCTTTGTTGCCAATGTTAACGTGACCCGACCTTAGGCACTGCTTATGATGATAGTTTTGGAGTAAACAACTCAGGTGGAGAATGTGCTAGAAATTTAGTGATGTAGTCTAAACCGGTTTTAAGTGGATGAGTACTTTTTATTATCCAATAGTTAAGATTTACAAGAACGAGACTAGCCAATGGGCTGAGATCAAAGTTTATCTGTTGAAAATAATTTATTTTCTAATCACTTTGAATTTGGTCTGGCAGAGTCCAGTCATGAAAGGCAGTTGTTAGCTTAATGGTGAGTTAACTGACTGATTGAGAGGGAATGGACTTAGAAATATTTCACACATTTTTGCTGTTATACTTGAGTTTTACGTAGAGATGTATTATATGAGTAGTCTATTATTTCTACAATTTGTGAACTATGATGCTTGTATATAGTATGTAAATATTTGACATTGTTTCTAGTGAATCTGTTCATAAACTATATTATGCTGTGTGTGTGTATCAGACTAATAAATAATGTTGCAGGAAACTGTAAGTGAGACTTGAATGTAAGAAAAATGGAGTTAAAGATGAATAAACTGGACACTTAGCATTTGTTCCCTAATTATATTTTGCATGGAAGAAGCAGTCTTTTTATTTTCACCAGAATCTCTCAGCTTACTGATTTGTTAACCACTACTACCTTGGTAGATACAAGAAGTATCTACCCCCAGTATGTATTTCTGGTACAAGGAAGTAACTAGATGTTCTGCTTGAGGGAGCTAATAATGGCACAGTAGCAAAATTAGCCTCAAGAGAACAGTGGTTCATCAGTGTTCTACAATGTGCAAGAGAAAACATGAAACTGACTATAGTAATGTGAACAATAAACTTGTAACCTTATTACAAAAGTGCATGAAAGACTATTGACGCATCGCCTAGACATGGTTATTTACAAACTATTATCACTTTATCTCTAATAACTCCATTTCTGTTCTCATATAAGAACTATTCTGTGATTTATATTGACACTAATCTGTTGAATAATGTGTTAGGATCTAAGACTACATGCATTGCAATTATTCGAATGTAGTTCATAGAGATATTGATGTCAAGTAATCTTTTTATTGTATTTGCTGTATGTATATTTGATTGTTGATTTATTAAATTTATTGTTAACTTTATTGACATTCTTATACATATTGATAATTTATATGTTGGAAAGATAGATGGGGGTTCATTAATTATAGATTAAAGATGGATTTATCTTCTCCTTTGGTAAGAAGTTTTTCACCTACAGAAATATTATGTGACAATGAATGTTTGTCTTTAATATTGTGGAAGAGAGAAAACGTTTACAGCGTCCACATATCCGCCAAGTGAGAGAGACGAATAGTGTCTTGTGGAGAATTATTAATAACATAAATTATGATATGCATCACTTGTAAATAGTTATGGATGATTAAATAACAATAATAATAATAACCATTAACTAGGGTGGCATTTATATCACAGATTGCATTTAATCCCCCCCCCCAAAAAAAAAGAAAACAAACAACCACCACCACCAATAACAAACAACACACACACACATATGCATATATATACTTACGGAATCTCACTCACACAACACGCACGCACACGCACACATATATATTCATTCACACATTCGTTTACATGCTCACACAGATTCACTCGCACACACACTTTCTCACTCGCTCACTCACTCTCATTCACTCGATCACTCAAACACATACACTCTCTCATTTACTCACTCTCACACACACACACACACACACACACACACACACACACACACACACACACACACTCTATATCATTGTCCTTTAGACGATAAACATTTTTATTTTTGAATGCCAACTTAATTTTGTACATGTAAGTGTCTTCTTGTAATTGCAGACTGGGTTAGCCTCAGATTTCTTCAGCATAATGTCGAGTGTCAGTTGTGAAAATTCAATGTGTACATTTTGTGTTCATTCTTATGCTCCTTCTTTCTGTGATTTGTTTGTAATATTTCTTCCGTAACAACTTCACTGGACTGAGTGGAGTGGGTCTCCACCTGCGGGCTTTCACTTTGACACTCTTTGCTTACTATTGTATTGGTTTGGGTTTTGCACACGAACCCATACCTACGAAATGGTACAGGGAAAAAGTACAATCATTCAAATAAAATAGCCGAGTCGCTGAGTATATTCGGGGAAGAAGTGTAACAATCACATATAATAACTAATATGTGTAGTCTCAGACAAATTTGTGCGTTATGTGTATGTGTATCTGCGCGTGTGCTTGATTTCATTATTCATTATTTCCTTGACTGATTGTTCGATTAACTGATTCATGTGTGTGTGTTGGTGTGTGTGTGTGTGTGTATGTGTGCGCGCGCGCGTGTGTGTGTGTGTGTTTCTCTGTGTGTGTGTGTGTGTGTGTGTGTGTGTGTGTGTGTGTGTGTGTGTGTGTGTGTGTGTGTGTGTGTGTGTGTGTGTGTGTGAAGAGTGAGAGAAAGAGAGTGGGAAGATTCGCGGGCTTACAATCTTGTACAACGATAAATCTTTAGCTGTGTAACAAAGTTCAAAACAGCTCTTTATTTTCTTCTTCAGAACGGACTTTTAGGGGGATGGAAAATGAAACAAACAAACAAGAAAAAATGAAACAATTTCTTCAAAGCAAGGTGAGTCTGATAGCAGAATTCACAGACCATACATAATCTCAGTCTTAGAGTCAAGTCAAGGCAATTTAAGGTCCGGCAACTCGAAGGAAGTTGTTGTACAGCTATCGTGCACGGACATTCACTGGTCAGATGTCATCAGATGTCATCACCTCTACATCTTCAATAGATACCAACTTTCCAGCTCGTATGTGCGTGTGTGTACATGTGTGTGTGTGTGTGTGTGTGTGTGTGTGTGTGTGTGTGTGTGTGTGTGTGTGTGTGTGTGTGTGTGTGTGTGTGTGCATGAGTGTGATTGTTTTGATAGCGGGAGACAGAAAAAGACGAAGAAGAGAAAAAGAAAGAAAAGGTATGAGCAAGAAAGAGAGTGACTGAAAGGAACAGAGACAGTAAGAGAGAGAGAGAGTAGAGAAACAAGAGAGTGAATATGAAAGAAACAGAGACAGTAAGAGAGAGAGACAAAGAGAGTAGAGAAACAAGAGAGAGTGAATATGAAAGGAACAGCGACAGAGAGACATTAGAGAAACGAGAGAGAGAGAGAAACAAGAAAATAAAATAAAGAAAGCAATAATAAAAGTGAGTTGCGAGAAGATGGGGGGAGGAAAAGAGAGAGTGATATAAAACAATAAAGAAGGAGACAGAGAAAGACAACGAGGCATAAAGAGAAAGAAAAAACGAAAGACAGAAAGAGCAAGATAGAGAAACAGACGAGAGACAAAAGAGAGAGAGAGAAAGAAAAGAACGAAATTAAAACTAAAATAGAGAGAGAGATGGACAAACTGTCAAACCACAAATGATAGGAAAACAATAAAAAGAAAACTACCGTACATACCCCGGATGGTGATTGTGTATAGCTGCCATAAGCTGCTGGATTGGCGGCAGCAGTGTATCGAACCCCGAGAGCAGCTGCTGGATAGCCGGAAGGCGCAGACCACATCGTGGCACCAGTTGGGCCAGGATAGACCGACTGCACTGAGTTGGCAGTAGGAGACATCGCGCTGACCATCGACTTGTTCCCGTAGCCACTCTGTGTCTGCTGTAACAAGAGGAGAGAACGAGTTATCGGCCCTGAAACTGAAAAATCATTTTGCATTTTTAAAGGAGATAAGATCCGACTGCTGAAAAACTCTGTCATGCCTGATTTGGTCAATGCAACAAGAAGGAGATAAAATTATATTTTTCAAAGGACTTTGGGCACTTGTATTTTATCGATTGCAGATGACCCGGCACATATACACGACGCGCTAGATCATGATACTACGTTTAACAGTAAGTTTGTTAACGATATCTAAAGTTGTCCAGTATGTCGTGTTATTTTTCTGGTCATTGATCTATCAAGTTGTTAAATATTGCATAATTATCTGTCTGATCGCTACTCCTTATTTATTATTATTATTATCTGTCTAATCGCTAATCCTTATTTATTATTATTATTATTATCTGTCTAATCGCTAATCCTTATTTATTATTATTATTATTATTATTATTATTTATCTGTCTGATCGCTGTCCATTATGACGTACTATTTTGCTGCGGTAGTAGTACATTTTACTTTTATTACCAATTTACAAACATCGTAGACCTTCTTGGAATACAACTGCAATTACGTTTTCCTTGTCTCCCTTTGTTACGGAAACATAAGTATATTGTCCTCAAGATTTGTGATATATACATTATATCAACGTGTATATCTGATCGATCAATTTTGCATCAATCTTTTTTTACCGACTTTACTGATTTCAATCATTGCCGTGCATTTTTTCAGACATATAAATAACACGATATCCATACGTCTGCAGGGACAACGATAAAAAAAAACAAAAAAAAACGGAGGGGGAAGGGACTCCTTACGACTGTAGATTTCCAAAGAATTCGTAATTTGGGTCAGTAAAGTTCCAGTTTCAAAACAGGTACAGGAAACTGACATGCGACAGACATTCAGTGAAGGTTAAAGAGAATGTTCTCAGCGTGAATTTACAAGTTCTCCATCTTTGAAAGGAAACATTAAGTTTATATATATATAAAGCACGATCCTTGCATCCATTAGCGGAAAGGTTGAAAGTAAGCTTTTGCGTGATGAATATAAACGGATCGGTAGGAATTTCAGATATGACCAAGTGCGTTCCAGCATGAGTTAGTTCCCTTGTTAGTCATATGTCATCTAAAGAAAGGTTTAATGTAATTTTAAAATAAATTCTCTAAATAATAAGAAAATTAAATAATTAAATACAGCAGAGTTACCTTCCGGTTAATATATCTGAGACAACCAAAGCAAACGTCGACCAGTTTCACATATCTCAAACTTTCTTTGTGCTTTCGTTCCTGAAACTGGGATATTGGGGTGGGGGTGGGGGTAACTCTCTAGGGTACGAGTGCTGCTTGGTACGTGAATCAGTAAATTTACAAATTCTGACAGAGTTTTATATATATATATGAATTAGAGTTTTTAAAGCTACAATCCGAATATATGAATTCCTTGTTTGATAACATGTTAAGAAATCTTGTATTGATGTCGGAACACCAAGAATGAAGAGGAATGGTGTCATCCCAAAATGATTGATATAAACCTCGATGTTCTTACTGGTTTACATACTTAGACCAGTTTGAGGTTAACTATTTCAACCTGTCAAGATCTGAACCCCCAACTCTGTCCTGGACGGCGGAGAATAAAAATAGAACAAGGAAAATAAACGATTCTTTGAATAAATTTGAACCGCAACAAAACAATATTCCCAAACGCAGCTTTATATTCAAGAAACACAACCAAATAACGGGGAAAAAAGATTGCTTTTAATTACTAATAATAAAATATGCTTATTAACCTAGAACAAAAATAAAGCACTAGCACTTAATATCAGCGAGTTTACCGATTGGATGCTTGGCTGATGGTTGGATTGGTTGTTAACTTGTTATACGCCTTGATTTACCAATCATCTTGTTTAGCATATAACAAGTTTGGCTGTCCACTGTATAAACATTAATCCAAGGCTTGAATGGGTGAATAGATAGATGGGCGGATCGTGCAATAGAAGTGAAGGGGAGGGAGGGGAGGGACGCATTGAGTGATTGTGGTTAAACAGTACAGGGATAAATGGCTTGCACGAAAAGTGTGTGTGACTAAGTTTGAAAACGTTCGGTCAGTCATGCATCTTTACAAAACCGGAAGTGGGATCAGTGTGAACGAGAGAGGGCACATATGGCTTTACAGTTTGAATTGGTGGTTTATGAAGCGATAACGGTTATGATAAAATAGATGTGTGTACTTAAAGAGACAGTGCGTGCGTGCGTGTGTGTGTGTGTGAAGATTAGAGATGGATATACGTAACTTGCATCACACAAACGACGTAACTTGCATCACACAAACGTTTCGTACCTGAGATCGCCTCTCGTGAACACATTTCAAAGTCAGTGTCGATACACACTCTGTGCGCATATATCCAGTACACACAGTACATGTGATCAGAACATGTTATTATCTTCATCAGCATGACCCGACACGCTCTGCGCATTTTTCGTGTAAGAGAGCTTGATGTAAACACTTTCTCATTCTGATTAGATGTTATTTTCATTGGGACTGGAATCTTGGAGTTAGTGTTTTCATGGATGAGAACTGTTGATCATGTTTATCATCTCTCAGATCTATGCTGCTGGTGTATGTGTGCTCTCACAAACATAATTATTGATGCATGAGTGCACACAAACATATATATACATACTGACGTAAGCATGCACACAATACACACACGCATACATATTAACGCACGCGTGCACACAAACATATATACATTTCTGACGCACGCATGCACACAAATATATATATATATACTGACGTAAGCATGCATACAAACATGTACATATTAACGCATGCATTCACATAAACATATACATATTGACATAAGCTAAGTCTAATTAAAGTGTCAGGCTTCAAGTTGGAAACACTTTTTATAAGCATTTAAAGTAACAAAGTCGAAACTATTATTACTATTTTAAATTATTATTATTATATTTGAAATATCATTAAGAATTAAGGTAATCTTATATTTTATTTAACTTAATATAAACATGAGAAGGTGGGTAGGCATGCAACACGTATACAAACACATACATACTGACGTAAGCATGCAAACAAACAGAAGTTACATATTGATGTACACAAGCATACAATCACATACATATTAATGCATGCATTCAAACAAACATGCGTGCGCTCACACCATCTCACTACACACACACACACACACAGATTAAATAAAGCAAGAAAAACTTTAAAATAAAATAGATAATATGCATCTAATTTAGCGTTGTGTTATGATTGTTAAAATGGTTCAAAAGACTAGAACAAAATACTTCAGCATTTCACTTACGTATTATATAAATTTCTTTCATTTCTATTTTAGTGTTTCATTCACAAAAAGATTTTGCCAATATTAAATATTCTTTGCTTGTGTTCACCAGCAAATGGATGCAATTTTCACTTAGCAACAACAGTTGTTTGCCACCTGATCAGACACACGCGCGCACACACACACACACACACACACACAATACACCTTCTCTCTCTCTCTCTCCTTCTCTCATACATATACAAACATAAACGTGCGTGCACATAAAACATGCATATACACACATATACATATATACACGATAAGTCATAAGAATACGCGGACAGACAGCAATAAACAGTGTGTGTACAAAGGAATTTGAATTCAGTAACCAGCGTGTGAAAGGTCAGACTGTGATAGCACTGTTTGCATGTTCACCCGATTGGTCACAGCGAACACGGAAATCAAATACTTGAGGTGAGTGACAAGTGAGGACAACAAAAGACAGTAATACAAAAGTGCTATCATTTACAAGCTGATATAATTCGAACCAAACAATGAATAAGGTTGAAGAAAAATAAACTAAATGAAAGTTATAGTAGGTTTATCATTAACTAACATTTTTTTTAAAATCACATCGACCGGTCATAACTTGGCATTTTAAGAGAACTGTATTTAGTGTATAGCAAGAATATACCACCACACTCCGATTTCATACATAGACACAAGCAAGCAAGTATGGATTACGCTCTGTGTGTTTGTGTGTATGTGTGTGTGTGTGTAAGTGTGTGTGTGTGTGTGTAAGTGTGTATGTGTGTGTATGTGTGTGTGTGTGTAAGTGTGTGTGTGTGTGTGTGTGTAAGTGTGCATGTGTGTGTGTGTGTGTGTGTGTGTGTGTGTGTGTGTGTGTGTGTGTGTGTGTGTGTGTGTGTTGCAATTTTTATGTATTTATTTTATTTCGGTTTTACAAGCAATTAACATGGTACTTACTTTAATAGTTCTTGTCTGTTCAAGAGGATTTCTTGCCTTTTCCTACTCTTTCACTTCAGAATTACTGACAACAATTAGTCTGCCTTCCAAAGTGCTAGCAAAAAGCCTTCCTAATAGTAATACATCCTCAGATAAACACGCACTCTCTTTCACAATCTTTCAGTTCGCAGTCTTGGTGAGCCACACAGTCGTGGTGAGTGTTTCAGGCTGAACGAGATAACTATCATGCCTTCATTTTGGTCACAAGGCCCGCTTCAATTACTCTCCATTCAATTAAGATGGAGGATGCGAGACCACATGACCCGCGGGCTGTGTATAATGAGGGTGGGGTGGGGTGGCGGTCTGTAACATTAATCATCTAAAATTCCCTGAGATACTGTATTGCCAAACTTCCCTCTCTTATCCGTCTCATTTTAGCACCTTCCTATCCACTATCTAACCAAAGTCTCTCCCTATAGTATAAAACAACATACACGCAAGCATCGTTTTAACCTTGCTATCTATTGTTTATTTGTAGATGGGTTTAAAACGTTAATATAATGGTTAACACTAACAAAAACAGTAGACCTAATGGTGTGTACTGTCTAGTAGGTTATTCTAATAGTATCTACTGTATATGGTGTCTACAGTCTACTCTAATGGTGTCTCTTGTCCAGTAGGCTACTCTAATGGTGTCTACTGCCTAGTAGGTCAAGTAGGCTACTCTAGTAGTCTCCCCTGTCCAGTAGGCTACTCTAGTAGTGACTCTCATGTCCAATAGGCTGCTGTAGTGGTATCTCCGGTCCAGTAGGCTATTTTAATGTCTACTGTTGGCGTCTCTTGTCCAGTAAGCTACTCTAATGGTGTCTACTGTCCACTAGGCCACTCTAATGGTGTCTTCTGACGGTGTCTGTTGTCCAGTAGGCTCTTACTGTTTATAATTAACAAGAATGGGATGTCTATATTGTGTCCATGAATGCGAACAATGGCAAATCATTTGCTGACTTATTTGACTTTATTAAACAAGCTCTGTCCAGGCTCCGTTTTGAGAACTAAAGTTTCTTTTCTTCTTTCCTCTTCATCCCAGCATCCTTCTCTCCCCTCCCCTCCCCCCCCCCTAAATCTTTTGCTCCGTATCTCATCCTGTCGGTTTATTATGCCTGTCTGATACTTAATCTTGAATATTAACAGCAATGACAGAACGAACCAGCATAAGACGTAGCAGTGAAATACAAATGGAACGAGAGACACTTGCTTGCTCTCCTCTCTGAGAAGTCGGAAAGTGAAGATCTGGAGAGAGGGGAAAGAGGATTGGGTTGGGATGTTGGAATGGTCGCTTACTTGTTAGTCTCCAATAGTGAATCAAGGACTTGTGATGCGGAGCTCACAATGTACAACTTGTCGGAATGGGCTTGTTGCTACCACAGGACCTTATCACTGGGGTTCACGAAGTGTAAATTCAACACAACGTGAAGTTCGCGTTTTTGAAATTGATGGTACAACTCGTCGGGTACAGTGCTTATGGCGGTGATATGACGTCATCAATGGAGACGAGTACAATAGGTTGGACAATGGATAAATTTAACACAAGCTAACCAGTGGAATGGACATTCCATGGGAATGGGAAACTTTTGAAATTATATGACTGCGCTGACGTTGTAGCATGTTTGGACAAGTGCAAACACCACATCAGCCGATTTACCCTGCATCATAGCGTTTTTGGAACGAGACAAAAGAGGAGATAAATATTTATTCATGCATGTGTTGATAAATATGAATGTCTTCTGGGACGTGTGCAAGGGAGAGAAGCGAAGAAAATATTATATAAACGTATTTTCTTTTAATCAACACATACGATTAAAATTTTATTAGCATACACATATTTTCATAATTATTAAAGTTAATTATTTATTTTTCAGGAGATCGATGAGTTTGAAAACGCCCTTCCCTTAATGTGTACAATGGCTCTCCTGTTTAAATTTCCATGACACCATGACATGGATTAAATTTGCTACTTTGATGGTGGAAACAATGTACTAAAACTTAATAAATGAACACAATTACCACTTTCTGAGATGGTGGAAACAATGTACTAAAACTTAATAAATGAACACAATTACCACTTTCTGAGATGAGAAGTGAAATGCAGAGAGATAAATCGCAATGTTGTCGCTGTAGAAAAAATGAACAGAAGAGGAGTAAATAGTATCAGTGCGATATCACAAACTCAGAAAGAGGCTGAAGCTATTTATAGCACTGTCAATAATGTGGGCCAATGTTAAGCAACAAATACAAACATGCTCCCCCCAAGGGAAGAACCTTCTCACAGTATCGGCTGATTGGTAATGATCTAGAGAAAAAAAATCGATCTTAAATGAGTCATAAACAACCACTCAGTTATACGTAAATAAACAGAGTCAAACTGTAAATGACGTTTTGAAACACTTAACAATCATATTTATATTGCAACAGAAGTAAGCAAGCAACTTACCGACTTAAGTATCGGAATAAATTTTAGATCAGATCGGAATAGATTATATTTCAGCTATCAGCTCTATCTATACTTGCATGCAACTTACCGACATGAGTATCGGAATAAATTGTAACCCATAGATCAGCTATCAGCTCTATACTTGCACGTTAGCGTACGTGTGTTTTCAAGAAGAGCGCATGACACGTAGGCCCTATATTATGCTATAGTATCTTAAAGTGTATCTTCTGGTTGTCAAGTATTTTGTCAGATATAAGAGTTCAGAGATTAAGCATTTCAGACTTTTCATACACATATATACATAGCGCATGCTTTGAACACAAGACATTTAAAGCCCATTATGTATTGATATTTTTACCATTTAGTTGTAATGGCTAGTCATACACATGTATAGATGTGTAGACTATTAGCGAATTATGACAGTACACACCTTACAAAGAAAAAATATTCATAACATTTAGATATGGTAAAAGTAACATTATGTTAACTATTATAAAATAATTATGTATAATTTATCTATAGTATAAATCATAGAAAGATAGAGAGCTAAATAAATATAAATGTGTGTATCTGTGTGCTGGTGTCTGTATATGTTGAAAAGCAAAACATTCTCAAATTTGTTCTACTCGTACGAGATAGAAGGAGAGAAAAATGTGCATGATTCCTCTTGACAAAAGTGAATCTTTCCTCAAGCTGTTCACGGTGGGAGTAACCTATGACCCCAACTTTACGGAAATATCCGAATATACTACGCAATAAACTAATTCAATAAATTACAAATAATAATAATATATGCGTGTACGGATAAAAGCTTAAAAGTAATTTAGACTACTAGTTTATCAATACTGTTTAGTCGTCTTAAAATTCGGTACATCTTGGACGACACCTTGGGTCTTTAAGAGGCCCTTTATGTGTGGATCGCGTAATAGACAGCGCTGACGTCAGCAAAAATTGTTTTGTACCAGAAAAGGTGAGTTAGGTCAATTTCAAGTGTAAAGTTACAATGCTTTCGAGACCCTGGCAAAAAACGCGTGAAGAAATTATGTCCTTACTGAACTGTATCAGTCACACAAACTGTGAACAGGTTAGACACAACCAGAATATAATCGAACAAATTGACATCAGTCCAGTATGTAATCATCCTAATTGTCATTACCCAATGTGTCAACACACAAATTGTTACCAACGCAATATGTAAGCGTCCAAACTGTCACCAACTAATATGTAAGCATCCAAATTGTCACCACCCAGTGTGTAAGAATTCAAATTGTCAACAACACAAGGAATAAGTATCCAAACTGTCAGGAACTAATATGTAAGCAACCAAATTGTCAACAACACAAAGCATAAGTATTCTGTCACCAACCAGTTTGTAAGCATCCAAATTGTCACCAACCCATTGTGTAAGCATACAATGTGTCACTAGCCCAATATATTGGTTAACCGACAAAACCGCAAAATCGCGACGACAAAATCGCGCCGACAAAATCGCGATCGACAAAATCGCGATGATACATGTTAAATCGAATGAAAAGAAGTTACGTAATAGAGCGAACATACATAACACTTCCTGCCATTCTTTACTTGGTGATGTTTATCGCGATTTTGTCGGCGCGCATTTGTCGATTTCAAAGGGCGCGATTTTGTCGGCGCGCATTTGTCGTTCGCGGTTTTGACGGGTCACCCAATATATTAGCATCCAAATTGTCACTAAGTCAATATGTAAACAAACAAACTGTCCAAATACAAAGCAGCCGGACTTCTGCAGTTAAAATTAAAGCCATCTGTTCTTTCTTGACTCCAAGAGAAAAAATGTTTCTCACTATTATTAAATAATGGCCTGAAAGACAAAATATATCAAATTATCTAAATATCAATTTGGTTGAATTAATACATTTTCTTTCTTTCTTTCTTTCTTTCCTTGTAGCGATATTTCCTCTGAAACCATGCAGTCTTCAAGGAGCCGTCATTTTACACCTAATGACAGTATATATACAACAGAATCAATCTAATTCAATAATTAGGCGTTCGCTTGATCTCACATACACTCCCAAGTTGTGCGCATCTACCACTTGGGAAATTGACTTGGAAAATGAACACTCCGTTTACATTCTTCTAAATGAGTACAGAGTGTCATGGTGCAATGACAACGCCTACAACATGTCTGGTCTCTTGATAATTGGAAATTTTCGTGAGTTTGTATGCTTGCTTGCGCTACGTTACATTTTGTAACACTTTGTGTGTGTGTGTGTGTGTGTGTATGTGTGTGTGTGCGTGCGTGCGTGTGTGTGTGTGCGTGTGTTTGTGTATGTGTGTGTGCGCGTACGTGTGTGTGTGTGTGTGCGTGTGTGTGTGTATGTGTTTGTGTGTGTGTATGTGTGTATTATGCATGCATGACGTATAACGAAGTCTGCATTGTCTCTCATGGCATTACTGTTAATAGTTTTATTTTACTTAGAAATAAGTAGTCTCGCATGTTGTATATACGTATTATTAATGTTTTATTTAATTAAAAATTGCAATAATCGTACAAATTTATTTATTCGTAATGGAATTATTATGGCAGTTATTATTTATGCACAAATATTCAGCCATATACAAAATGAATTGCGTACACCAAATGAATTGCTTTCAAGGAAAAAATGAATGAACTAAGTATAAGTGGATATTGAATTGTTGTCGAGAACAAAAAGAATGAACTATGTGTACGTGGCTTGCAAGAACAAAAAGAACGAGCTACGTATACGTCACTTACAAGAACAAAAGGAATTAGCTCAGTATACTTACGAGAACAAAAGAATGAACTAAGTATACGTCACTTACAAGAACAAAACGAATGAACAAGTATACGTGACTTCCATGAACTATACCCATTGCTAAAACCATCGCGAATATAACATGGCGACTATTAGAAATTGTCTAGAACAAGAAACATCCGATGTGCTGGATAGCGGAATTTACAACTTTCGTCTTTCATCCCCTTAGAAATGTTCAACCCCACCGAGCATGCACACAAACAAAAACACTCACACACACACAACCTCACAGACCTGGAACATCATATAGTTACTCATGCACACACAAGCACACACACACACACACACACACACACACACACACACACACACACACACACAACAGATACATTCACATACACATACAAACACACTCACATAATAGCCATAAATCACACACGTACGCACGAAATTGACGTGCACATCATACAGTTACTCTTGCACGCACGCACACAACACACAAACACTCGCACAATCTGTATGAAATCTCCCATTAGACTGTATTCAAATTGTTTTGATACTGTGCATGTGATGTGTTCTTTTTTCCTTGTAAAATGTATGTGTCTTGGAAGTGAGTAGAGTGCAATGTATTCTTTTTTCTTGTAATATGTATGTGTCATGGAAGTGAGTAGAGTGCAATGTATTCTTTTTTCTTGTAATATGTATGTGTCATGGAAGTGAGTAGAGTGCAATGTATTCTTTTTTCTTGTAATATGTATGTGTCATGGAAGTGAGTAGAGTGCAATGTATTCTTTTTTCTTGTAATATGTATGTGTCTTGGAAGTGAGTAGAGTGCAATGTATTTATGTGCACAATTTAGTCACTTGACCGGAAGTGGTCTGCACAATGTAGCGAATGCAAGACGTCCAGCTTGTTGTTGGCCTAATCGGCCCTAATGTGTTCCTAAGCTACATGTCTTTCTTTGAGAAGAAGAAACAGTGGTCGCCCTTTGCATATTCAAATTATGAGCACCTCCAAGGATTAAAACTTTTAATCTAGCTAATCTATTTCTTTGCTTATAAAGTTGAAAATCCATTAAAATTAAATTATTTTATATTTTCATGTTGTCCTTTGCGACATGAAAAGTTTTCTTTTGAGTCACTTTTGCTAACTAGAAGATTTTCTGACAGAAATTGTGGAGGTAATTACCAATAATTTCCTAGGTATTTTTTTTTGGGGCGGATGCACACTGAAATAATATTTTTTATATATAATGTTAAGTTATTAGTAATATATTATATTTTAAATATATTTAAAATTGCTGCAAACTGAGAAATGTGGTCATTGTGAGAGAACTAGTCTCTATGTAGATTGTGTTTAAGAGAAATACAGGACTCTCAACTTCGATGAAACAGACCAATCTGAGAACAGCCATGTTTATTATAGCAGACAGATTCTCTTGTCAAGCACACAATTCTGGATGTAAAGTTACTGCAAGTATTGTGTATCGTTGTCTCTCTCGGTTTACTTGAAATAATCTTCTTCTCTTCATTAAGTATTGTCTGTCGTTGCCTCTCGCTGTTTACTTGAAATAATCTTCTCTTCATTAAGTATTGTCTGTCGTTGCCTCTCGCTGTTTACTTGAAATAATCTTCTCTTCATTAAGTATTGTCTGTCGTTGCCTCTCGCTGTTTACTTGAAATAATCTTCTCTTCATTAAGTATTGTCTGTCGTTGCCTCTCGCTGTTTACTTGAAATAATCTTCTCTTCATTAAGTATTGTCTGTCGTTGCCTCTCGCTGTTTACTTGAAATAATCTTCTCTTCATTAAGTATTGTCTGTCGTTGCCTCTCGCTGTTTACTTGAGATAATCTTCTTCTCTTCATTAAGCGTTCAGAGTCAAGAGAAGAAGAGGGTGAGATAATGCGGTTTTAGTGTGACTATTACCTCTCAGAACCAAAACTGGCACTAAGTTTAATTTTCTACATTAAAGTTGTGTGATTAACAATTAACGTCACCTTTGCTTAGCTAAGTGCAAAGATTGTTGTTTCTACTAGTGTCTTGAAGTTCAGGAATGGTCAGTGTCATTCTGAATATATTGTGGCATAATGTTTGAGTCACTAATAATTATACTTGGCACGGTGCTTGAATCACTAATAATTATAATTGGCACAGTGCTTGAGTCACTAAAAAATTTATTTGGCTTGATGACTAAGTCACAGTTAATTATACATGATATTGTGGCTGAGTTACAAATAATTGTACTTGACTTGGTGACTGAGCCACTGATAATTATACTGGTCATAGTGACTGAGTCACAAATAATTATACTTGGTGTGATGTTTGAATCACAAACAATTATACTTGGTGTGGTGTCTGAGTAGCTAATAATTATACTTGTTGTGATGATTGAGTTGCAAGTAATAATAGCTGGCGTGAAAGTCACTAATAATATACTTGGTGTGATGTCTGAGTCACAAATAATTATACTTGGTGTTGTAATTAGTTAATAATTATAATTGGTTTGATGATTGAGTTGCAAATAATAACAGTTGATGTGGTGACTGAGTCATTAATAAATATGTTTGATGTGGTGATTGAGTTGCTAATAATTATACTTGACAAGATAACTGAGTCACAAATAATTATACTCGGTGTGGTCACAAGCACGCATCTTAATATAAGTTGAAATTAAATAAATAATTTTTTATGTTGAAATTTTAAGAACATTCTTTTGTAAGTTTTACTCAGAAACATTGTGTGTGTGTGTGTGTGTGTGTGTGTGTGTCTGTGTCTGTCCAGAGGAAAAGATAACTACGTGGTCTTGTATTTAAATGTGGATGTCTTATATAACGTTCACGTTAACTGATAGAAGATTGCAGATTGATAAGTTTATTAGCAGGTAGTATCGGGAAATATTAATCACTATAAACACACACAGACACACACATACACACACACACACGCACACACACACATATATATGCACACACAAAATAAATACAAATACACGCGCTGTAATATCAGCTTCCAACAGATGAAAAATTATTTGTAATATGCAAGCTAATGAGAAGTAATGGGACTTGTTATGTTCTTTCAAGCGTCAGTCAAAGCAAGAACAGTAGCAGTACCCATTCTGCCTATCTCTCTTTCCTCCTCCCCTTAGTGAAAAACAGGTATCCTTGACCTCTAGTCAATAATGCTGTTCAGGATATATCTCATACAGCTGGAACCCTGGCCAAACTAACTCTGCTACAAGCTGTGTTAGGGGAATTAATTTCTGTTTAGAATATTCCAGTTTCTTCTCCCATGTAAGTGTCTTTGAATATCTGGGCCTGGGATCTTACTCGTATGTAAACCCACTAAGTTGTCCCCTAATATGTACCTAGAGGTCCTGCGATGGGAAAATATACAGACTTGTTTTCAGAGGAACTACTACTGTGTTGTCTATTTCTCTTATTTGAGGAAAAGGTAAACACTGGACTTTTACAACGTCCAAAGAGGAATTTTTATTTACACATTTCTAAATCTTTGTGCTGAATCTTTATTACGTTTGTCCAATACTTAAAGGAAATTTTCTTGTTAAGAAATATTTTATGTACTCTCAGAGTTCACAGCTGCATGATTTTAAATTAATTTTCTAGAATTACCGCTGTTATTCAAATTAAATTAATTAGACATATGAAATTGTTATTTTTACCGTTATTTGTGTTTGCAGTATAGTTATCTTGCTATGTGACTGTATTTCTTTATATAATATTAATTTAACTGATTGTACTTTTTTGTATAATATTAATTAACCTGGCTGAATCTCACAGTATTTTAATTTTACGTGGCTAGGTCTCTTTCATAATATTAATTTTACGTTTTGTATCTGTTTATATAATATTAAGTTTACGTAATTTATTTTATATAATAGTAATTCAATGTGGCTCAATCTCTTTGATGGCAGTAAATTATGACACTGCTAATGAAACTGTTTTTTAAAGTCACCTCGAAACAGTCAAAACACCATAAATTGCTATGTTAACAGGAATGACACAGCTTTAGAATGACGTATCTTCTTCACTTGTAATTTGTAATGGTTCTTTCTTAAAAGACAAGCTTACTGTCAAGAATACAGTAAAATATAATTAGAAAAGTTTTGTGTCTACATATGCACTTTTAAAGCAGAAAACAAAAACCACAAAACAATGTCGGTAAAAATTACCTTAAGATGCTTTAAATCACAATAATCCATGCAAAACTACACACATATAATACACAAGCACACGCGCGCGCACACACACACACACACACACCATCAGTGTCCTACAAACACATATATACACGCATAAACACACATATACAAACACACAAAAAACTGATAAAGTGTTGACAGAACCACGTGGTTCGTTCGGAAACTGCTGGCAAAATCACGTGACCTGTTTGCTCTTCGCCAGCAGCATAAGAAAGTAGTGTCAATGACCGCAAGAGGCTAGAAATGAAAGATGGTTAACAACCAGTCCATTGTTTATATACCGTATCTAAATTCTTTTCAAACTGTATTTATCTGTGGCAATATTTCCTTAGTGCAGTGGTAACTGTGGTGGTGGAAAAGGGAGAATACAGAGAAAATGTTCACTAAATCACATTATAGAACCTTTCGTTACAAAGCCAAGTGGTTTTATGCCTAAAGATGCAATGCTTATCAAAAATGGAGACCGCTGAAGAATATATTCAAATAAATTACTTGCCAGACAATCAAACGTTTACTAATAAGAGCCATTGGTGCCAGGGAAAACAAGCAAATTCAATGGTTAATCTTTGGAATAATGTCTCAAAATGTATTCTTATTTCTGAACGAAGGTGATTGTCAGTTATCTTAGGTCTGCTTGGAAAGTTTCATTCGGAAAGAGTTTTAGCTCATCCCTCCCCCACCCCCATGAAAACTACACCCACGTGAATATTATTGGAAAGCTGTTATGGTAAATAGTGCACATACAATTGTTGTCCTACTCATTATTGAACATTAACCTGTAAAATATAAGGTATGATTTGGAACTCTTTCACTTAGGGGATGTGCTATGGAAAACAGTCGCCTGAATGATGTGAGCTATAGGACGTATAGGTAATAGGTCACGATTGAAAGTCAAACCTCTTCCGGACTATTTCTAATATGCACTTTGTTAGAGTTCAGTGCTCGTAAAGAATTAGCAAAACAATAATAAAGAAGATTAAAATGAGCAAAACAGGAACAATATACTAACAGGATTAAAATGAGCTAAACAGGAACAATATACTAACAGGATTAAAATGAGTTAAACAGGAACAATATACTAACAGAGGATTAAAATTGGTATTAGGATTAGTTTTCATTGTGTACTTTTATAATACAATATTTTATCCCTCCGAAATCATTAAATGTCATTTCTACAAAACAGTAGTTAATTCAGAATAGTCCACTCCACAGGGCTGCGGGTGTAACCATTTGTTACCGCATCAACAGTTACAACTCAGAGGGGAAGTAACTATTGTTGTATTCCTTAAATTGTTCATTTGCTATAATGCCGTAGACAATAAGAAATTTGACATATTTGATCCGTGTCATATCGGCAAAGAGTCAGTTGTTAAAAGTAAGTAGACAGTATACTCTTCTCACTTTATTTAACATGTGAAAATGTTTCGTTTAGCAGATACAAGGCCGGATACAGGTATACAGTTAACGGTTAAACATTACACCGAGGAAATGAAAATATTCAGACATCTCTTTTATGAAAGAGAGTAAATGACTTCTCAGAATCGCTGAGTGGAAAACAATCATTATCAAAGTAAATACTTAGGATGTGTTATCAGTTATCTGTTAGAATGTTCCTTTGCTGGATGCAATTAATTTTTAAAAATTGTACAGCATAGCTTTTCAGTGTGTGTGTGTGTGTGTGTGTGTGTGTGTGTGTGTGTGTGTGTGTGTGTGTGTGTGTGTGTTTGTGTGTGTGTGTGTGTGTGTGAAACATTCTTATTGAATATCTCGCGCTATGTGTTGTCAGAATATATCAAAAGTTGATGAAATAATAATCCACGTGAATCTCTGGTTTATTGTGATTTATCTGCTAAAGTGTGATGTGTAGGCTAAAGTGTGATGTGTAGGCTAAAGTGTGATGTGTAGGCTAAAGTGTTATTTGTTTGCTTAAGTGTAATTTGTCTGCACAAAATGTGATTTGTCTATTTAGTTTTGTGTAGTTCTGATTTTGTATGTCAGTGTTTTGTCTCTGTGATACTGTATGTATGTGATAGTGATATGTGAGTAGAGTTTGCCCTATGTAACGCAAACTGTGTTAGTGTGACTGACAGATATTTACTTGTATAAAAGTGTATGTCTGTATATCTGATCTTTATTGTTTTAGTAATATGTTTGACTATCAGTGTAATTGCTATTCTAAGTTTGACTAAAAATAGGTGTGGCTGCTGTGTGTAACATACAGCACTCCACATTTGACACAAATCAAAAAGAATAAAACATGTTCCTTATGTATGAGTTGCAATGTCGCATTAAAACGCTTTGGGTGGAAGGTAGTGGGGGAGGGACGGCGAGCAGATAAACTATACTCTGGCACTCTCACCCCACCGTGCTCAGTGAAAATCTACTGTGCTTGTGTGCCCCAAAGTAAGGCTGTTGGGCTGCCATCTCTTTTTCTCAACCCCGATCTCCTTCAAAAATCTTCCAAAATCTTGAAGTATATATGGCCAGCCAACCGGTATTTTATTTTTTATGGGCCTAGGCGTGTGCTACATGTTTACTTCAGTCTGCTGGAAAGTTTTGTAACAGATAGGAAAATCTAGGAAATTACCTACCATTTTGTTACCAATAATGTCGCTCATGAGACTCTCCATCAGCTGCATACACCTGCCTAGGTATGGCAATGTGATTATATGTCCTTCGAGCTGTCTGTGAGCAGCCAGTCACTTTGTTTCGTGATTGTGTTCTTACATAAAAAGCGGGGTGCAAAGTACACTAACATCTATAGTCATTTTTACCTACCCATTAAACACAACTTTGGCATTCTGAGACCTCAAATTTACAAACCTTTCACAAGTTTGATGACTGTCAAGATATAAATTTTACAAACTTTTCACAAATTTGGGTCCCTATCTAATCTCAAATTTACAAACTTTTCACACATTTAGTGTTTTACATAAAATCTTGAAATCCCTGAATATATAAAAACTTTAAGGTTCGAATTTTCTTAGAAATTCAATCTTTTTAAACCATAATGATGCATAATCTTTACTGTAGCAAAGATTTCAGACCCACAACTTTAGTTTGTTATAGTCGGCTACTTTGCTGTTTTGTCTTGTTTGCATTTAGTACATTTTATGTTTTGTTTTAGATTTTCAGTTCCTTAATTTTAGTCCACATATGTTTATATTGTAATTTAGTGCAAGAAAACTTATTTTAATTGCGCATGCGTGCAGGTAGCGTATATTTCACTAGTGCAATATTCTCTTACCTCAATTTGGCTGCTATTGAGAGAAAGTTAGATAAGCAATATTTTTTGAATCAGCTGGTCTGCTACTGAGAGAGATAAGCATAGTCTCTAGAGTCAGTTGTCTGCTATTGAAAGAGTGTTAGATAATCATAATCTCTAGAAATAGTTGGCTTGCTATTCACGAGAGAGTTAGATCAGCATTGTCTCAAGAATCAGTTGGCTTGCTATTGACGAAAGTTAAATAAACATAGTTTATCTAAAATCAGTAGGCCAGGTATTGACATAGTTCAATAAACATGGTATATCTAAAATCAGTAGGCCAGGTATTGACATAAAGTTAAATAAACATGGTTTATCTAAAATCAGTAGGCCAGGTATTGACATAAAGTCAAATAAACATAGTTTATCTAAAATCAGTAGGCTAGGTATTGACATAAAGTTCAATAAACATGGTATATCTGAAATCAGTAGGCCAGGTATTGACATAAAGTTAAATAAACATGGTTTAAATTCTCCCACAAGACCAACCTGTCTCTCACTTGGCGGAATATAAGGGTGTCATAAATCTCTACCCTTTACACAATAACCAGATAGACGTTTTACTGTCGCATAATGTTTTCTGTAGGTGGAAACTTCTTATCAAAGGAGTAATAAAATCTGTCTTTTCCACCCACTATTATTCCAACATACGTTTTACTATATGTGCAAGAAGATCTATAAAGTTAACAATAAATTTATTAAATCAACAATATATTTATAGACATATAATTCATGGTAGAAATGAGAATGCAATTTCAGAGATAATTAGAGTCAATGTACATAACCTTTTCAATGATGGCGGCTGTCGTGGCAGGTTCACAATTATGTGGTTTGCAATAATCCACTTTCTTTTTTATTACATTATAGTCCAACATATCCGTTCTAGGCATATTACAAAACTGTTCCAGAATCTTTGATGCACACACAAAGCACACCATTTAAAACCATACAGAACTTCCCATGTGCTATGAAACTCATCATGCAGAGTGTTCTTGAATCCTCATGTGCACTACTCAACACACCATGAGGAATGTTCAAGAAGCTTTCATGAATTCTCAAGACCAAACTCAAGCCTCAATTTTTGCCATATTGGCTCTTGAACGGAATTCACAGGAATCCAGTTACAGCAACACGTTACTGATAAGTTTGATAACAATGCTGGATTCACGTACCAACATGAGCCAGTAGAGTACAGTAGTCATTGTAGTCTGAATCCAGCTACAGCAACACGTTACTGATAAGTTTGACAACAATGCTGGATTCACATACCAACATGAGCCAGTAGAGTACAGTGGTCATTGTAGTCTGAATCGGATCAAAAGCATCATAGGAAAAAAAGGTGCATTCCTTTCTGCAAAAAGTCAAATTAAGGCAGCACTAAATTTCAGGCATATTTCAACTCAGGCATAAACTCTTTTCTCTCTCTACCCACATTCTCAGCTTACAAATACTGCAACAATATTCATTAGCCCGACACACACGCAACATTAAAAAATATAACATCAATCAAAATTTACAAGTATAATGTACAAGATAATCAAATTAGTGAACATAGAAATAATCGTTCAATTACATAATTCAAACCATAGGTCAATAGCAAACATGTATGAAATATTTTAAAGTCCATTCGCTCTTTATTAATCGCTAGTTAACTTACCATAAGCTAATGATCGCCTTTATGACTGGACTTGAGTGTTGTCAAAGTGTTTAGAATAAAGAACTTCTTTAACAAAGTAACTTTCAGTCAGTCCATCATCCTTGCATCAACAAGTTCTGGCTATTATTTACCTGAGTTGTTTACTTCAACTCACTTACAAAATATACCATCAAAAGAAGTGCCTAAGGTCAGGTCATGTTAATATTGGCAACAAATATATTATTATTAAGTTTAGAAATAGGGATAGGCAAATATTCTCTGCCTCATACTGCCTATGTGATTGTCTGATTCTCACAGTGCAAGCATGAATGATAGTCTGTGGATTGTCTGTTTAATCGAGTAGCCTGGTTGAGTGATTGCCTGTGAAACTCGATTGTCTATGTGAGTGTTTGTCAAAATGTAAATGTTTGTACGGGAGAATGGTTCTTTAAGATGAATTCTCTGTGTGGCTGTGTCAGCCAGATTGTCTATGTGAGTGTTTGTCAAAATGTAAATGTTTGTACGGGAGAATGGTTCTTTAAGATGAATTCTCTGTGTGGCTGTGTCAGCCAGATTGCCTATGTAAGTGTTTGTCAAAATGTCAATATTTGTAGGGAAATAAGTGGTTCTTTAAGATGAATTCTCTGTGTGGCTGTGTCAGCCAGATTGTATATGTGAGTGTTTGTCAAAATGTAAATGTTTGTACGGGAGAATGGTTCTTTAAGATGAATTCTCTGTGTGGCTGTGTCAGCCAGATTGCCTATGTAAGTGTTTGTCAAAATGTAAATGTTTGTAGGGAAATAAATGGTTCTTTAAGATGAATTCTCTGTGTGGCTGTGTCAGCCAGATTGCCTATGTAAGTGTTTGTCAAAATGTCAATATTTGTAGGGAAATAAATGGTTCTTTAAGATGAATTCTCTGTGTGGCTGTGTCAGCCAGATTGCCTATGTAAGTGTTTGTCAAAATGTAAATGTTTGTAGGGAAATAAATGGTTCTTTAAGATGAATTCTCTGTGTGGCTGTGTCAGCCAGATTGCCTATGTAAGTGTTTGTCAAAATGTAAATGTTTGTAGGGAAATAAATGGTTCTTTAAGATGAATTCTCTGTGTGGCTGTGTCAGCCAGATTGCCTATGTAAGTGTTTGTCAAAATGTAAATGTTTGTAGGGAAATAAATGGTTCTTTAAGATGAATTCTCTGTGTGGCTGTGTCAGCCAGATTGCCTATGTAAGTGTTTGTCAAAATGTAAATGTTTGTACGGGAAATAAATGGTTCTTTAAGATGAATTCTCTGTGTGGCTGTGTCAGCCAGATTGCCTATGAAATTGTAATCGAATTGTCATGGCACTTGAATTTACGAAAGATGGCGGCTGAATGTAATATGCCTGTGACCGTGTATTTGAGCTGACTAAGTGTCCATTAGCACAAATATAAAACTTGTGTCAGATGATGATTATTAACTGATTTGTGAGTAACCATTCACTGCATATTGTGTAAATAACTGAATACGTCACTCGCTAAGCCTAATGCTGACCGAAGGTTTTATGTTTTGTGGCGAGTTGTATGCAATAATTTGTCGGTGATTGTGACGAGTTGTATGCAATAATTTGTCAGTGATTGTGACGAGTTGTATGCAATAATTTGTCAGTGATTGTGACGAATTGTATGCAATAATTTGTCAGTGATTGTGACGAGTTGTATGCAATAATTTGTCAGTGATTGTGACGAATTGTATGCAATAATTTGTCAGTGATTGTGACGAATTGTATGCAATAATTTGTCAGTGATTGTGTCATCGATAAACGACATCCAAACTACGGTGTCATTTTTGACGCTTGGTGACCGGTGAGCTGCTATATTCTCCAACTGTAACTTGTGGCACGCTGAGCAATTTGTTTATCAAAAAATAAATAAAATATATGTTTCTAAATTACAAACTGATTTGTGTTTGAAGCTTAAATCATAGTGCGCTCTGTTTTGTACTACAGACACAAATGTCAGTGCAATACGTTACATCATTTGGTGTTGGGATACAACACTAGTTATGACACAGTTTACGGTGTAGTGACTAAGCAGTCCAGAATTGGTTAATCACCACTGTTTTACAAAATAAGTAATAAATAAGTCACGCAAACAAGCGGTTTGTTTACTCTGCAATATAGAATATCGCTGTAGGACAATAACACAAAGAAAGAAATGTTGAGGGAGAGAGAGGGGGATGAAGATAGATGGAAGGAGAGGAAAAAATACTTTTAAAAGGATATTTAAAACACCTATAAACAAAGAGACGAAGCAAGGCCCTAATACCAGATCAAGCTAATTATCTATTTGGGATTATTTCTTCTTCCGGATTTGACCTTAAATAAATAAAGAAGGGCCATTAATAATTTCATTTTGAAAGAGAGGAAAAGAAAGAGGACATTATTACAATTCCTTAGAGCACTGCTAATTTGCAGACGTATCTATTTCAGATAAGTAGGAATCATCTTATAATGCAAATAGTTCTGCAAATATTTATACTAGCATAAAACATACCACGTCTTATTCGGACACATACACAATACAACACACACACCATAAACATACCGAAATGAATATATGCAGACACATACACTCTCTCTCACACACACACCATAAACATACCGAAATGAATATATGCAGACACACACACTCTCTCTCACACACACATAATATTGTCTCTCTCTCTCTCTCTCATACACACACATATATAATATATACACTCGCATACGTTAACACACATACACACATCCTCAACACACATTATTACAATGATATATTAGGGGAGAATGATCGTCCGTACGTGTAATCATTGCACAGGTATTGCATCCGGATCAGAGGTCACTATGAATCAAATTAATTTCATTATTTACCCAGTGTATGTCGTGCTCATCGTCTGCTCGGAACTGGTACGCCGACGTCCTGTCAGGGAACTGGTACGCCGACGTCCCGTCATGGAACTGGTATGCCGACGTCCCGTCACGGTATTGGTACATGCCGCGAAAATTCATTCTCCCAAGGTCACACGTTTTTCTTCCTTAGTTTACACCTGATGATTCTTCCCATCTCGGTCCCAGGTCCGAGCACGAATAAAACGGGAGAGTGTTCTCCCCTATCCGGACCATGCCACAGAGTGTATGCTATATCTTGCAGGCATGACAGGGCACTAAGGAAGATTCGCTGCAAGCAGCCAGGAAGAGGACGAAGCAGTGAGAGAGAGAGGGGAGAAAAGGTGGGGGAGGATAGGAGGATCGAAAGAGAGAGATAGTGAGGAGAGAGAACCGTACGAGTATTTTTGCATGTAGGGTGATGGCAGCACTCGGCAGAGGCTTGCGAGAAATACACTACAGGGCATTTAATCTGTTCCCAGCTTCTGACTCACGTCTTGGGATGCTCAATTTGCCAGTGTCTGCTTGAACAGACTGCTCTCTCTATCTCTCTCTCGTTCACTCGCTCGCTCTTTATCTCTCTTTCAAACAGTTACTCTTCCCTATATTCCGACAAGCCTGGCTCACTGCGCAAAACAAGACGTGCTGCGAGTGTTCGCTGGAAGGAAATGAAAACCGCTTCATAACGGTCTTAAACTTCAGTGCCCATTTGCGTCTCTGTAGGGTTGTCCGTCATTTCGACTTCGGGTATCATATACTGATCACAGCAAGTGTCAGTAAAACATTCCGTTTTCTTTTCATCATTTTATTTTATTAATATCCAGCAATCTGTGTGAAATGCTGCTGGTGGAAGTGGGGTTTTTTTGGTTTTTTTTTGTTCGTTTGTTTCGGAGGGGGGGGGGGGGATAAAATGTCTACAACACTTAACAGAAATCCGACTGATACATTAATTAAGTTATATCCGGCCAGCTCGCAACTTGCGGATCCGCTTCGTTTGAAAATTTATAAGGTCAAGTTATTTGACAGTAGGTTATCACGTGCAGCACAGAGGTTTTATTACCGTTGAGGGATTTGCAGAATGTCTTCTGCACCACCGAACTGAGTTGAACGAGAGTTGAAATGAGTGTTGCATTAGATTCCTGTACATTCCCAAATGGAAAACGAAAGTTGAACTTAGTGTTGCATTAGATTCCTGTACATTCCCAAATGGAAAACGAAAGTTGAACTTAGTGTTGCATTAGATTCATGTACATTCCCAAATGGAAAACGAAAGTTGAACTTAGTGTTGCATTAGATTCATGTACATTCCCAAATGGAAAACGAAAGTTGAACTTAGAGTTGCATTAGATTCCTTTACATTCCCAAATGGTAAACGAGAGTTCTCAATCAAACATTGATGCCACTGATCGATCTTCCTTCCACTTCCCATTCTTCCCATCCTTCCTTCTTTACGGTAGTATCGCAGCTTACGCGCATTCAACTTACGCGCATTTAACTTACGCGATTTCAAGTACACGCGCTCCGGGGAGGGAAGTGAGCGGTGAGGTGAAAGACATGAATCTGCCGTACCCCTCAGTTGGTTTCGGTTCCTACGTCTGTCATTGTGTCAGCACCTCTCTGAATATAAGTCCAGCATATTGTATTTTAAGATTCATACCGGCATCTAACGCTCAGACAAAGAAATAGAAACGCTGGAATGACTGAAGTCCAGCATGTTGTATTTTAAGATTCTTACCGGCATCTAATGCTCAGACAAAGAAATAGAAACGCTGGAATGACCGAAGTTAGAAGTAGATTCCTCTGTGAAAAGAAACCTCAGAATCACAGGACGTATCGCGGACATTTTGAGACTGTTCCAAGACATATGTGAGCGGCTCGGGTCAAGGCAGCGACAACTGCCGACCACCATGTTGTCAAGAAAAAACAACCAGCCCACACCATCAACTTCTCGAGCTGAACAAGAGCCAAACCACTTTGTGTACGACTCGCTCTCCATCAAGTCTGTTCCATTGTCTCCTTGATCGACACACTCTGACGATTGTCTAATAGTGTTGTCATGGGGAAGAAGACGTTTACAGCAGTGATGTCATTGTTACAGCAATTAACGTACTCTTTCTCTATTGGCGTATTTGTAGTATCCGGTGACGTACCTTTATTTAAGTGAATTATTTATAATAGTATTAAGTGTACTCTTGCTCAATATATTGCAGCGACTTATAATACCACATTGCCATATACCCCTTACTCAAGTTACATCTTTAACAATGTGTAGCGTACTCTTAGTACAAATACGTCACTACAGAAAGAATGCACTACATGCTAGTACAAATACGTCACTGCAGAAAGAATGCACTACATGCTAGTACAAAGTCGTCACTACAGAAAGAATGCACTACATGCAGCAAAGACGTCACTACAAAAGAATGCACTACATGCTAGTACAAAGACGTCACTACAGAAAGAATGCACTACATGCTAGTACAAAGACGTCACTACAAAAGAATGCACTACATGCTAGTACAAAGACGTCACTACAGAAAGAATGCACTACATTCTAGTACAAAGTAGTAAGAGTGCACTATTTGCAATTAAAAATGCTTCAGTTTTATAGAAATAATGTGCTACATGCTCATACAAATACATCAATGTAGTAAGAGTAAATAACAGTACTGATTTCAGCTGTGATGTCTAATCAATACTATGAGTACACGAGAATACGTTCTATTATATTTTCAGCTTTTCAGTCTACATGATATATTTATCGAAGGGACATAATTTTCATCTGATTGGCATAAAACGTTAGAGAAAAGAGTGATATATTTGCAAGTTAATTATAACACAAGATGCTATTATCTAGAGTACCCAACTTTCCTATTTAGAAATGAAGACACGATTGTAGAACTCAAATCGAAGCGTAAGGCCCCATCTGAATATTACTTTTGGTACCAAGAGACATCTCCACATTTAATTTGGCTGGAACTGTTTTTATTGGAATATAGAATTGTCCTCATTCCAATGGACATTCCACCATTAATAGAGTGTAGTGAACCCCTTTTAAATGATGTTTCAGTCTTTTGAATTTCTTGTGTGCCGTTCTCGAAAGAGAGCGTTATGTTGTTTTGTGTCCCTTTTTTTAACGAAAGACAAAATAATGGTGATTCTTGAAAGAAAAGCAAGAGAAAGAAAGAGCTTCTTTCTGGCGAAACAGAAACACGAATATTTTCTTATATATATATATTTTATTTAAATTGTTTCAGCTACCTTAACTTAATTCTTCATAGTTTATCATGACGTAAATCCATTTTGTAATGTAATGTTTGTAATATCTTTGTCTTGTTTTAGGTCACCATCATGGGTCACCCTAGCAAGTTGACACAATGATGTAAACTACCATTTTATGTTGTGCAGTATTGTCTTTAAGATTCATAGAATAGCCATGAAGAGTCCTGTATGATATATCATTGTTAATTTTAAAAAAGGACAGATTAATAGAATAAAGAGTTCTGTATGACATATCATTCATTGTTAATTATAAAAGAGGACAGATTAATAGATTAGCCATGAAGAGTCCTGTATCATACATTATTATTCATGGTTAATTATAAAAGAGGATATATGCAGTATACCACAATGTTCGTATATTAATATAAAATTCTTTTGCAGAGACTAGTGAATTGTGAGATATGGATGGGTTTTTGGTAAAGTCCTGTATCAAAATTTAAATTATTGCTGAAACAAGCTCTTAAAAAAAAAAAAGAAAGAAAATATGTACTTCAGAGAATTCTGTTTGTAGGTCCAATTGAACCAGTTCAGGATTCAAAAACCTAGAATACACAAGTTTTAGACTGGAATCTAAAATGAGATCAAAATCTAAAATTAGATGAACCAGTTTGAGTCTAGAGAAGAAAAAATATCTTTTGAGTGATGTTGGATCATGAGCCAGGATTCAAGTCAATTTCCAAGTGACATGAAGTGAACCAATTGTTGTTAGCAGACAATGAGTTGTTCTCCTGCTTTTATAAAGTTAAAATCAAAGTCCCGTTAGTCATGTGATTTGTCCCAGTGAGAGAAGAGAAAACAGAAATATTCTTTAGCATAAACTTTAGTGGAACTATCAATGAACGAATATTTGTAGTCCATACAAACACATAATTGTCTACAGATCCATCTACAGAGTTATCTACAGAGTTAGACTATTTGTAATCCATACAAACACAAAGTTGTCTATATAGCCGTCTACAGAGTTATCTTAGAATATTAAAACTGAGGCCATTGTAATAATTTTTATCTGGCCTTGTGTATTAGGCAACAGAGACTTTATTAATTATAATAAATATTGATTAGTTTAAACTTTGCGTAACATTAAAAGAATCTTTGAAAACTTATTTCTCATGTAGATAACGTTTTATTTAGTTGTTAGCCATGTTATCATTTCTTTCTTTCTATGTAATGTATAAATTATTGACTTTTTTTTTGTTTTCATTTTACTTTGGTTATTCTATCTTCGAGGGGCAAGGAAACGTGCCAGTATGATATATATATATATTCACCACGTTGTGGAGTCGTTAAAGAAGAGGATAGTGTAATACCGAGATGGAGGCGTGGCCATAAACAATAAATTACAGAAACCTAAATACACCACCTTAGTGCTGTTCTGAGCTGAAAGACCTCACAATAATAAAAAAATACATTTATTGTACAAGCCCAAGTGAGACTCACTGAGAAGTGTAAACTAAATTTATTTATTATACAACCACAAATGAGACTCATTCAATAGTGCAAACTATATTTATTATTTAACTCTAATAAGCCTCAATACGCGGTGTAAATAACGTTTATTCAATAAACTCCAATGGACCTCAGTATATTGTTTAAATTTTAAATTAACCACATTAACTAGATAGATAGATAAATAGATAGACTGATAGATAGATAGATAGATAGATAGATAGATAGATAGATAGATAGATAGATAGATAGATAGATAGATAGATAGATCTTATTACGTTATAATAAATGCACATCATCTGCAGTCAATTATTACTAGCGTTTGCCTGCATTTAAATTTTTAATTTTAACTTGTTAGTGCCACTTGTTAGGAACACGGAATGTCATTATTGCACCGAAAAAATGCATCTCAATATTGTTGCGCTGCAAAATTAATTAATTGCAGTTTAGTGCCAAATAAATTCATTTACTATCAATCTGAAACTTAATTACTATTCTATTAGTAACGTAAATATATTGTAACTTAATTATTATTCTATTAGTAATGTATATATATATTGTAACTTCGCCTTTCCACTCAAGCCACTATTGCGTCATACAGCATAACATTTTTAATTTTTTTAAATGTACTAGATTTATCTATCTCATTCAGAAAATGAAACCGAATTTAGCAGCCATAAGTTACAGAAATAGCACTTAAGTTATTCCACGGAACGGAAATAGCTGTTACTCTGTGTTCTGACAACACGCAGGTGTCTGAATCATGGCTGGAGCCAAATTCCTCTCCCATTCCTGAAAACGACATTGAAATCCTGGAAACTTTTCTCTCTTGAACGAGCATACAGTACAGAACTTTCGGCGTTTTTAACACACAGTTCCACAGGTCTGTGAAATGGTCAGTATCTTTTAATAGGCTACAATATTATAGAACTTTCGGCGTTTTTAACACTCCAGAGGCCTGTGAAATGGTCAGTATCTTTTAATAGGCTACAGTATTATAGAACGTTCAGTTTTAACACTCCACAGGTCTTGAAATTCTCAGTGTCTTTTAACAAGCCGTAGTTCCATGGACCATTTAATCTTAACACTGCACAGTTCTGTACAATGTTCAGTCATAACATTCCATAGCTCTATAGATCTTTCAGTGTCTTTTAACACTGAACAGTTCTGAGAATTTTGAGTGTCTTTTAACACTCCACAGTTTTGTGAAACTTCCAGTCTTTTAACACTCCACAGTTTTGTTAAACTTCCAGTCTTTTAACACTCCACAGTTTTGTTAAATTTCCAGTCTTTTAACACTCCACAATTTTGTGAAACTTCCAGTCTTTTAACACTCCACAGTTTTGTTAAATTTCCAGTCTTTTAACACTCCACAGTTTTGTGAAACTTCCAGTCTTTTAACACTCCACAGTTTTGTTAAATTTCCAGTCTTTTAACACTCCACAGTTTTGTTAAATTTCCAGTCTTTTAACACTCCACAGTTTTGTTAAACTTCCAGTCTTTTAACACTCCGCATTCCTGTGAAACTTTATGTCTTTGTACACTCCACAGTTCTCTTGTTTCTTTGTGCAAGACAATATACTTGGAAGAAACATGTTAATTAAAGTAGCTTTAATTTCATAAAGTTAGCTGACACTTTAATCCCGTATCACTGCTCGAAGAAAATTTCCAAACATCAAAGTGAACACTAATAGTGTACTTCGGTTTTGGGTTGGTTGGCTCCATGAGTGGGGTTTTGTTTGTTTGTTTACTGCTTTAAATTTGCTGTCGCTTTTAGTGCGTCACCGCTAGTTCTGTGCTTGAGTGTTAAGTATGTGCTCGAGATAGTTATGAGCTGCATTTTGTGCTGGGGTCAGTGTGTCTTTGAATTTAGTTGAGTGAGCGAGGTAGTTATCTTAGGAAGTTAGTTTCTTAAGTGCTCTTGGTGTGTTTGAGTATTGGTAATGCACGTGAATGCGTTAGTTGTGTGTTAGATTGTTAGTAGTAAACTAGATTGTTAGTGTTGTACTAGATTGTAAGTTGAATGTGTGGCGGACTCAGTTTGCCTATCCTTATTTCCAAACTTAACTGTTATATAAGTTGTTAAATGTCAAAGTGACCCGACTTGGCCACTGCTTGTGCTGATATTTTTAATTGTCAAAGTTTGAAGTAAACAACTCAGGTAAAGAATGTGCTAGTATTGCTGATGTAATCTAAATCGGATTTAGGTGGATGAGTAGTTTTTATTATCCAATGGTTAAGATTTACAAGAACGAGACCAGCCAATGGGATGAAATCAAAGGCTTACCTGTTGCAAAAAAAATCTATTGTCTAATCTTCGAATTTGGTGTGGCAAGAAGTCCAATCATGAAAGGAGCCGTTACCTTAATGGTGAGTTAACTGACTGATTGAGAGAGAATGGACTTAGAAATATTTCATACATTTAACTATTGATATGTTATACTTGTGTTTTACGTACATATGTATTATGTGAGTAGACTATTATTTCTACAAATTGTGGACTAAGATGTTCGTATATAATGTAACACTGAAAAATGCAAACTCATCCAACAAATAAAATTAATTTATTATTGTTCAGTAAATAAATGAATGTCACTGAAGCAAACCATGATGGTTGAGAAATAATCCCGTGCCTATACACGAAGGCACGAACTGTCTGTTTGAACTTCAGGGTAAAAGACCATGGGTAGTGTTGGTCATCATACTATTACTTAATCACGGCACTAATGAATTAACCCTACGCGTTCTGACTCGTGCCATCTGGGAGGAAGGAACCCTCGCTCACTAAATTGGCGAGTAGATCAAAAGAACCCAACAACATAAGAAACATACCTTAAAGAGTTACTGACGCGAAGTGCATGATAGGAAACAAAGACAAGGAATTTTGGACAAACAAAAGAGTTGCTACAAGTATACCAAAAATAACTTAGCTTGTCTGCAGGCCTGACACTGAGTCATCATGGCAAATAACCTATTGTTCTACATGCCATCAAGAGAATCAAACCCAGTAAGTATATATACTCAGTCTGGGCTTTAGTGCATTACTTACAGAGAAAATAAATTCCGAACTTTTGCTGATTTGTTTTGGTCAAGAGCAGAAAGTGCTGCAAACCAGCCTCAGAGTCACAGAGTATCAAAGTCGCAGAGCCATAGAGTCGCAGTCTCTCCGTCTCAAAGCTTTTCCTCAGAGTCAATCTCAGTGCCAAGGCTAGATTTCAAGTCTCACAGTTTGAGAGTGGAATCCTAAGCTTGGAGTCTGATAGTGGAAGTCTGGAGTTTGCAGCCTGATGGTTGATGTCTGCAATTCCAAGAAATTCTCGAGTCCTGATGGAAAGGAGAATGAAGTAGAAGATATGTGTCATCTTGCATGCTATTCTTCCTTGTTTCTATGTGTGGAACATTCAGTGACTCTGACGTGACACTCTAGTGAACCATTTTGGACTTACACCTGTGTTGTGAAAAGCACTATTCATTCAGTGCATGAATGTATTTGAACTGATTCTGTGCATCACTTGTATTCTGACTGGCACCCAGATTTGTGCACCATACTCATAATCTCTATGCTTCCATGGCCATATCAGTGATGGGAATAATCAGGTGAATTTGTGTCCTGCTCTCTGAGTGTTAGATTTGTTCTTGCGTGTTAGTTTTTGTTTGAATGTGAGCTATGTGCTTACATGGAAAATTATGTGCATTAGCGATGTGTCTTGGTTATAAGTTGTGTGCCATTGTTATTATGTCTTTGGCTGCATATTCTGTATCTGAATTTTATTGCATCTTATAAGCATTTATATTTATAAGTATAAGTGTGTGCATGTGTATTGTGTCTTGACTTATAGGTTGTGTACATGATACTGATACTTTACGCGATACGTAAATCCGATACATTACGCAATATATAAATCTAATACTTTACGGCTTTTACACGATGTGTAAATCTGATGCTTTACGCTATATATAAATCTGAAACTTACGCTAAACATACATCTGACGTACTTTATACTTTAATCTGATACTGTGCGCGTTACTTTAAACTGATATTTTAGTTTCCTTAAGTTTGAAGATGTGATTTTGTTTGATTTTGATACATTTAAAATACGATCAGAAGAAACCTGATACATAAAAGCCACCCATTACATTATATGAAAACTCAAATTATATAATTAACCCGAAATTTAAAATCAGATAAGAAGTAATAATTAATGGAACAAAGAATGTTATGTATGGATGAATAAAAGCATTGTCATTGAAGTGTACAGCACATTATACCTGACCTCGGCACAGGACAAAACAAAATTCACAACTAACTCACGCTAGTCTCTTGATGTCCGAATGAAAGCCGACATCACTCGACAGGTGCAAACTACACGGACAGTTTTATTTTTCCCGCCCACTGCTAACAGCTGCGACTCGCTGTCACCTATAGATTTTAAAGATAAAGATATTGACCATATTTTAATGTATCTGCCACATGTGGGGGGGGGATTTAATGACTCCGCCTCCGCATTAAGCCCATAATTATTAATTATGAATTTTGTATTATATCAATCTTAATGCCGATGGCGTCCCCAAGGCCTAACCTACACTTAGTCTCTATACTATTACTAGACCCGTTCATTTTGGGACACTCAATTATATAGAATAGCAACAAGTAGATTAGCTGTTGTGCCCTGGAATTGGCAACGTTATCTTCCCTTTTGATTAACTAATATATTTGCATATTTCCTCACCCTCACCTTGACTCACCCTCGGCCAATTCCCAATCTGATCACTCCAAACAAATTAATCAAAATGTGGATTTAAGATAAAAAGAAAATATTTAATGAAAAACATAAAAAGCAATAAAATTCAATTTCTGAATACAATGATCAACCACAATCGTCTATTCTAACCGTCCCAAGCTAAGTTTATACTTGATCAGATTATCAATTTGTGCAGTTCGAGACCACTCAACTGCATTTCTGTGCATAGAGGTGAGTCTACTTTGTTGTTATCACTCATGCAATGACCCTTCACCTGTGTTGGCTGTATTTCAGATCACATGACGCCCATCAGCTCTCAGTAGAAAGGTGTACATTTCAGGGTGTGACACACAGAAAACCAACTAATGATAAAATTGCCCAATGATAAAAAGGCCAGCTGTAAGAATCATAATTCTTTGTAGCTGCTAATAATTGCTGAACAACATCAAGGCTTTCTGGTGACAGCAATTAGATGATTCTTACAATTTTATGTCAGCAAACATTAGCTAAACACTAACTTATAATTTACAAAATTCTTTATAATAAATCTCAATAAATATTTACAAACGTGACAATAATATTCCATTTCTACACTTATATAAATCTCAGTAGCTACGACCATAAACAATGAATGATTTACATTAACATTAACTTCACTTTAAACCATTATATCAGTCTACAAATTGGTTTTACTTGTTACAAATGGTTTCACAGTAATAAAGGCGTGGCACACAACATCTCAATTTCATCATCTATAAATACAGCATTAATTATCACTAATGCCACAAAACCTTTTCTAAAATATATATGCATTAGTTTCAAATAGAACAATCATCACTTAATAAAGCATACCAATATTCTATACAATAATATATGCCAATAGGTTTCGAGAAGTCAACAAATAATCACTCTCTGTAATGTGCAAGACCTTCCCTATCATATGCAGATTCAGCCCTTTCCATGAGGATGGGTGTTGCGTTAAAAGTTCACGGGTTTTGGTGACGTACATGTGTAGCCACCTGGGTTTAAATCCATGAGTTCACACATGCCATGACTGCAATACAAATGTCCCTATATGGACATAACATATCCTGTTGATTTCCCCCACCTCTTTGGTACCTAACCCCCTCTATACATCCCAACTCCCATGTGTGGTCAATGGACTTTACCTAATTCCCCCAGTGCATTTAGTGTAGGTGGGCAGGGCAGTTTACACAATCAGCCACTTGAAGATCACAACAACCAGTACTCTATAACTATTGCTTATCAAGAAGAAATAAAACTAATAGAAAAACAGAGGGTATAATTTGTCGCATGGTTCAATCACCACAGTATCATAGATAACCATCATTGTTTGTTCAGTAGTCCATGACTCTTTTGAAGACTTCTCTCAAAGACACTTTTATTTTTGATTTATGACAATTTATCTGAGAGACACTTTTTGTTTCACAAGAAGAAAGCAAGTCTTCAAGAGGCATCTTTAAAAAGTCTTCCTGTTGAATCTTCAGAAATAGTATGTGTGTGCGTGTGTATTTAAGAGAGAGATACAGCTTCATAATCCCTCTATTCATTCTATTGTGAAAATAGATCTCACAGACACCTATCATATCTGCAAATAACAGCCACACCATTCTAAAGAAGTATTTCACAGACACCCGTCGTGTCTGAAGATGTATCACACACACACACACACACACACACACACACGGAGGCATCTCACAGACACCCCAAATGTGTGAAGAGTGTCTCATAGACAAACACAAATATGTTTAATTATAAAGTGGTTGGACATACAGTCAAATAGACACATATGTGTGCATCATGCTACAAACACTAAAATGTGTGTGTGTGTGTGTGTGTGTGTGTGTGTGTGTGTGTGTGTGTGTGTGTGTGTGTGTTCGTGTGTGTGTGTGTTCGTGTGCCTGTGCGTGTGAAGGTGGGTGGATGGCTGAGCGTACGTATGTATTTGTTTTTTGTGTGTATATCTGTACTCCACTATTTTTAAACTTTTCAAAATGTATTTTTTTAATTTAAAAGTAGTTATAATTCTAATCTCATATTTTAAACGAAGTTTCCGCTTTAAACTAGCTTTGCCTGTTGGAGTAACCGAGACAGAGAGAGAACTAGAGAGAGAGAGAGAGAGATAAGGAGAAATTTTCTAACACTGAGTAAGCTGACCAGTTACTAGCATTAGGAGTCACGCCTAAAATCAGCATGAGTGCAATCTCGAGACGCTGAGCTAATCAGCCTTGACCTTGATTTAGACGACTCTTAATTCAGATAGATAGAACATTCTTTGATCTGCTATCGCGCTGAAGAAAATAAGCGTACGAATATGAACGACTGTGTGTATGCGCGCGTTTATATATGCATGTGTGTGTGTGTGTGTATATATATATATACATGTGAGTTTATGTTTGGTGTGAATGCGTGCGCGCGCGCGTAGGAAGAGATAGGGGTGGGGAGAGAAAGAGAGCAGTTGGTTGGGAAGAATGAAGGATAAGTTTGTGGAGGTTCCTTCAAGGTAAGAGGTATCTTATCTAGAGATGCATGAAGAGGTACGGTCTGGGATGTCCAAACTACAGTCAACGTGTTGGAACATTTCAACAATGGTGGGTGGAAACATGAAAGACATTATCCCCCTGGTAGGTCTTTCTTTCTTTTCAAATAACGGATGGTCTCAATTGATATTGCTTTATGATTAGAGTAATTGTCACATTTTACCTGTCACTTATGTTCTATAGAATATATAGACACATGTTTAAAAATTAATAAAAATTGCCTAATTACCACACACGTACACACAATCTGATGGCTTTTTCTTTTTCTAGGACAGTGACTTCAAAGACGCTATCAATAAACTTGCAGAATTTAGAGATCTGACACAAGTATTGAGTCGCTCGCTGATAAAATCCCCCCAAATAACGAAATAAAACGGCATCAGTTTGAACCTGTTAGAAAATCACAAAATAAATCTCGCTCATTGAAAGTTAATATAAACATCAAAACGTGAAGTTGAAGAGCTTTCAACAAGCTTAAATTTTTTACACCAAACGAAAGCATCGTGCACGTGAACTTGATATAGACTTCCGGTACAAAGAACATGCATTTGGTATACACTTCCGGTACAAAGAACCATGTCTTTTTTTTTTTTTTTAAATTGTTGTTGTTTTCTCATTTAATATGAGAACATGTGAAGAGACAGCGGAGAGGAAATTAAGGCAATTATGGGATGGTTGGCATTTAAGAGATGGTTACACTTAAGGGATGGTTGGCATTTAAGGGATGAGAAAGACTTGATCAATACACCATAAAAGAATGTGTTGTTTAAAACGTGATTTTAATTTAAGTCTTCAGGACAATGTTTTGGTTTGCAGTAGGATTATATTTCATTCAGTCTCTCCAACAAAATTATATTTCATTCAGACTCTCCAACAAAATTCCTTTTCACAAGCTTATCTCCCTCTCCAGCAAAGAGAAAGCGTTATACCCCACGTTCTTGCACAGTAAAGTGCATCCCGACTCCTGCATGTGTAAGAACCTTGTGTTCTTGCACAGTAAAGTGCATCCCGACTCCTGCATTTGTAAGAACCTTGTGTTCTTGCACAGTAAAGTGCATCCCGACTCCTGCATGTGTAAGAACCTTGTGTTCTTGCACAGTAAAGTGCATCCCGACTCCTGCATGTGTAAGAACCTTGTGTTCTTGCACAGTAAAGTGCATCCCGACTCCTGCATTTGTAAGAACCTTGTGTTCTTGCACAGTAAAGTGCATCCCGACTCCTGCATGTGTAAGAACCTTGTGTTCTTGCACAGTAAAGTGCATCCCGACTCCTGCATGTGTAAGAACCTTGTGTTCTTGCACAGTAAAGTGCATCCCGACTCCTGCATGTGTAAGAACCTTGTGTTCTTGCACAGTAAAGTGCATCCCGACTCCAGCATGTGTAAGAACCATGCGTGTTTTTGCACAGTAAAGTAACTCTTGTATATCAACGAAATTACAAAATTCATCATTGACCACAATTGCGCTGTCATCTACGCAGTAGGAAAGCGGCAGTGATATCAAAGATGGTTATGATGGATTAATTGAATTCTGAAATAAAATAAATGCAAACCAATGAAAGCTCGGCTTGTTTCATTACTATCTGATTGGTCACTGTGTTCAGTGCAGAAGTTTATTTTACTGCACAAAGTTTTAAATGTGGACCCATCGGCTTGCCATGCTCTTCTTATGCGACCCGCAAGTGATTCATTTCAAGTGAGAAAGTGAATGATGGTGGCTTTGTGCAAATAGCAAACAAAAATACTAATAAAGGGAGGAAATTAACTTGCAAGGAAAAAAAATCCATGTATTTTGTCGTAATTGCTTCCCTTTCACATTCCTTGAGTTAGTCGCCGGAGTGGAATGGCCGAGAAGTCTCGATTTCCCGCTGAACTTACTACATAAAATTATACTGAAATACAATTAGATGGAAAGTACCTACAGCACCAATATATTATTTTTCGGAGTTCTCCTTTAAATTTTAAAACAACTACATGTCAATTTATAATTATTTCTGTTCGTGAACTTGTTTCGTTGGTAGGCTATCCCAGTTAAGTTAGTCTGAATTCCTAAAGTGGCAGTAACTTGACTAAAAAGCGGTTGTGCTCATTCGGAGAGTTAACAGCACACAATGATGTTGGTAGGACATCAAAGAACGTGATTGGTGATTCTGAAAGTGGACTAGGCTTATGAACATCAAGAACGTGATTGGTGATTCTGAAAGTGGACTAGGCCTGTGAACATCAAGAACGTGATTGGTGATTCTGAAAGTGGTCTAGGCCTATGAACATCAAGAACGTGATTGGTGATTCTGAAAGTGGACTCGACATATGAACATCAAGAACGTGATTGGTGATTCTGAAAGTGGACTAGGCTTATGAACATCAAGAACGTGATTGGTGACTCTAAAAGTGGACTCATGAATATCAATAGTGAGATTGGACTCCTGCAGTAAAACTAAAAGGGGGATGTTGGATTAGTGGTGAATAAGAGTGGACTCATAGATCAGTCGTAATGACAAAAACTGAGCGCCACAACGTCATACAGTTGTTAACTAAGTGTACATGCCTATGAGTGTAGCAGTTTATTTCTAAAACTGGACAAAGCATCATCGATACAACTGGTGACCAAGATAATACATGTGTTGCAATAATACAAGTGGTTATTACAGATATAAAATGAAAAAAGAGGTGATACAACTGTTGACAGAGGTGGTACACGTCTTATCAGTAGCACACTTGGTGATTCAAGTTGTTAAAAAAAATTAGGTGATACAACTGGTGACTAAGTTGGTGCACGTTTTATCAGTAACACAAGTGGTTATTCAAGTAATAAAAGAAAATGAGGTGATACAACTGTGACTAAGACAGGGTACACGTCTTATCAGTACCACACGTGGTGATTCAAGTTGTAAATGTATTGACGGTGATAGAACTCGTAATTAAAACAGGGTTCATTCTGTCGGTGAAACAGCTGGTGACTGATTGGACACTCCCCTTTAGTGACACAATTGGAGATTACGAATCGATGTTTTTATTAGTAATATAATTGGTGAGTAGACTGGACACTCCTTAGTCTGCAATTTTATATCCACATTCATAAAGTGAGAAAATATTTTAATTACATGCACACAAAATATTTCCCTTATTTTAAAGTTCATCTAAAACCATATTCCAATTGTTGTCTTCCTGTCACACGTACATGAAATAATATTAATAAAATTATTTATTTGCGCAAATTCTCCCAATGGCTCTTAACGTTTACTGTCATGGCTGCTAAACGCAACATTTCGTGAGGTAGAAAGTAGGTGTGGATTGATCGAGAACATAGTCAACGGCTAAAGCTGGGCTTGGAACCATGACCTTATGCATACAAGGCCGACGTCACATCCGTCTAGAGAGGTCAAAATTTCTGATGCATTTCATTGCTTTGCTATTTTTACAATGAAAACTAATTTATAGGTGAAATTAACATCAACATCTATTTGTGGTTGCTCATTTGTGTCTTTTAGTTAACACCTAGATGCCTTCTTGTTTTCTTCGCCAAACTTCAAAAGACTGCATTTCGCACGGAAAGTGCATTAATTACTTATGTACAGGTATTTATTAGCCCAAAGGAGCATCCACGGCTAGTCAGGAGAGAGGCGAATTGGGGGGTGGGGGCTAGGAAGGATCGAGACTGAGGAAGATAAATGGATGGAGACAGAGATAGAAAAGATGGGAAAAATTTTGAGGAAGTTGCCATAAAGCCACGTTCCTCACAGTGCCATAAAGTCACGTTCACTGTACTACAAAGTCACGTTCATTGTACTACAAAGTCACGTTCACTGTACTACAAAGTCACGTTCACTGTGCCATAAAGTCACGTTCACTGTACTACAAAGTCACGTTCACTGTGCCATAAAGTGACGTTCACTGTACCACAAAGTAACGTTCACTGTACTACAGAGTCACGTTCACTGTGCCATAAAGTCACGTTCACTGTACTACAAAGTACGTTCACAGTGCCATAAAGTCACGTTCACTGTGTCGTAAATTCACATTCATACCTGCCCCAATTCTCTCACACACCAGCACATGACCGAGAAAACACACACACTTAACACACCGTGTTGCTAGGACGTGAAGCCAGTGCTGATGTACGATATATATTTTACCTTCCTTTTTTATCTCATATTTACGGAGAACAAGTTTTTTAAACGGATATTTTACCTTCCTGTTTTATCTCATATTTACGGAGAACATTTTTTTTTTTTAACGGAGAGGGCAACTTAAGCCATTTAGCCGTAAGTTTGCAACTGAAGATGACGAGATATTGTAAAACACACTTCGCTGTTACAATGACTAAAACATAAACCATAATGCTAGGCCATCCTTGTTCTTCTGATAGATAAATAGATAGACAGAGGGACGGACGGGGCTATTCGAATTATTTATAAAGGTAACATGATGGATAGACAGGAACCATAAACCGTGAAAGTAAATTACCTTCAGAGGTATATAATGAGAATGTCAGCTAGCTGCCTAGAAAACTGCTGACGGCAGCCAATAATTCTTTTATATAAATAGAATATGTAATGTATTACTTCTTCCTTTTCTGAAGAAAGCAGATGAATTCTGAGGTCAACGCCCTCTTTCTGCCACTTCAATTAATCTCCACTTGTAATGAATTTGAAAAAGTACATTAAAAATAAAATAATAGAAGACTAACTGGTTCAAGCCTGGTTTATTGCTTGCTGACGAATCCTGCACAGACAAGAGCGTTGAGACCACAGATCTAAATCCAAACTAAATTATATATCTACATAACTGTCCTGGAGGAAATACCTATTTCGCTGCTCTGACTAAAAACAAAGAAGACTTGTTCCCTACTCTTTTAAGTTATATTTGTTAGTTTTTAATTTCGCTCATGTCATGTATCAAAAGGATGAGATATAGATGGAAGATAATCACATTTTTATTGGTTTGAAAGCAGTCATAAACCGGATGAGGATCACCGAGACTAGATTGCTTTGGTCTTGGTAACTGGAATTAAGCGCGTACAAGTTTTACTTTTCAGTACAGTTTTAATTCTTGGAGCAAAACACATACATTCACAAGAGCTATCCCGAGTGCTTTTGCAAAGAAAACAACTATGCCGGGTGGAAGGCGTATCTGAAAGGGTTTAAGGGTATGTAATAAATATTCGTTATCGCTGGCTCTAGTGCTCTATTTCCAAACAAATAAATTTGCACTGCATTCCAGTGTGCAAATTTTAAAGAGAACAAGTTGGATGGTTACTGAATAACGTCAAACTCTAATGTTGGATTGTTTCAAGTCTGTATTACACATACCTACAATTCAGTCGTTCACTTTGATAGACCATATAATAGCTCAGAATCTAGTAAACCCAAACAGAGTCGGTTGAAATTGAAAGAACGTGAAAACTCTAATCGTGTTCTGTAGGATCCCGTTATTGTACGGGACAAAAGTACAGAAAATGTCAGAGTGAAAATCTGCACCGAAAGTTATCATTTTTGACTTGAGTGAGGTGTGGAATCAAATGATTTGTGACTTATGTATTGGATGTCACAATAGAAAGATAACATTACAATGGTATTCAGTTTGTTGTGGGGTATTTTTGTGTGTGATAAATCTGTTGTATATTTTCTCCCGGCCCTCATACCAAGAATTAGGTTTTCGTTAAAGTCTAAACTGACGCTAATTATTAATCTACTTAATTTCAATATATTTTTTTTAAAATAGATTTATATAAACATTTTTAAATTAGCAACAAGTTTACATACTCGATGAGTGTGTGTTTGTGTATGTGTGTTCGTGTGTGTGTGTGTGTGTGTGTGTGAGAGAGAGAGAGAGAGAGAGAGAGAGGGATAGTATTTTTCTCTCTCCTCACATAACAATATTTCAGTCACCAACCCTCCAACGTCTTTTGTTTCTTCAAGTCAACTGTAATGAAGATGATAATATCTTACTCAAGATAAATTAAAGTAACAAAGTCATATTTGATGTGAACAGTTCTGAATCGACTTCGCGCTGAGTGTTGAGTGATGAATGTTGAATGAAACAGATTTACCTAGATACTTCCGTCCCGCATTAAAAGATTTCTGCGAGTCGTGATATTTATGCAATCTGGCGGCTGAGTGTAAATTCACCTTAATGCTCAGTCTACACTAAATGTGGTTTGTACAATCTGCAGTGGTGGGCTCATTTAAAACTCATTCTAGACTAACCTGCGAAGTGTACAATCCGTGGGATCGAGTATAGTTTATTGTCAGTTCAGGTCAATATTACGAAAGACCCCGTGATTTAACAATTCGCACTGGGTCGAGTATATTCTGTAGTCAATTCAGGTCAATATTTCGAAAGACCCCGTGATTTAACAATTCGCACGGGGTCGAGTATGTTTTGAGTCATTTCAGGTCAATATTACGAAGTCCCGTGATTTAACAATTCGCACGGGTTTGAGCATATTTTGTAATCAATTCAAGTCTATGTTACAACAGACCCCGTGATTTGAAATTTGCACGCAAGTATACTCGAAGTATTAGCCAGTCATCTCTGGACTGTGTAGAGGAGGGAAGAGAATACATGGCCTGCAACAGGAAACTAATTATTAAAAGGGACATTTTAAAAAAATATATGAGGAAGAAAGTAAAATCTCCTCATGCAAATGAATTATTTGTTAAAATGAAATCATAGATGTGCTTCTACGCAAGCACTAAAAAGCATTTAATCACAGGTCAAAATGCTTGATTCTGGAAATTGGATTCTGCCGGTAATTTCAATTATTGCAGGGAGGGGAAGAGATCATTCACGCTAACTACTATTTATCGTGACCATCCACTCCCCAGACATCACAAACTGTAACTGTTAGAAGCAACTCTTTAAACCCGAAAGAGTCGGAAGTTTTTATTCGCTTTCTTAACCTCCAAAATCTGCCATTCACCTTTTAAACCGGCTACTTATAGAACTTGTTATTTATCTTTTAACCGGCAACTTTAGGAGTCTATTATTTGTCTTTTAACCGGCAACTTTTAGAAACTGTTGTTCGCCTTTTAAACAACTTTTAAAATATCTTATTCACCTTTTAAACGGCGTTTAGAACCTGTTATTCGATTTTAACATCTTAAAGCTTTTATTTCCTTTTTACTTGGCATTACGAGAAGCTTTATTTGCTATAAAGCAAAAAATATATAAACTCCTTTGACACCCTCACCCTTTCCACCACAAAAGATCAGGAAACATTTCATTTTATTATGTACTTGCTTAAGAATAGATCTGCCAGAATCGAGTTCTTGTAGGTCAGTATTAGAATTAATTAGGCCAGCATTCAACTACCTATTACCATTAATTAGGTCATATGACGACGACGATGATGATGATGGTGGTGATGATGATGACAAAGATTAGACTTCTTCGCTACAATCAACATGGAACAAAATGACGAAGCAGTTTTTTTCTTCAATACATCACTGCTGAATTATCAAGAATAAAAACGTCTTTACTGCATTATCTAGAATTCTAGAGCAAGAACACGAGACCTACACATTGCGTCATTTGAACTTTGTAGAAACCCTTCGGAACAAAAGAGATTTGTATTTTCTCTTTTCCTTTGTGTTTATCACAAGCTATGAATGCACCATTAACATCGGTCAAGCTTTGGGTGAGTATAACATTTACATGTACTTGGTAATTCCTAAGTCGAATTCGACAATTCCAGTTAAGTTACGCAAATTTTAGTGTCACACCCCGTTTGACGGGCAAGCTATATACAGACCATTCCTGCCTGCACGATTGAAAGAAAATGTGTAAAATGTATGCACCGTACCTTGTCACCTGTGTGGTGGTGTTCGCCTGTTGTCCTTGAAACAAAAGCGCCCAGAGAAATTCACTTCGGTTAGATTCGTTGATGGTAATGAACACACGTAGGCCAAGAAAGCGCGATGAAAACAGAAACTCAAATTGTTCTCCCCCCACCACCACTTTGTGTATGTATGTAAATGTATGTAATCGCTTGTCACTATTTTTTTCATACTTAACCCTTTCTTCCCCGATCGCTCTTTGCATGCACTCACCCTAATTCAGACAGCTTTCTACAGCGCTGCTTTCCCTCCTGAAAGAGACAACAATGTCAAATTACAGCTAAATCCTTTCACGGTCACTTTTTTTTTATCTAAAGCGTAAGAGACCTCTCTGCTGTCGAGAGAAGGTGTCGAGTTATGGAGTGCAAATACCGAAGCTGTCAACAACACGAATTTGTTTTGATTTGTTTTAAAAACACTGTTTCGTATTTTTACACTTTTTAAATTTTAAACACCTATATCTCGAGAGTTCATTTAACCTATTTCTGTCGTACGACTGTGTGTAAACATGGCAGGACAAACAGTATCAGAGCGTTGCTTCAACAATGGATTATAAGTGGAGATAATAACAGATGTGATAGTCACTGTCTAGAACGAGGTAATAAATCGTTCCACTCATTATTATCGGCCCCTTCCTCATATCTAAAGCTCTGCGGTGCACTCCCGTATATATTTTTCTATTTAGACGGCCGCACTTAGACGATAAATCCAACTAAAGCTCCCTAAAAAAAACATTGACTTACTGCGATGAATATAACAGTTTTACAGAAGAGCAGTCGATGACGAGAGAGAATGTGGTGGAGATGATAATGGTGGTGGTGATAATGGTGGAAGTGATGACTGACGTTGAGGTGATGGAGAATATACCTGTGAAATTAAGTAAACATCACACCTCTTGCATTGTACAACTCTAATAGCAGGATCCTTGTGGATCTGACGTGATGGCGTTAATTCTAGCTCAGCATCGAATGTTGAGGGGCTGTTTGGTCATTCTTGCGGAGAACTGTCGATGTTGATGAAAGGAGTTTGTCATATTGTTATCTTTCATCTCTACCATGTGGAATCCCATCTTACCTTAAGGAAAAGGGAGGAGGAACTGAGCAAAGTGGACTATGTGGACTGCCTGCATGGATTTGATGAAGACTGCTATTACAATTACAATGTACAATGTACTCAAAACTGCTTTCAGACATTTAAACGCATTGAAACGTATAAACTCTCTCTTTCTCTCTCTCTCTCTCTCTCTCTCTCTCTCTCTCTCTCTCTCTCTCTCTCTCTCGTGCATACAACTAAGATCCCCGTGCGCACGCATTTTATAAATAAACACTTTTTTTCCTACTGCTGATCACACATTTAGTTACAAGTATAAATACACACAATTACATCAGTATACACCTACATATAATTACACAGTCATTTGCACACGTTTATCCAAATATATAGCCATGTGTGTATATATACATTGTTGAGTCATATGTACACACATCTAATTACAGTCGTATGTACACATTCACAACAACCTTTCAATTACACGGTTATATGTACACATTCATCCATTCACGATTATTTGTACACGCACATCCATATTTGTAAACATTCAGCCTTATACACGATAATTTGTACACGTTCATCCAATAGCACATCCATATTTGTAAACATTCAGCCATATACACGTAATTTGTACACGTTCATCTAAAAATACAACCACATGTACACATTCATCCAATAATAAAGTATATAAACATTCACCCAGTATTATAGTATATATGTACATATTCACCCAATATTACAGAATATATATACACATTCACCCAGTATTACTGAATATATGTACAATTTGTCGCACCAAACAAAACCGTACGCTCAAGTGCACATGAAATTAACATATACACACTCACATATATATTACACTCGCACGTAAACACGAACGCAGTCACATTCATAACCATCAATTAACATACTGAAATTAACATATTTGCATATGTAAAAACTCAAACACATCCATAATCACTAATTTCAGCAATACATACACAACAACACACTCTATCACTCTGTTTAGATAGATAGATAGATAGATCCAAATATCAATAGCCATTCGCATCTGTTTGCCATGTTACACATATCAGGCTTGTTGTGAGGCAGAAAGATGCACGGTACAGACCAGTGCTCAGAAACTGAATAATCATGGCCAAGAGCTCCAATGCATTTTTTTTTAATTCCTAAAGGGAGACTGTACTGTGTTAACGTCCTTACAATCACTGATTATCTGCCCCTTAGAGGATTCTGCTTTTAGCCAGTCATTTCATTTATTCTCCACGAAATATTTCTTCAAAGTTATTTCCTTTCAGATTATTTTTTTAAGTCTCCCAATTAATTTATCAAGAGAACTTTATTCCGAAACACTTTCTCAAATTGCGCATATGTCAGCCATTTAACACGCCTCCCATCAAACGCTTACGTATAATACTGATTTCTGGCTTGAGATTAGTTTTATCTTCCTGCTCTAAAAATTTCATTATTTTAAAACACTATTTTGAAAGGATTTTTATTTCTTCAAGACACATTATTTACTATCTAGAGAGTCATTTCATTAATTCGACCAAACGTTTCTTCTTCTATTTTAGTAATTAGTATTTTATTTTATTTCTCCCCACCCTTTCCTTTCGATGTAAAGCAGAAACTTTTTTCTTGTTATCAAAGCTTAAACATTTATGTGCAGTGGAATTCATCCTGAGAAGGAATTATGTCTGTTACCTTTGGAATGATTAAAAAAATACTATCATGGATATTTTAAAACCTAAGAATAATGGTACATTCACCAAATTTGCAGGATAGTTCTAACATTTCTCTGAATTTGCTGAGTCTATAGTGATAGGAAATTATAAAATTATAAAATTTCACAATTTCTGAAATGCTTCTTTACAACTCAAACTCTCTAATACAGAGAAAGCAATTGTCATCGTTCTCTCTCTCTCTCTCTCTCTCTCTCTCTCTCTCTCTCTCTCTCTCTCTCTCTCTCTCTCTCTCTCTCTCTCCATACTATTAATAAATTTATTTAATTAACATCGTTCAACAAGGGAAACAATTTCGTTCTACTTTTGGTAAATCTCTAACGCACATATTACCTCCCTTTGTACGTGCGTTTTGCAATAAATCTTATTAGCTGGAGATGAGTTGTTTTTAATTATTTTATAATAATATTCCTAAAAGAAACAATTTTATTGTATTATTTAAAGAATAAATACAATAGCAGTACCCTCAATAGTAACTGAGATCTCTGCGCCTACCAGAGATAAAGCGCACTACACATTATAAACACGCGCACGCACACACACATACACGCTCTCACACACACACATACAAATATACCTAAATCTTCATTGCAATGTATATACCTTTTTTTCCCTATGAATTGAAACTGATAATGCAGCAGTTTTCCACATGCAATTTCAAAAGAAAGTACACATTACTATTATTGCTACTTTCGCTCCCACTGGTTTATTACCAGATCAGTGGCTCATTTCTTCCGTCAATTAGTATGGGAGAAAAGCTTGGAACTAACTCTAGTACCTGTGCAAATGTTACGCGCTGACGTCAGCAACAACTATCCCGCGCTCTGACGTCAACACTAACACTCACTGTCGACTCATTATTTTAACCCTTCAATGTGGTGCCGGCCTTATCGATTAGCAGACGGAACAAACATATATCTGTTGACGAAATCGGACTTTATTCAATCATTATATAGCCCCACAGTTAATTAAACTGTTGCAATATTTTTGTTTAATTTTGCTAGGCCAACTATATGTCTTTTATCATTCACAAAATATGTTGAAAATTGATGGATCTTAAATGATCAAACTAAATATTTCTAGGCGGGAATCTTTCTTCTGCAAAATACAGCCCGTCTCAGAAATATTATCCATTACCCACACAAAGATCGTGCTTTGAGCACTACCACCCCAAGAGGCGCACACCAGAAAATTCAATTAATTATTGATTATAACACTGAATTCTTGCATGTGGCCACTTCAGTGTGTGTTAATTGTTGATTATAACACTGACTTTGTTTAATGTGGCCACATCAGTGTGTGTTAATTGTTGATTTATAGCACTGAATTCTTGCATGTGGCCACTTCTGTGTGAATTAATTGTTGATGATAAAAATGAATTCATTGCATATGACCACATGGAATGGTGTATTTTCATTTGGAAAGAGTTGTCCAATAACTCTGGATGACCCTAACGTTTGGAATTTGCAATCAAAGTGTGGCAGAGTAAATTTGCCTATCCCTATATCTGGACTTAATTGTTGTATGAATGGTTAAATTGTCAAAGTGACCTGACCTTGGGCACTCCTTATGATGGTATTTTTTAAGTGTCAGAAACATAGAAATTATTCAAACGTGGAGATATTGATGACAAGTAATCTCATTGTAATTGTCATAATGTATATTTGATTGTTGATTTAATAAATTTATTATTAAATTTATTGACCTTCTTACACATATTGATAAATTTATGTTGGAGAAGAAAGTGGGGGGATGGGAGGTCGCTAGATATAGATTAAAGACAGATTTTTCGATCTTTTAGTAAGAAGTTTTCCACCTACGGATATATTATGTGATGGTAAATGTTTGTCTTTAATTTGGTAGAAGAAAGAAAACATTTACAACGCCCGCATATGCGCTGAGAGAGACGAATGGTGTCTGCTGGAGATTTATTAATAACATAAATTAAGAATTCTCAGCACTTGTAATTAGTTATGAATGATTAATTAATTAATTAATAATAATCATAATCATTAATTAAGTGGCATGGCTCACACAAAGGAAGAAGTTAATTTAGATCAAGCATTTAATATAATTGTTATTTTAATTAATGCAAACATATTTTCTGAATATTTTGATTTTTATTGCTCTAGTTTCACACTTTGTGGGGAAAGAGTGACTATGACCTTGGCAGGCCTTAATTCGGTATTCTCTTTCTCTCTCTCTCTCTCTCTCTCTCTCTCTCTCTCTCTCTCTCTCTCTCTCTTGTTTGTCTGTTCATCTGTCTGCTTGCCTCTGTCTCAGCCTGTTGAACTGTCTCTCGCACTTTGTCATTCTCTGTCCTTCTTTGTGTCTGACTGACTGTCAATTTCCCCTGTCTTAGCCTGTCGGACTCTCCCTGTCTATCTCTGTCGGCCTGTTAGTCCCTGTCTGCTTATGTCTGTCGGTCTCTGTCAGTCCCTGACTGTCTCTGACTGCCTCTCAGTCCCTATTTGCCTCTTATAGTCTCTGTATGCCCGGTAATGCCTGTCTGTCTGTCTGTCTGTCGGTCTCTTTGCCTCTTAGTTCATGTCTGCTTATGTTTGTCGGTCTCTGCCTGTCTATCCCTGTCTGCCTCTGTCAGTCTGTTTGTCTGTCAGTCCTCGCTTGCTTCTCTGTTGATCTCTGTCTCCCTCTATCTATTTGCATGTCTTTGTCAAACTATCTGTCTCTCTCAGGGAAAAAATTAATACAGTAAGGAATGAGAAGTAACAGTGGTGTTGAGTACACATTGTTAAACAAGATTACAATAAGGAATGAGAAGTAACAGGGGTGTTGAGTTCACATTGTTAAACAATATTTTCGTTTGGTTTGCTGTATAACAATGTCGGAAGATTTTTTTTTTAAAAGAGAGTCAGCAGATTCACTTTATGGGCGTGCCCTACTGTAGAGACGTCCCATCTCTGGAAGTGAGTGGCAAGATAATAAGCATGTGACGTGTTGTAAGCACTGGTACATTAGATCAGAGTGCCTCATTTCAATGAGATCATTGTCAAGAACTAAATTCAAAATGTAGCGCCTTCTTGAAAGTCTTATGTCATTAAAACCCTGGTAGAGATTCCACACACACATAGTGTGAAAGGCATTGAAAACTGGCAAAGTATCCATATAATGTTACAAGGTCAGGGATTTAGTGCAATTGTTCAGGAACTTATGCTGTTATTTAGGGCTATCCATTTCGACTTTAGCAGTATGCACTGTAGGGGGTGGGGTTCCTGAAGACATACGTTATCTATAATACCCCAAGAGAGCCTCGTCTTGAAACGATTAGACACCAAACTGCTCTTTACAACAATGAGCACGTGTTTGTCTATGCATAGCATTGTATTCAATTGTGCGGGTTGTTTCGTTCATTCTCGTGAAAACCAGACCGGTGGACTGTCTCGTGAATAATGCATGCGAGTTGTTTCTTATTCTCCTTTACGCACACACACGCACGCGCACACACACACACACACACACACACACACACACAGATATATTGTGTGTGTAGCGGAGTAAACTTGCATTTCCTTATTTGTAAACTTAATTGTTATATAAATTGTTAAATTGTCAAGGCACTCCTTATGATAGTATTTCTTTTTGTAAGTATCACAGTTGGGAGTAAACAGGTTTGGTGTTTTTTTGTTGTTCCCCCACCCCCACTCCAGAATTACGGGAATCCATTCCTGATTAAGTGAGTCCCATGACGTCATATCAAAGTTTATACCAGTACAAACTGTCAAAATAACTTTTCACATCAGCCAGCCGAGTTTTGCACGATTTAATTAGTCAGTATTTGGTGCTGAAAATTTATTTGAATCGAAATATATTTTAATTGTTTTCCATATTTTCATTTTGTTCTTGTTGTTGTTGTTTAAACTTTTTGTGTATTTGTGTTTATTTTCAAATTATTCTTATTCCTGAACTCTTTTGTATTTTGTCTTTCTTTCTTTCTTTAGTATTAATCTGCGAGGTTTTATAATTGCTTTCATTTTCTTTTCTTCCCTTTGCTTATGGGAGGAGGGAGGGGGAGAGGAAAGTGCTTGAAATTGTTCTACATTTTAGTCTCTTTCTCTGCTGTAACACGTGTGTGCTATCGAGAAGCCATTGTCAATACTGATTATATAGGAGAAAAGGGAGGGGGTTCTAAAGATCGTAGTAGTTAAGAAAAATGGGGTGGGGTGGAGGTGGGGGCAGAAACGAGAAGAAAAATGCAACAAACTTATGAAATGATTTTCCTAAACTGCCATGAGTTGTCAGCGCGGTTTGATGTGTCCAAGAATTTCGGGCTAGCAACACTCGCCAGAAAAGTGTAAGTGTATCAATGCCTAGTACAAATAGTCTGATCCGCCATTTTGTTTGCTTGTGGGGTTGTTTGTTTGTTGTTTTGTGGGATTGTTTGCTTATAGTTTTTGTTTGTTTGTTTTTTTTTGGGGGGGTATTTGCTTGTTTTGTGGGGTTGTTTGTTGGGTTTTGATTTTTTTTTTTTTTTTGGGGGGGGGGCTATTTGCTTGTTGTTGTGTAGAGTTGTTTGCTTGTTGTTTTGTTGGGTTGTTTACTAGTTGTTGTGTAGAGTTGTTTGCTTGTTATTTTGTGGGGTTCTTTGCTTGTTGTTTTGTCGGTTTTTTCTTGTTGTTTTGTGGGGTTGTTTGCTTGTTTTATGGGGTTGTTTGCGTGCTATTAACCTAATACGATTTTTACTTATGTTTTACAATTACGGTTTTGAAAAAGAATTACAGGGGTTTTTTTGTTTGTTGTTTATTTTTTATGAGGGTGTTCTATGCTGTAGAACGTAGTGTGCTTTTTTTTTAAACTGGTGTTGCTCCTGTGCCTGTGTGTACTGAGTAATGCACATCTAGTGTGTGTGTTGTGCGCACGAGTGTGTCTATGTGTGTGCACCTGCGCGCGTGTGTTTGTGTGTGCTTCTATTTGTGTTTGAGTATGTGTGTGTGTGTTGTGGGAGAGAACAACTTTTACCAGGAAGAGTACCACCACACAAGGACACCCGTTGCCACAAAACCCCCGGACAAACCGTTTAGAAAGAGAAAGTATGAAAATCTCTCTTAATACGTTCAGAAGCAGCGAAGCCCACCAGCAAGTTCACCAAAGGGACAAATGGCTTAGAAAGAATAACGCCAATATTTTTTAATGCGTTCGGAAGTAGCGAAGCCCACAAGCAAGTTTACCAAATGGACACTGCGTTCACAAAAAGCAAGACAGAAGTCAGTCCAGGGCTTATAAGGCTGAAGAAGATATAAAACGAACACAAATGATGTTTCTCAATGCCCGCAGAACGAGGTTATGAAAATGTTTGTGTGACCCCGAGTTTGGTCGACACTCGAAAATTCGCATAGAATCATTTCGGTGAATATATCAGCTGTTAGGTGATCGATCCAAATTGTACTGCAAGGAACGATCGCATGTACAGATTGGCATCTCTTCCGATTTCTTTTCTACACATACTGTAAATAGATGTACAAGTCCTGGAAAAAAAAGTAATAAAATATTTCCTACTGGACAAATTAAATTGCTGCTATACTAAGCATGACATCGATTTTTCACCTTTGCCGGATGAACTGAGAAAATTGGGTGCCGGACAATTTCTCTTTCATTGACTTTCTGGTTAAATTGTATAACTTTGATGTGTGCAACAGGAAATGACGTTAAGAGTACCGGGCGCTAAGTTGTTTATAGTTCTTAATCTTTCCATCAATCCCAGAGTCGAACTCCCTCAGGAACTCTAAAGCAAAGCATTGTTCCCAACGTGGCTTATAAAGATGAGAAGGTTTTAATTTAGACAGACTCTTATATCTTTATCCTTTGACTTCATTCTGAGGGTGTCCATTTATTAAAAACTAAACTCAATGCATGCTCTACCAACTGAAATCTATGCCATCTAAATTATGTGCTGTTGTCTCACTCTCGTCGTAACTGGCTGATTAATTACCAGTCTTAAACATTGTATTTTAAAGTGTTCAACAAACTACTGTCAAATTTGACGTCTGGCTGATTAACTACCAGTCTTGAACAGTATGTTCTAACGTGTTCAACAAACTACTGTCAAATTTGACGTCTGGCTGATTAACTACCAGTCTTGAACAGTATGTTCTAACGTGTTCAACAAACTAACGTCAAATTTGACGTCTGGCTGATTAACGACCAGTCTTAAACAGTATGTTCTAACGTGTTCAACAAACTACTGTCAAATTTGACGTCTCATTGCGCGGTGTTGAGAAAAATATGCGAACGACAGCTAACATTGAAGAGAAGTTTCCTGTAGTTTTAGCCTTTTTGTGTGGGCTGTGGTCATTTCTGTTACCGGAAAGTGTTTAGAATGATGGAACTGTGGAGTCGTGCGTATTTTGACTCACTGTGAACGTGTCTTGTGTGTTCATTTATAGTGATTGGAATAATGGAACTGTGATGTCGAGCTAGTTTTGACTCGCTGTGAACATGTTTGGTGCATTTTTCCCACTGATTAATTAACTCTTGTAAATATCCGTCATATGGCCGATTATGACACATTTTTTATTCGAGTGCAAACAATGTAGTTAGAAGGTTATTCGGATTTTTTATATCAATAATACGACCTACATACATTTTCATTATGAATGAAAGATTAATATACAGACACTCTGTCTCTCAGTGATTCTGATATTTTCTGTATTGATTGTTTAGGAATAAATTGTGGATATGCATTTGAGCAAAAGTTTGGAGAGTTATTTCCTTTATCACTAGAGAGAGGCAGTGAGACAGACATGGGCTTTTCAATTGCTTGAATAATTATATTAATGAAACAGGAAATAATTATTTTATTTTTGCCCAATGGTATAATCTCCAGATAATGAAAATGTTGAAATTTCAGGTAATTTTAAAATAGTAATTGCTTATGATAGTTACTTCCTACTTACTTCTCATTGATTTAACCTTACGTTTACGTATGGCTGTTCAAATTTTAAGACTCGTTGTCCTCTACGCATTGTGTACCCAATGACTCAGTCAAGACAGAGTGATAAGGATTTCCTTCTCAAATGAGCACTGTCTATTACTATGGCAACATAAACAGATCTATATTGTGTACACATTGACTCAGTCAAGACAGAGTGATAAGGATTTCCTTCTCAAATGAATACTGTCTATTACTATGGCAACACAAACAGATCTATATTAAGTGCATGAGTAAATGACACCGGTGTTTATACATAATCGACTGACCGGATTGCCATTCTAACGGACACAAAAGAAAATTGTTCGAAATATGAAATCAATACTTGCTCTTTTCTTCCAAAAATCCAGACTTAAATAACATTGTTTACCCACATGTATATAACACATCATCAGACTGAAATAATATTGTTTACACGTCATGTATAGTACATCGTCAGACTGAAATAACATTGTTTACACACATTATATATAACATATCATTATAAAGGCTAAGTTTGAGGTGATATTATAAACTTTTTTTTTCTTTATTATGCAGCGATGAGTCTAGATCTATAGTAAGCCATCCATCCCTCCGGTACACAATAAAATCGAATTATAAACATTTTATAATTTCACCATTCCAGACTAATTTATATTTGAATTAGAATTAATCATAAGACACGATAATCTAAGGTACATAACTCTCGATTATTCGATATTTAAATTTCAAATCTGTTCTAGTAATTTTTATAATATGCAGATCTTATATCTTAAAATACAGTTCAACAATTTAATGTCAATAGAAATCACAGGATAGTTCTTATCAGAGAAGAGAAATAGAGTTATTAGAGGCAGTGATAATACTTTCTACGTAACCCGATTTAGGTGCTGTCTTAATTGTCTTTCACATGTTTTTTTTGCAACAAAGCCTCAGTTTTATGTCCATGTTAATTCCACATGTTTTTTTGCAACAAAGCCTCAGTTTTATGTCCATGTTAATTCCACATGTTTTTTTTGCAACAAAGCCTCAGTTTTATGTCCATGTTAATTCCACATGTTTTTTTGCAACAAAGCCTCAGTTTTATGTCCATGTTAATTCCACATGTTTTTTTGCAACAAAGCCTCAGTTTTATGTCCATGTCAATTCCACATGTTTTTTTGCAACAAAGCCTCAGTTTTATGTCCATGTCAATTCCACATGTTTTTTTGCAACAAAGCCTCAGTTTTATGTCCATGTCAATTCCACATGTTTTTTTGCAACAAAGCCTCAGTTTTATGTCCATGTCAATTCCACATGTTTTTTTGCAACAAAGCCTCAGTTTTATGTCCATGTTAATTCCACATGTTTCCTCCTCACGTAGTAAAAAAAAAACACCAGATTGACTGCTTTTTCTCTCGCGCTAATCTGGGCGTTCATTCGCCGTACCAGCTCACTCAAGCAGAACAACAATTGTAGCAATCTCCAGTAACTTCCTTGTACCATAAATTGCTCCATGTAGTCAGCATACCTTCCCACCATACATCAGTGGAGTGGAGTGTATCCCTTACACTTACACAGACTGCAGTAGATATTTCTGCAAATACCAGGGTTGTAATAGTTTATAATCAATAAACCAGGCGATTCCAATAATACACAGAAAGACTGCTTTGTCCCATCAAGCTAGTAGCTGCCTTTCAAGACTGGACTTCTTGCCAAACCAAATTCAAGTGATTAGACAATAGAATTCTCTACAGCTTGCAAACTTTTTGATCTAAACTCATTGGCTGTTCTCGTTCTCGTAAATCTTAACCATTGGATAATAAAAACTACTCATCCAGTTGGAACTGGTTTGCATTACATCAGAAATGTCTACTATATTTTCGAGTGTTTACTTCAATCCTGAGATAAAATACCATCATAAATAGTGCCCAAGGTCGGGTCACTTTGACAATTTAACAATTTATATATCAATTAAGTTTAGAAATAGGATTAAGCAAATTTACTCCACCAGTCTCATTTAATAATTTTGAATAATAAAATAATAAGTTATTTTGAAATTAAAATTCTAAGTCCTGACAGGTAACAAAGTTTTCAAGCAATCATTTGAAAGTTAATATTCATATTTTGGAAATGTAAGCATGCATTTTGTGAAATTAGCAGTGTCCAATATTGTGATCGTCATTATAATCTGAATTATAGTCTGTAGTAGGTGTTACGAGTGTGATGTGTACAAATAGTAAGTCACAACTACATACAAATGCATTATTAAGAATAGACTGAGTGGATGGTGTCATTGTAGGAATTATCATACAAGTAATAAGAATTACATTTTTTTTTTTTACTAATTCTCTAACGAGCTCTTAGCGTTTACAATTATGGCTGCCAATCTCAACATTCCTAAGAGCAAGGGAGGATGTGAAGATCGATCAAGAAAAATTCTAATGCTCGAACCCAGTACCTTCTAGAGAAGAGCCACCGAGCTATATGATTACAGTACAAGTGTACATGTCCGCAGGCATTCAATTAAGGTCCCTGCCGAGAGTAGGAAATGACGTTTTGTGACCCTGTGTCGAGCGTTCACGTGTTGTTTTCAGTCCCCAGCAAGAGACCTGAAGAAGACCATTTCATACTCCTGCCTGGGGTAGAAATGCTAAGGACTTGTAGTGTATACAAGTAGAAATCGTCAAGCCCGTCTATGAAATGAGAGCACGTCAAGACGTCCGAGCCAGCGGAGGATTTTTGGACATTAATTGTAGAATTGTCTTCAATCACGTGTAGATAAAAAAAAAAAAATGCTTCGTTCAGTTTCGTGTTAGAATAGTTCATTCAGTCACGTGTTAGACCAGGGAGTAATTCTTTCAGTCACATGTTAGAACAGTTCATTCAACCATGTATTAGATCAAGGGATATTTTTTCAATCACATGTTAGACCATTCTTGTGTGATAGAACATCTCAAGTCATTTTCTTAGGTGATAAAGCATTGGACATCCAGTTGGCGAAGAAAGGTCTACTCCTTCTCTTGGTAAACCAATGCAAGGACATGTAAAAGTCTACTAATTTGTGTTTGTTTGTTTGTGGCAAGTGACTATATAGGCAAATATCCGGAGTGTTCAAGAACTCAAATTTTTGGCTTGGCTACAAATTGCTTGACTAAAATCTCCTTTCCTTTGCTCGGCTAAAATCTTCTATCCGTTTGGTAGAGCTCTACACATTTTCTTTCTTTGGACCAACACTTCACAGGCGTCATGTTTAATTTTAAACGCACTATTTTACATCATGCGACAAAATAGTACACATTTATTCACACAGAATATGTATTACACTATCGACTAAACACTTCACACTCATTTACCTAGAATATCAGCACACTATGTTATATCACATGAGAAACTAGGCCATAGTCATTAACCTGGATTATCACATGTTAAATATGCCCATAAGAATGTGCCATATGACGGGGAATTCTCCCACAATTTGTAATATATATTTTCATATTTTGATCTATAATTCTTAAATGAGATTTTTTATGATTTGGAAATTTAGCATAGGGTTTGTTTTTGAAGTGAAAGTCCGGAATGGACAGGGGTGAAGGGGGAGAGTAAGAGTGAGAGAGTACGCGAAGAGTATTAGCCACAGAGTAGGACTGTTGTTATTGTTTGTGAGAACTCCGAATCCCTGGCATGTAAGAAGTAGCACATAACATTAGATCTGTTGTCTTTGTGGCAATTTTTAGGTTGACGTAATTGTGAACTTGTTTTTGGATATGTCACATGTGTGTAGACTGAATTTGATTGGGTCAAGAGTGAGTGTAGGTAAAGATGGGCATGGTTTCAAGAGTAAGAAAACCAAGGTAGAAACTCTATTCTTTACTGCAAACGACTCTTCCGGCATCCGTTAAGACTGGGTCCATACCTATCATGTGTTGCACATGGAACAAAGAAAACCCTTGGCTAGTAAAGGTAAAGACGTCACTGTATTGTGTGAATGGTTAGGTTTTATTAGGAATGTTATGCTATTTGAATCATGTTTAGCTTGTATTTCTTGCAGAGGAATATGCCATAATAAGTATTTGTTAATGTAGTAAAAGTTGCAGTACATTTAGACTCTGCAGTTACTTGTGTTCCAGGGTTTCTGGTTTCAGACTATCTTTATTCTGAAATGTATGATGTGGGCTTTTTGGTGCCTGATGATATTGATGACGTGTCTGAGCGTCTACCAGTGTGACGTAACTTGTGCCAGGGCATTGAAATTGAAGTCTGATTATGAACAGTGGCTGCAGTGCGGCTTGAACTTGATCAGACTAGGAGTGTTATTTGCTAATGATGAGAAACTAGGACAGAATGTATTTTGTTTATTCCTTCTAAATATTGTTAAACTTGTCTTTTTATTAAATTGTTATTACTTGTTCAGTTCCCGCGTATCTGTTAGTTAATGTAATGTAACTTTCTTTTGTTTGTTATCGTAACTTGGTGATGGTCTAATGATTACATCGTGTTCTCGGTCCATCTATTTCTGAGTGGAGAAGGGGGGAGGCATGAGTCGAATTGACGATAGTATACCAACCTATCGGCGTAATATATGCATATTTAACCAGTGATCCATATTCTGCATCTGCATCTTTTTTTATATCATTAAATATTTGCTAATTCATTATTACAACGTCACCCCAGAGTACAGCGCGACACAAAGCACCAACTGGTATCTTTGCGAGACAAACACAATCCAATTCTATTTGCCCATTACAAGACAGGAAATGTAAAAGCAGGAAAAAAAAAGTGTGTGTGTGTGTATGTGTGTGTGTGTGCGTGCGTGCGTGCGTGCGTGCGTGTGTGTGTGTGTGTGTGTGTGTGTGTGTGTAATTACACTAAATAGCTTTTGCTCTTGAATGGTAAATGTCAAGAGAGTCCTTGCGGTGACAAATCGCTACAAGACATTGTCCTTGCGTGACAACTCGCTACTAGACATTGTCCTGGCGTAACAAATCACTACAAGACATTTTTCCTTGCATGACAAATCTCTACTAGACACTGTCCTCTCATGACAAATCGCTCCATCTATAGTCATTTCTTTGCACTTCATTCTCCCTATAGTTCTTGTGTTTTCACAAACCTCAAACACTCTCTCTATAGTTCTTGTGTCTTCACAAACCTAAAACATTCCACATATAGTTCGGTCTTCAAACATGTGTATATATATTTCTTGTCCTCATACACTTTGGACATTCTCCCTATTATTTGTTTTTGTTTTCTTGTCTTCATACACCTCAAACACTCTCTCTATAGTTCTTGTGTTTTCACAAACCTCAAACACTCTATAGTTCTTGTGTTTTCACAAACCTCAAACACTCTCTCTATAGTTCTTGTGTTTTCACAAACCTCAAACACTCTCTCTATAGTTCTTGTGTCTTCACAAACCTCAAACACTCTCTCTATAGTTCTTGTGTTTTCATTTTTCATTTGCTTCCAATATTCTCGCTTAGCTGTTGTATCTTCACACACGTCAAACATTATTTCTAATAGTTATTGTATCTTCATACACCTTGGACATTTCCGTATAGATTTATTTATGTCTTCATAATCACGAATCCTCTCACTACACTACACAGTGGATGGCTACCGCGAGGGCGCCCAGTGTGTTCACTGCAGAATGGTGTTAGGCTCAGATAGTTCATCGCCACTCAACACTGCTTAAAGTTTAGTTGCTCAAACTAGTTCATCATCACTCAACACTGCAAAGTTTAGTTGCTGGAGAGTGAGTTTTTCTTGTTTTGTTTTGTATTAGGTTTAGTTTTATCAATTTTGTTTTAAGTTTAAGAAGCAAATTAAGAACTTTAAATTAGAGATAAATATAAGAGGCTTTACAACCCTGTCGTTCACCATTAGTACATTTTTTTAATTCTTCTTTTTTTGTGAGTGACTTGATGTCTTTTGAAAAGTTACAGAAGACCTAAAATTAGTCTCCAGGCTAAACTATGTTTAAAGTGTCGAAGAACCGTTGAAGCTGTGAAAATTCCTCCAGTAGCACGATAATTTGGTGAGGAACCCATGGACCGTACAAACTGATAGTGTCAACTGGGTTTTCAGTGAGCCAAATCTAACCAAGTGAAACAGCCAGTATCTTTATGGATCTTAGTCGATTAGCCGCTGGCTAGGATCTAAGCCAACGACTCGTTCAATTTTCTTAAGTATTTTTTTCTTTTTTTTTCTTTTTTATGCGCTGTAAAGCGTTCTGTGGTCTATGTTTTCCGTTCATTACGACAATTGGGAGTCGCGATTTGCATTTCAATGCTAGTCAGGTTGTCTTTCGCATCTTGTTATTTTGTTTCTTTCTTGAAGAAAATCTGCAACGAAAGATAATATAACCCTTACCTCTTTCTGATTAGCAGACTGTGTGTGTGTGTATGTGTGTGTGTGTGTGTGTGTGTGTGTGTGTGTGTGTGTGTGTGTGTGTGTGTGTGTGTGTGTGTGTGTGTGTGTGTGTGTGTGTGTGTGAGAGAGAGAGAGAGAGAGAGAGAGAGTGATTTAATTTTCTTTTTCACTCCTGCATCAAAACATTATTTATTGTTTCTATTTGTAATTCTCTCTACCCTCTCCACATACATACAACACATACACCACACACACACACACACACACACACACACACACACACACACACACACACACACACGAGTTGCGGCGTGACTACATGGAGACAACGGACAACTATTTGATTTGTGTGCGTGCATGTGTGGGTTTGTTGTTTGTTTTGAGTGGACTTTTTTTTTTTTTTTTGGGGGGGGGGAGGAGAGCAGAGGTGCCGTAGACGTGTAAAGTTAGATTTTGTTTATATAATAAAATGATAACTGACAGAAAATTATTGTATTTCTTTTTTCACCAAGATCAGATGACGCAAATGTTCTAAGTGGTTAGATCGATGAATAAAGTTAACATTTCTGCAATGTTGATTATGAAAGAGACAAATTTGCTGGAAAGGAAACAAATGGGGCGGGGGGAAGATGTTTTTTCTTCTGAACTGGCGCTTAAAAGGAGACTCTCTCTGGGCACAGTCTCTGGGGTTCTAAAATTCCCACGCCTCCATTGGCAGTGTAACGAAATAAATCCACTTTTTAAGTGTATCCTTAAATTGATTGTTTCATCGATAAAATTATCTACAAATGTGCGCTATGAATAACTTTTAAACCTTGTTTTTCTAAATAATATTTAACTGTGTTCCTTTGAACACCAATAGCTGAAATTATTTTTAATAACATTTAACTTTATTCCCTTTGAAGAGGCTATAGACATTGGTATTTTCTCATTTCAAAATGAAAGCTGTTAAGAAGCATTAGGATTCTTTCTGTGGTTTTAGGACGCTCTATGAGATCTTTAAGAGTCAGAGGTGGTAGTTTAACCGATTGGTCGAGCTACCTATGACGTAACGCAACCTTGCAGAACTGTACAGCAATAATAATTTTCTCTTTTCATACTCTCTTAGCTCTTTATGTCTTCAATTAAAAAAAAATAACGTATTTCTGCAATTTTTATCAAGAAAGAATGTTAAAGACCTTCGTGTCCTAGGCGACCGCCTAACTAATGGATTGGACGGCACTATCCGAAATGTGTAAATAAAGATGTGACGCATTTATGAATGTATATTTGAATGCATAGTGGAGTATAGAGATGGGTGAATGCATAGATATTTAATGTATGTATACACATAACTAAATTACTATATAGATACTTTGAATGTCTAAATGACGATAAAACTGGATGAAAAGTGGCACATATAACTAAATTACTATATAGATACCTAATGAATGTATAAATGAGTGTATATGTGTATAGAGGCACACCTAACTGGCGGACTGTATAGATTGTTATTGAATATATAAATGAGTGTATCAATGGTGACACACATAGCTGGAGTGTTGTATAGATACTTAATGAATGTATAAGTATATGAATGCATTGTGGCACACAAGCTGGAGGGATGTATAGAAGTTAAATCTTGTACGTCTGGGTCACGCAGAATGACATGTATACATGAATGATAGTTGATGTACTTAAATATTGCGTTATTCGCCTATTTATTAGCTGACGGTCACTAAGTGGCATTTTATAGATGACCACTTAATGAATGGCCTATATTCAGATAGATAAATTATATGGGGATATGTATAGTGGTATGTACTAAGAGTTTTCACGTGTTTGAGTGTGTGTGCTGTCGTGTGTGTATAAGAAGATGGAAGAGCATAGGATTGAAAAGAAGTAACTCTAAGACTGTACTAATAAATATTTATTTCTAAGTAAAAATGTTAAGTAGTCGCACTATAAAGCACGTATGGAATATATTGATTAAATGGAATAAAATACCCACACTTATATTGTGAACTGGAATAAAATGCCCACACTTATATTGTGAACCGGAATAAAATGCCCACACTTATATTGTGAACCGGAATAAAATGCCCACACTTATATTGTGAAGTAGAATAAAATGCCCACACTTATATTGTGAACTGGAATAAAATGTCCACACTTATATTGTGAACTGGAATAAAATACCCACACTTATATTGTGAAACTGGAATAAAATACCCACACTTATATTGTAAACTGGAATAAAATGCCCACATTTATATTGTGAACTGGAATAAAATGCCCACACTTATATTGTCAACTGACCGGGACTTATAGCACTGTGTTTATTATTGCGCTAAAACATTTAAATATGTCAAATAAATATTTGGGCTTGTCCCGAATACTAGTCAACATGGCACTTCATAACTACTTTAGTTTCGAATCCAGTCAACCGAAGCAAAGCTATTTACACACTGCTGACGCAAGAGAAGTGTACGCATGAATGAACAGTCCAGCTTTGAACACAGGACGACAGTAAATTTCTTTCGTAGATAATAAAACGTAATTATTTCTTTTAAATGTCACTTAATAGTCCTGCGCCAAACTGGTACAACCTTCTTCACCCCTTTCTGCCAGCCCTCCCGCCCTCCACCTCAAACACAAATGTGAGGCTGTGGGTCCCACTGGGGTGCTGGGTGCTCCAGTTCATTATAACGTCTGATGACGAAATGATCAACGTAAATTCCAAACTGCTATCGACACATACACAAACAAACACACAAAACAACAACACTACACACACACACACACACACACACACACACACACACACACACACACACACACAAAATACAAAAGGGTTTAAGAACAGCTAAGTTGTTCAAGTTTTGCAAATTTCATTACTAATTATGCAAATTACATGTAATTAATTAACATTTAGTTGTTAAAGTTCTTTCACAGGCGTGATCGGACATAAATTATAAACTGTCGCCTTGAAATTAATTATATCACAGACTAAGAAGGGACTCCGTTAACACAGCTTTATGTGAAGAAATCCACGTGACTAAACTTTGATTCTTGACAAGGAGACATGTGGCAGTGAGAAATTCATGTACGGGCTTTTTGACACCATAAAAGTTGCATCAGCGCTACAGGATTGGGGCTCCAAATGCCACTGTTTAAATAGTCACCTAGGTCAATGTTTAATTTATCAACCGGCACACTAAAGTTTATAGAGTGTCATTGATTCATTAGTAACAGAGATCATTAAATTTGGAGTAACTCTGTTTACTTAATCATGTAGATTTTTCTGAAGTGACATTGTTTAATTAGTTACAGAGGTCACTGTTTAATTAGTCACATAGGTTTCTGTGTGTCACTGCTTAATTTGCCACTTAGGCCACTGTTTAATTTGTCACCTGGGTCACTGTCGCAATTTATCAAATAGGTCACTGTTTAATTTGTCACCTAGGTCACTGTTTAATTTGTCACCTAGGTCTCTGTTTAATTTGTCACCTAGGTTATTGTTTAACTTGTCATCTAGGTCACTGTTTAATTTGCCATTTAGGTCACTGTTTGATTTGCCACCTAGGTGACTGCTTGATTTGTCGCTCAGACCTTTGTTTAACTTGTCACCCTAGACCACTGTTTAATTTGTCAACTAGTTGGCTGTTTACTTTGTCACCTAGATTACTGTTTCATTAGTCTCTGCGCACATTGGGTTTCTGTGAAGGAATTCCTCCCCCACCCCTTAGTTCCTCATCACTTTACCATTCATTCTTTCGACTGATATTACACAAATGAGGAAATATTTTGCTGTGTCAGGTGAAAATATTTTGCTGTGTCGTGTCACGAAAAGGATGGAAATGACAGGGTGAAAATATTTTGCTGTGTCATGTCGCGACCTGGTGGAAATATTTTGCTCTCATGTCACGTCATGGTGGAAATATTTTGCTGTGCCATGTCACGACATGGCGAAAATATTTTGGACTTACAAAATTGATAAGATATGCAGCTGAGAAAGGAAATATAGTGAAATGTAGTGATACCATATAAGAGGAAATAAGACACCAAGACGGTAAGATCAACAATACTGCAAAAGTACTACACTAACGCAAACATGCGTGCACGTTTTCATCTCTACCACTTGTTTTGCACCATTGTCTTAAGAATGATAGAAACAATATAATTATTTCATAAACACATACAACACAGGTTGTAATATTTTTAATCACCGTCTGTTCATATTGTTGTTTATTTATGTTGGTTGCCATAATGAGTCTATAGAACAAAGACAGTACTTTATATTAGTCAATGGAATCCCTTGCAGAACCCCATTACTAGTATTCACTCTCTCACTGATTTGTTTCTGATGTTTTGTGTGACGTATGAAATATGCGTCATATACACACACCGACAAAGTCAATAAAACACGAACAAAACCGGTGCAGCATATTAGTCTAAAACAGGATCTTTAACATCTGCTGCAAACTACCCCTTTTAATTCTCACAGCTATAGCAGGAATTCAAAAAGCACTGACACACACACAAACACCTCGTACCCCACCCCTTTACTCATGCACACTCACACGCATAATATTAATAATGAACAGATCCTTTCCTTTATTAAAATACTGCAAAACCCATACAGATGAAACAGATACCACCACACTTGCTGGAAACAATACAAACAGTGCAAGATAAAGACGGATTACAAACAATATTGTGGGTTTCCAGTAACAGTCATCCCAGTTAATGAAGTGCTGACTGTGCAACCACACAGCGCCAAACACACACACACACACACACACACACACACACAATATATATATACACACAATAGAACTCACGCAAGAAATATACAAATAAAAACAATTAAAACAGCCCGCGACACCCAGCGACAAAATGTAGACAACACTGCAGCGTAATAAACAATTAAGGCTCAAGCAAACACATCTTCACCACAAATCAGAATGTATTGTTACTGGCAAAATCATAGTTTATTCAAACTAATAATTAAACTTCTAACAGCTGGTCCACTCAGTTTGGTGCATATGATCAAATCATATACTATAGACCATGCGTGGGTTTTTATGATTATACACGAACTTGTATTTTGTCTTCTCGTTTACATTATTTAAATAAATTTCACTGACGGGCAGTAGAGTGGGACAAGAAATCAGTTACAACCTGAGATTGTAAATGATTTTTGGAATAGTCACATGATTTTCCTTTGTGTTTCTTGCTGGTTTTTTAATTAATGAAGTTTGGATCCCGTACCTGGATCTAATCGTAAGCACTGGACCCACAGGTCAGACCACTGGCCATCGTGCTGACAGGCACTGTCCTTATGTGCATCATTTTGCCTTTCTCACAGTCGAAGGATACCGCATCATCTGCGATGGCTTCAGTCACGCCTTGTCACAACTAGGTAGCCATTCTTGATTCGATCATACCTTGTCTTAAATAGGTAGCCACTCTTGTTTCAGTCACACATTGTTACAACTAGGCAGCCACTCTTGATTCTGTCACAACTAGAAAGTCACTCTTGATTCAGTCACACCTTGTCACAACTAGGTAGCCACCTGATTCAGTCACGCATTGTCACAACTAGGCAGCCACTCTTGATTCAGTCACACTTTGTTACAACTAGGCAGCCACTCTTGATTGAGTCACGCATTGTCACAACTAGGAAGCCACTATTGATTCAGTCACAACTAGGAAGCCACTCTTGATTCAGTCACACGTAGTCACAACTAGATAGCTCTAAACTCTAGTGCTCGTCACTTTACATAGTGGACAAAGAAAAGTGTATTTGCTTTGAGCAACTATGTCCAGATATTTGCTGTGACACGTACGTCATCGCCAAATGGGTCTTAGTGGACAGGCGTGGAACTACACGTAAAGAAGTGGACAGGCATGGAACTACACGTAAAGAAAAGGACAGGCATGGAACTACACGCAAAGAAGTGGACAGGCATGGCTCTACAGGTACGAAAGTGAACAGTCGTGGCTCTACATGTAAAGAAACGAACAGTCATGGCTCTACAGGTAAAGAAGCGAAGTCATACTTTAGTCTACAGGTAAAGACACGAACAGTCATAGGTCTAGTGAGTCTAGTCTACAGGTAAAGACACGAACAGTCATAGGTCTAGTGAGTCTAGTCTACAGGTAAAGACACGAACATAGGTCTAGTGAGTCTAGTCTACAGGTAAAGACACGAACAGTCATAGGTCTAGTAAGTCTAGTCTACAGGTAAAGACACGAACAGTCATAGGTCTAGTGAGTCTAGTCTACAGGTAAAGACGCGAACATAGGTCTAGTGAGTCTAGTCTACAGGTAAAGACGCGAACAGTCATTATCCTGCATCTACATAAGTCAGCCAAGCAACGCGAGTCATCTCCCGGAAAGCAAAGGAGATAAATTCAGCCATTAGGTTTTCGCCACGCTGAGAACGCTTCAGATAGGAATGTTTCCTTTTTCATTCAGCACACACACACACACACACACACACACACACACACACACACACACACACACACACACACACACACAATGCTCAGGCCTTGACACTTAATTAAAGCTTGCAGGGAGAGTTAGCTTCCCTACCATCTCAAGCGAAGCTTTAACACGTATCACAAGACTTCTCTTTTGACATTTTATTGTCAGAAAAACAATGCAAGGAATCAGCAAAGTTATTATTTAAATTAATTAATAAAATAATACCTTAATTAATCTCTTTGGTTACGATTATATTATACCGCAATTTGTATAATTTAAATATCAGACAGACACAGACACTTTAGAAAAAACAATAACAGAAAAACACATTAAGCCTTAATGGAGAGGAGAGTTCATACGAACGACAGATGCAAACTTCGATTCACCGACTAGAAATTTTATTTAAAGTTTCCATGGGTTCGCGGATTTGGTTATATATTGATTATTGAATTATAGGGCGAAGACGCTTTACTTCTCATAATTTGTTCCGCATAAATCGAAATGAAAGGAAGGGGAGGGGGGGATGTGCTTGTGAAAGAAAAAAGAAAGAATCCAAAACCTATTTTGTTAAAGAAAAAAAATAAGTTAGCCCTGGCCAGCTTGGAAAATGTTTCAACTAATTAAATAAAAGGACAAAAGTTCTAGTACAAATCAGAAAGCGTTTTCCTACACACACACACCCTACACGTACAGATTAGATGAGTTCTACAAACATATGCACGCACGCACGCACACGAACACATAAGAAGAGAATTCAAATTATGCTATAAAAGAGTTTTAAAGTAGTGGGTCTGTCTTCTATGTGCGTGGGTGTTTTACGTGAGTTTGTCGGTAAGCTTGTCTCTACTGGAAGTTATTATTTATGCTAAGAGATTTAGAACATGTTGAAGCCTATTGCAAAATGTGGCATATTCATAAATAACGAAGATGCTTAGCATTACATTAAGTCAAGGAATGAAAGGATATGACGCAATATATTTTATTTAAAATGGGTGACTAGGTTATTAATATTGCTGTGATGCCAACGCAACCTAGTTAATGGTTATGATCATTATTAATTAATTAATTGTCCATAACTAATTACAAGTGATGAGAATCTTAATTTATATTATTAATAAATCTCCAGAAGACACCACTCGTCTCTCTTACTTGACTTATCTGCAGGCGCTGTAAACGTTTTCTCTCTTCCACAACATTAAAGACAAACATTTACTGTCATACAAAATTTCTTAATAAAGAAGAAGACAAATATGTCTTTAATCTATATTTAGTGAGCCTACATCCACCCACTTTCTCCTCCAATATAAGGTTATCAATATGTGTAAGGTCAATAAATTTATTAAATCACCAATCAAATATACATATAACAAATACAATGAAAAAGATTACTTGACACCAATATTTCCACAAAACCACATTTGAACAAGTCTTATATCCTAACACACATTTCAATAGATTAGTGTAAATACAAATCACTGGACACTCCTTCTCAGAGAACAGAAATGGAGTTATTAGAGATAAGTGATAATAGTTTGTATGTAACCTAGTTTATGCACTGTCTCAATAGTCTTTTATGCACTTTTATAGCAAAATCACAAGTTATTGTTCACGTCAATTCCAAATGTTTCCCTCCTCATGAACTCTGATTCACTGCTATTTTCCTGAGGCTAATCTGGTGTTCTGCCATAATAGCTTCCTCAAACAGAACAACAATTGTAGCAATTTCCAGTAACTTCCTTGTAACAGAAATTGCTCGATGTAGTCAGCATACCTTGCTACTATACATCAATGGAGTGCAGTGTATTCCTTACAGTTACACACTGCGGCATACACCTCTTGTGTCTACCATGGTCCTAGTGGTCTATAATCAGTGAACCAGGAGATTAAGATAATAAAAGGAAAGGCTTCTTTTTCTATGTAAAAATAAAATCAGGGAACAAAAGCTAAGTCTCCAGTTTATTCCTTTTCAACTCCATTCTTTCTTATATTCATCTCGACTTAAAGTTTCCTGCAACAGTATTTATTAGTCTTACACATGCATACAGCATAATAAATACAGCATGTCAAGTTTATGGACAGTTTAACTAGAAACAATGTCAAGTGTTTAGAAGACCACATAATAAATACAGCATGTCAAGTTTATGGACAGTTTAACTAGAAACAATGTCAAGTGTTTAGAAGACCACATAAAAGCATCATAGTTCACATAGATCGAAACTCGGCCGGGGGAAGAAAACAGAAAAATGCAGACTGTGAAAGACTAAACCGTTGGCCTCTTCCCAGGCAAGGAAGAATTTGCACCCACAAACTCCACCAATTATCCACTTCACTTTCTCGACCCCTTAGCGCTGTCTCTCCTCTCCAGAGTATAAATCTCTCCTTGGGTCGTACATAATTCCCTGCTAATTTTCCGTATTGTGCGACTGTCCACTCATTGGTTATGTGTTACTGTGTATTCATATCACAAACTACGTTACATTTATTCCCACTGGGTCCACTGACTGTAGGCTACTGTTTGTATATGCATTTCACTGCCTTCTTAGATTGATTTTCATGTGCTGAAATTTCCAGTGGTCACTTATAATTCACCCATTGAGTTTCCATACTCACCCATTCTGCAGTGCTATGCACCCATGCACACCAGTTGTGGAATTATTGACCATTCATGCCTACCCACTGTGCATTGCTAGCCGCTCATGCCCACAGATTGTGAATTATTGACCATTCATGTCCACAGATTGTGAATTATTGACCATTCATGCCCAGAGATTGTGAATTATTGGCCATTCATGTCCACAGATTGTGAATTATTGACCATTCATGCCCACATATTGTGAATTATTGACCATTCGTGTCCACATATTGTGAATTATTGGCCATTCATGCCCACAGATTGTGAATTATTGACCATTCACGCCCACAGATTGTGAATTATTGACCATTCATGCCCACAGATTGTGAATTATTGACCATTCATGCCCACAGATTGTGAATTATTGATCATTCGTGTCCACAGATTGTGAATTATTGACCATTCATGCCCACAATTGTGAATTATTGACCATTCATGCCCACAGGTTGTGAATTATTGACCATTCATGCCCACAGGTTGTGAATTATAGGCCATTCATGCCCATTCTCTATGCACTGCTAGCCACTCATGTCCACACAATGTGAATTATTGGCCTTAGAGTTAGTATAACAATCAGACACTTATGATCAGTATATATTTTTGTTTTTTGTTGTCGAATTTGTTTTTATAAAAAAATAAGAAAAACACGAAATACATGTACGCGCGCACACACACTCAAAAGATCCTATGATATATTGACACATGGGAAAATACGATAGACATTTTTTTTCACAAAATACCAGTCTAGAAGGGGAAATAAGAACAAAACGCTGAAATAATACTGAAGAATAAAACAAACTTAATATTGATTCAGAAATATGCATATGTACATACAATCAAACACCACACACACACACACACATATCGCTCAGTGATGGAGAATAAAAAGCACCCATTGGAAAAGATACAAGCTAAATTTTAATGCACATACACGATTCAGTAATTCCTGTGCTACTGTCACAAGTCACGATCATCTGTTCACCCACCAATCACCTCCTCCCTTTACTTCGTGTCACTGAGGTGAGCGGAGCCAGGGACGGTGTGGTGTGGTGTGGTGTGACGTATTCTAGGGCACGCGCACCAAATCAGCTGCGCGAGTCGCGATACGCCAAATAGTCTCCTTTCAAAGCTGGACGAGAATACCGCTAGAGGGCAGGCAGAGATAGTTTCGCTCCGTGCCTTTGAAAATAGTGCAAAAATGGAAGCAAGAATGTTGGGCTCACTAGCTTAAAGCACGTTTCAGCCGAATGTCAATAATTAAACACACGTTCACACGTAAGCAAGACCAGCACGTCCAGCGACATATTTTGTACACTAATCGAAAACGTACACATTTTACAGCACTTAAGAGTAATCACCTTGAAACAGTGCGTTCATTTTCAACACTGCCGACAAGGCTAAGCTTCTAAAAACGATGAGTGACATTTATAGATTATAGTGGGACAACTGAAGCAAAATAAATCAGGTTTAGCGCATTTCACCCTTTGCCCTTAGTTGCCATTCAACGTTGACTGACGCCATAGTGACAACAAAAGTACTGTCTTGGCAAGGAAATAATCACTGCACATTGTTTTGCGGGGTGGCGGCGGGGAGTATTGATTATTCTACCCCCACGTTTCTTTTAGACATCTTCGTCCATATGGAACGGTTAATACTTTTGTTTTCGTTCCAATCACCCGAAGTACATTAAAATACTAGTGAAGAAAAAGAAATCCTAAATGAACTTAAACGAGCGAAGATCTCAAAATAGCCCTCAAATAATAAAAATGATAATGATGATGAAACCTGTCTATAGAAGATGCCTAGGTGAATATAGGGAACAATGATACATTGAGCAAAATTATGGAGGGCATCTTTCAAACAGACATTCGGTACAATCACCGTAAACGGACACTGGTCACTCAGTAAATCTGTTGACAGTGACATCTTTGAAACTGTAAAGAATATTATTCAATCCAAACTCTCCAAACTGACAATTAGAAAAAAAATAACGAGAAGCAGAGTTGGGAGGGGAGGGGGGGGGGTGTCGGTGGAATCTTGTAGAATTCTTGGGTGCCAGCATAGATAAACTGAAGCTGTACAACAGACAGTATATTCACTGTTACTGTTACGTGTATCAATTCTTAACTGTTGCTTTCATATGTTGACTATTTCAGTATCGGACAATCTTTCAGGCCAGTTTAAAATTATGTGTAACATCTTGCTTCAATACTTTTTCTTTAAGTTCGTGTGTGTGTGTGTGTGTGTGAGAGAGAGAGAGAGAGAGAGAGAGAGAGAGAGAGAGAGAGAGAGAGAGACTATCGAGGCTCCGTATCTTTCAAATGCAGAAACATTTAAATTCAGAACATTTTTTTCAAATGAATATATTGCATTTTTATGTCGCCCTGTTGGTATAATCGAACGACAAGACAGCAAAGTAAACATAGAGGCTGCGTTATAAATTTAAGGTCTACTGCAAATCACATCAATGACACGGCTTATCAAGTTCACTGACTAGTTAGTACCAAGCGCAGCTGTGGCTTGCTCTGACTGTTTTATAAGCACTTGTTTATTTGTCAAAGTGGGCCCTCCATATATTTTCTTCCCAAGTAACTACATCATTTTGCTTATTTTTCAGTTATTTTGGTCAACCCTCTCAGTATATTTTAGGTGTTTTTATACTTTACTAACAGCATCTGTAAATATGCCGAAGTTAAGATATGTTGTGATAAAAACTAATAAAATAATGGCTTTGCAAAGTTCGGTACCAACCTGTTGTGGTTACCCTGTACGTGGAGTCACTTGCCAAACAGGTTGTTTTTGTTTTCTCAATCAGTAAACTTGTCATTTTCAAGCAGTCGTTTATTTTTCTGCGCAGCGCTGTTTATTTTCAAATCAAAGTAATATGTACTCACTTTTAAAACAACGGTGGGTTTGATTTTTTTCCCAGTCGAAGTACAAGTAGTAATTTTTCAAACAATTATGTTGTTGGGTGTATTTTTCAAACAATTATGTCGTTGGGTGTATTTTTCAAACAATTATGTCGTTGGGTGTATTTTTCAAACAATTATGTTGTTGGGTGTATTTTCTTATCAAAGTACGACATATAGTCACTTTCAGGCAAATGGTTTTATCATCAACGTACAAGCAGTTATCTTCGAGCACTATTTAAATACGTTGGTTTCTTCTTTATTCAAACACGGCCATAATATTTATTTAGCTACTCTAAAGTCATACACCTGCCCTAGTATCTATAGCTGTTAGTTGTGCATATAGCTACCCTTAGTATGTATAGCTATCGTTAATTCATACAGATAGCCTTACTATGTATAGCTGTCATTAATTTATACATATACCCTTACTATGTATAGCTGTTATTAATCTATACAGATACCCTTACTATGTATAGCTGTCATTAATTTATACAGATACCCTTACTGTGTATAGGTGTCACCCTTACTATGTATAGCTGTCATTAATTTATACATATACCCTTACTATGTATAGCTGTTATTAATTTATACAGATACCCTTACTGTGTATAGGTGTCACCCTTACTATGTATATGTGTCATTAATTTATACAGATACCCTTACTGTGTATAGGTGTCACCCTTACTATGTATAGGTGTCATTAATTTATACAGATACCCTTACTGTGTATAGGTGTCACCCTTACTATGTATAGGTGTCATTAATTTATACAGATACCCTTACTGTGTATAGGTGTCACCCTTACTATGTATAGGTGTCATTAATTTATACAGATACCCTTACTATGTATATCTGTTATTAATTTATACAAATACCTTTTATGTATAGCTGTCGTTAATTCATCAGATACCGTAGTACATTCAACAAATAGTTGTCTGGTAAAAGGTTCTTTTATACATTAGTGCATTTCACTACCCCTAGTGCTAACAGCTACCATTACTACAAACTACTACGCTTAGAAAAGCATTTCTTCTTATTGATTAGTGCATACCGCTATCATTAGAACAGACAGCTACCATTAGAATATACCGCTGGTAGTTGGTACATATAGCGAGACCTTCGTGCATTCATTCATACAGTAGATTGGGTAAATATAGCTACCCTCCATATATCAGGACATACTGTTTCTTTTATTACATGTATCTACCATTACTATAAGCAAATTCATTAATATATAGGGCTACCATTACTGCACACTAGTAATACTGCACTTTACCCATATAGCTGTCATTACTATATACATCTACACCTTGTACAAGGAGCGTCCATTACTAACATATACCCGCTCTTAGGACAGGCATCTATTATTATTATGCATCTATCCATAATAAATACGGCTGACATTACTACATACAACTACCCTTTGTGTATGAATTTAGCATTAATACATACAGCTACCTTTGTAAGTATAATTATCGTCACTACATGCATCTACTTCTTGCATGCATCTTCCATTACTATAGACATCTACCTATTACTAAATACATCAACTACGCTTTCTGCATGCACCTATCAACAATGTTCTTAGAAACACCGTTAACGTTGTTTTTGGTCGTCTTAATACTTAATAATCCACTGTTCTGAGTTAGAAGGAGCGTTGTTTTTGGTCGTCTTAATACTTAATAATCCACTGTTCTGAGTTAGAAGGAGCGTTGTTTTTGGTCGTCTTAATACTTAATAATCCACTGTTCTGAGTTAGAAGGAGCGCTTCAGTGGAGTAAGAAAATAACAAAACAAAACCAAATAAAAATATTGCTCATTGTTGAACTCCATAAACTTATGACGATCACATTTCCTGGCAGTTTCATTATCAGATGTAATCTTACCGTGACCTCTTATTGATGCTAGAGAACATTATAAGACAGAGTTTGACTGCCCGAAAGACCTTTATAGAATTGCCTGCAGACAACTAAAGACATTTTTAATGGAACGGTGGGAGTGAGGGGAGCAGAAGAGGATGGAAATATGTAGAAGAGAAAATGAACTTAGTAGTAACAAGCATTTATCCTCACGACTTATGCCAAGTCATAAGAATAATGTCTAGAATAATAATTTCTTTTGTGCCTAATTTTCAACATTAATGGCCTGATATGCATTTGTAATGAGAAACATAAAGACGCACAAGGAAACCTGTTTTTTGCTGATATGCAGTCAGCTGTAATTGTTACAAATAGTACGCCAGTCAATGGTATAATAGAACGCCAGAGTATCCCATAATGCACAAGCATTCGTCTCTCCAAACGAAAGCAAATTGTTCCACTTAAATGACGCAGAGTGCATATCTTTTACAAGCGACATTGAAAATTCAGGCATAGTAATTTGAGTTATGGATTTTCTGAGGCAATAAATGTGTTCACTGATTCCCTGCCACTCCCCACCCCCATTCCCATACTATATATATATATGGACAAAGTAAAATTATTGCATCTGTTATAACGTTTTTTAAGTTTATAGACTAAAGCTTTGTTATACGTTTTAGCTGTACGTGTAAAGAGAGATCTTTTATAACAAAAATATAAAATAAATTGCCCCTTGTATCTTGTTTGATAAAAGTTGTTGTGTATAGTCAAACTATACTTGCTCTTTGTACGTTTACATTCGACCTTTAACACACACACACACACACAAAAAGTACTGTGTATTAGACAAGATTCTGTGACTCCTCAGTGCCAAGCGTCTCTTTACATGCCTATTATTGCTTCCTTTTATTAGCTGTGGTTTTGTAAGTTTGATTTTCTATGCTAAACTCACCCTATCTCAGTACACACGCGCGCGCGCATCCATCTCTCATCAGTCTTGAAATTTCTTATGAAAATTTAATTTGGAATAGCTTTTGTGGATTTCGCAATGACATTTACTTTGTGCAGATTCTCAATGCCAACATTCACCAAATAGAGGGGACAAAAATGTCGATCCAGGAAAGAAAAAACGTTTGTCAGATTTTTAACGAGCATGTAATCAAAATTGAATTGGAAGATAATAAATTCAAGAAAGAAAGATCTAAAAGAATAAATGAAAAAGAATATAAAGGGGAGGAAATAATTAAGAAAGAAAGTTGGATTCAGTCAATCGCACTAGCAAACGCACATGTCACTTATGAGAGCGCATGCATGCACGCACACACACGCTTAGTCAATCATTCGCAAGCTTGGTGTTGCTTTGATAGCTCTCTCCCTTTGGACAAGCATAAGAATTACATGTATGCATATTTAAGACAGTGACCCTGTCTCGTGTTTAGCGAAACAGTTAAAGGGCTACGCGCGACTCTCTTTTAAATGGTATATACCACGAAATCCACGTCAGTTAGTGGATTAGTAGGTGCTCCGCCACTAATGCTGATGTAAAGTGTAATGCTGCGTTTAGTGTAAAGCAGGGTTTCTCAATTAGGCTCCTCGAGAGATCGCTAGGGGGTACTGGAAAGATCGTGATTTAAAAAATAAACACCGTAGATATTCTGGGATTTCTGAGACCTGAATATTATTTCAAAGATTCCTCTCTGTAAAACAGTTTAGAAAGGTTGGCATAAATTGTAATGCATTGCTTAGTATAAAGCGTAATGCAGGATTTAGTGTAAAGTGTAATGCAGGGTTTAGTGCAAAATGCAATGTCGATTTGAAGCTAAACACTGAGGCGGTTGTCAACTGAAAATTGGTTGGTGTAAAATATAAAGGTGGGCTCCCAACACACACAAAGGTCTCACAGATGTAGTAATTGTAGCAATTTAATCGTAATCAAGCGGAACCTTCTGAATTTAAATAGTTTAGATTAATCGCACTTAAATATGTAATTCGAATCTATCTGTGTGGGCAAGTGACTGATAGATCGAGAGCTATGATTGGTTCAGTAATGCTTAGTCAGTGGGTTCATCTAGCAGATCCAATATAATTGTATCTCTCTCTGTGGCGTTGGCAGAAGCATCCACCTTATCGCACATGTTTTTAAGTGAAAGTCAAGTCCATTTACGCGAGGGTCTCGCGGATCTATATATCGCGTAAACAGAGCTCACAGTATGTTTACAAACAAGTCTGGGTGATGGGGTCACTTAGGAATTGGTTCGAATAAGTGATTCCAGTCTAGGCATAGCTTTGCCAACCAGGAACATATATTTCTTTCAAACTGCAGATGAAGAGAAGGAAAGAAAAAATGTGTTAAAAAGAAGTTGGGAGCACTCTTAATGCAGTTGGAAAGAAGTGTGAATTCTTCCAAAGAAGAACTTCGTTTTCTTTAATGGATGATCACTGGGGAGGAGCATTTTTAGAGAGCATGGAGTTAGGGAGGTTAGTAAAATTCACTTTCCCCCTACTTTCTTTCTGGAATGGTGGAGGATGAGGATATTTTTATTCGAAGATTCGACTACAACGTTGATCGTATCTGTCGTGGCGCTTTGGATCAGTACAGTATTAGTGTTTTTTGTCTGTACCAATCTTGGTTGGTATTACTCTGTGTCGGTACTAGCCTGGGTCCATATTATTCTGCGTCGGTACCAATCTGGGTCGTTGCCAATCTGGGTCCGTACCAATACGGGTCGTTACCAATCTGGGTCAGTGGGTGGGTTGACAAAATTGCGCGCTTCTTCCTCAAACAAACAGCAGTTAACCGCAGAAAAAAGCGGCAATTTAATTAACTCGTTTCATGCACAGGAGATGTAGCCTATTATTGAAATCGTACATCACCAAGTGAAACGTAAGAAAGAACTTTCGCAAATGATGTCCCACCCTATGACCACATCACCACCGGATGGGCGTGCGCTATTTCGGTTCGTACTGACAAGTTACTTGGTACTGGATTCTATCTCACTATCCATCCATCAACACCACATTGCAGTCACTGCTATTAAGCGTTCGTTTGTTAGTAAACTGCGCGCTGCTGATTAATATTGTATGTGTAATTTACGCTGCATCTGCCTAATTGGGCTTCTGGCGTTCTAACAAACCCATCATTTTATGATTGCCTCTGAACGAATGGATACCACTAATAAGACGGACGCCATTTGATGGCGGGTCTCTTAATTGTGCATAGTTTTAAAGTGAACTTCGGATGAATAGCCAGTACCTTTGGTTGGTGGTCTCTTACTAAAGGCTTTATGATTAGGTAATATAGCTAATAGTCTATCCTTTATAACTTTTCCAGTCAGCCCCATCCATCCCTTTCTCGCAACTCTAGAATTTCGTAGCGAATTTACCTCAAGGCCTAAAGGGAGAGAGATCCTTCATGTAGTTTGGAGGGTTCTAATTTCTGAACATTACACTTAAAGATCCCCTGGGTGGGTAGGCAGGGCTGCCTGACCTAGTTTAAATAAAGTGACTACTCGATAAAATTACTTCAAAAATACGACTAATACAACTTTAAAACTCTAATAGGTTTCGAAAACTGACTAGATTTTTTTATTTATAATCAAGAATTATAGGTAATTACTATAAATAATCTTTGGATTGATAGAAGTGGTACATTTTGAACAAGAGCATTTGTTAAGCAAACTGACACGATTTTACCGTGAAAAGCATTTGCGTGCACTAAAGTGGAATTTCATTTGGTCAACAATGCAAGACCTTTGTATGTCCCTCCCTTAACCTCAGTGCACGAGAAAAGAGAGAAATTTTCTGCCTAGATCAACACGGTTCGAGCATGCAGGATGCTCTTTAATATAACTTCTTAGCAACATTATCCATTTCAATGTTTGTATTCCTCACACACCCACAACAGACACACAGAACACACACATATCATTGTAAAAATAAAATGGTTTGGTCTGCTCGCTCACAGTGCGAATCTAAGAGTGACGATACTACGTTCGGAATTCCCCATCGACCGTCAGAACACGTGACTTCTGAATTGTACTCCTTAATTACTGCCAATTTCCTTCACTAACGTTCTTTGCACTGTATCGCTTGTTCCCCGCAGACGTTTGAAAACGGCCCACTCACATGGAGTGATTTCGTCTTTTCAGAATGAGTACTGCTGCACTTTATGCGTGCACTGAACGTCTGTCAATCAGACAGGAGTTGAACTTCTGGTTTCTTGCATAATCTTCAGTGTAATCAGTTACCATTATATCTCTGGATTTCCATTCTTCATGATCTTTAGTTCGGCACTCAGGTATATGACCGCTAGCAATGCTAATCCCTTCTACTCACTCATTTTCGGCCTAGTCCTTCCGTTTCTTTATTTAACACCATGCCATCCATACAGAATAAAATAGATTTTAATATAATTAGCAAAAAAGAAATAACATTTCATGATCTGCGGAGTTTACAATATTAAATCTGTGTCAAATGAAGTGTAAAACCTTGTTCTAGCTGTTAAAAAAAAATAGTTGCGAAGACAGTACAATATATTCTACTATGAAATCATCCTCAGACTGTTTCCAGATTCCTTAAGCTTGCATTGAACATTTCTGGGTAATGGTGTAAGTATTGCAGCCCCTTCACACCCACCCCAAACCCCGTGCTTGAGGGCTTCTCAACAGAAGGTCTAATATTTGTTTCTTTAAAAGAATTGTACTTAAAATTTGGAAAAATATACACCCACGATCAAGTCTTCGCAGGGCGCACGACAAACTGATTCTCAGTGGAGCAGAGAGTAGTGTGTGTGTGTGTGTGTGTGTGTCTAACAATGGGGGTGGGGGGAAGCAACATTTGCAGTTACATTTCTGTTTTGGAGGTAGCTCTCTATTCTAAGGAATCTCCTCTACTACTTGTATCGTTTAATCGTGTTTATTGTAAATTGGATCCTATGTCTTCTTTAGTCCTTTCATTTATTAGCAGCACAATTAAGTCTTTTCTAAGATCTTGAAGTCAGCTAATAAAGTTATTCAATTTATTTTTACAAGAGTGAACTAATCAAACAGCAGCAACAACTTATCTCAATTTAGAGCGTGCTTCAGTATCAATTATCGTTTCCAGCGTCACGAAATGAGGTGTCAAGCTGTCTCAAATTCCATAGATTTTACAAATAAAAATTTTAAACAATACTAAAATAATTTGCTTGAAATTTATGAAGGGAACATATATATTCTATAAATAAATTGGTTGGATGAGTTTTGATCAATTTCTTTTAGCAATATCAGGTAAGATTTGTAAGACATACTTACAGGATTTCTTGTCAAAGTGTAGGTTAAGTATAAGATGACCTTATCCCAAAATGAAACTAAAGAACTAGAAACTTTATACACATTTTAAAAAAGCAATATTATATTCTATAATATGTATTTTACGATGTAATAAACACTCGTACGTTAACTTTAATAAACAAATCTTATCTGAAAAAAGTTACTTTTTATTTATTTTTGTAATTATTAATCTGACATTGGATGTTCAATCGGCCAACAGTGTAGATTTATTTAATTCTATGTCATATACTATACCAGTGATGCCAAACGTCAGAGTTTGAATGACTAGTAGGCTAAATGTTGACTTTTATGTCCTCTTTGCAAGAGGAATGAAATATCTTACAAACGATTCCACTGTAGATGTTTAGTTAAAGAAAAACCCACAAATAATAATAATAAATTAGACTACTCCATAATGTTAGGTGCTTGGTTCTTTCAAGTTAAAATTGATGTTTTTCTTTTCGTTCGGTTTATTTTGTTTCTTTCGTGTGCTGTTTTTCTTTTCTTCAGATGGATTTTAAAAAATAAGAAATGCTATCAGAAACATTATCCTCCTGTCATACACGCAAATGGAAACATACAGACCTTAGTATGATCGATAAAACAATAACAGATTGGCTTCGATCGAATTTAGCCCGATCAGCCAGTACAGCAACTCTATCACATGCTCTCAGTTCATTGGCGGTACAGTTTTGACCACGATCTTCATTATTTGTAAGACAGGCATAAATTCAGTGATAAGGAAAAATAAGTTTTCGTCTTTCGAAAGTATGCTTTTAGTAGCAACCAATTGGACGTGATCATTTGAATATATCCTATGCAGGGCCCCTTTTCAACTGGCCTCGATCTCTGCACAGTATAACAAACATGGCGAAAGGAGTCGGTTGCGTCTGCTACTATGCAGTTTATGTTTTGATCCTAGTACTCTTTTCAGTAACAACTGATTCACGGAGATACGAGGGCAAGTACTGATTTGTTATTATATGTTTCTCTTGCAAACGTTATATTTCTTTATATAATTTAAAGATGCTATTTTGATTAATAACCGCGTCACCTGTGACTTTCTCTCTATACACTATTTTTTTACAGTTGCTCAATGGGGATGTAAACGTATTAGCTCTCTTGTAACGGAACTCTGTTTCACTTCACGGAAAGTACCACGAATACTGCAAAACAAAGGCACACTGCTAAGATGAGATCAATACTCCCATAAAATTATACGTTTAGATATCCTACTTTTATGATTTTACTAAAATTGATCGAACTTTGTCGGTGTCAGTCTCAAGCCATGTATCAGTATGCCGCACACTGATGCAGTGATAGGGCCTGTTCGTTAATCCATTATTTCTCAAGGGCGTGTTTCATGTATTACTTTTACTTTCATAATATAATCACTTATCATCGACAATTGATAATAGACTAGTGTTTATACCGTAATTTTAAATATTCGTTATTATAATTTAAATGGTAGTTTTATTACTATTCTTTGTAATACAGTGATATTTCAGTTGTAATAATTGTATTTATTAATGTGTAATGCTCTAATGATATATTTATTAATAAATAATGCACTATTTTATAATTGCATTTGTATATTTTTGTTTTGTTTGCTTTATAAATAAATATGCTTTAATCTGGTCATTTACAGATGGTTTTCTCATGAGTTTATGGAGTTCATAATTCTCAATCAGTATTGCACTTATATTTAGCCATAGGATTTTAGAATGATCCCATACGTATGAATGGTCGCATGTTTTACATTTATAATTATAGGATTTAGAATTTTAGGAGTAAAGGATCATATTGTTTCCTTTGCTAAAATCTAAAAATCATGCGTGTATTATGTTGTTTTTTTTCATTGATGGTTTATTTATGCTGATAATCTATTTATAAATTATAATTTCCAAAAAATTAGTATGAAAACATTAAGTATTGATTTATTACAATTTATTTTACAAATGAATGTACTTAATAGGCCTACTCAGGTTTAGTTTTTACACTTATAACAATTTTTGGAATGTAATATTAGTACAAATAAAAGTATATTTTTGTTGTGTAAATCATGCAATTATTAGACTTCTAATTGAATTGTATTAACATTGGTTAATAATAATTAGTTTTTAAGAGGTTTTACTAAGCCCAGTTGGTATGTATCTATAAACTGCAAGAAAATTATTTTCATTTGAGTAGAGATCAGTAATAATGTATTAGTAATCAACAAATATTGACTTTACTATAATTGTTTTATACTGGTTGAGAATTTTGATTTGTTTTTCACACATTTTGTTTACTTTTCCTCAGATCATAATACATTGCCAATTATTGTATAGCAAGTTAAGTAAATTTGCAGATTTTTCTTGATGAGTCGTAATGTTCCTCAGATCAGTTTGAATTATTAGTATATTCTAGTAGTAATTTTAATTCTGAATTCACTGGTGAAAACCGTTAGATAATCAAACAATTGGGGTAAATGCTATGAACATTTGAGATTGGTATCTCCTGTAAATGTGATTTTGAGAAAATCAAGTTTTTGTGATTGAAAGAATTGTGTAAGTAATTTCCTTAGCAACCATGGTTTTAAAATTGGCACACTGATTTAATGATGTATAAACAACAAAAATTCATTTTTTTAAAATTATCCGTTGGACACTTTATTTTTCACAACCCCACCCTCTAAAAACAATTTGTTAATTTCAAACATATTATGATACCTTTAAAATTTACATTTGTTCTCTTATACAAGTTATAGTTTTAAAATGTAGCTTTTATGAGGAAAATAACATAACTAATAATAAATTATAGTTAGTAAGTTAAACTTAGAGATGTATCTCTTCCCCCCCCCCTCCCCTGTCTACCCACACCTCAAAATGCTACAAAAGCAACTTATTTGCCATCTTTATTGTTGAAGAATTGTTTCATACTGTGTTATGAGATAAACATTAATTACAATGAAATAAAAACTTAAATTCAGTTAGTTATTTAAGAAAATTAATGCTTTCCCACCCCCCTTTAGTTCACAGTTCACCTTAGCTTAACCCGCTGCCACTCACAGAATACCGGTAATTATGCTTGCTTAACTGCTCATTTTAAAGATTAATAAACAAAATAAAGATTGTGAAATGCAAATAAATCTTACAAACATAAATTTGTAAACAATAATAAATTTGTAAACAATAATAAATTTTATAAAATATAAAAATTACAAAACATTTGATTTCATCTCTTAGTCAAAATAATACTGCCTTAGTCCAAGTTTTAGTCTTTTCATGTGGCTTAAAAATAAAAGGACACACACAAACGTGAAGTCAGCACCTAGACCTCACATCTGCCCAGCTTCCCAACATCATGGTGAAGACCAGTAAGCAATAAGTGGAATAATTCAATTATGATCAGAAATACATTAATTGTAGTTGAACTTTAAATACTAAAAGAGGCATTTAACAGATGGAATTGTTGCCTATAAATACTGGCTTTTCATATACTGTTTGTACAGTCTATCACATGTATATTTTGTTTACAATTTACACACATTGTAATGCAAAATGTGCATCTGATTCACTTTTTACAAATCCTTATTTTCTTTAAATTTAAAAAATAAAATATCAGTTTTTAAACATGAAAGTGATAATTATAAGATAATGAATTTTTTTTAAAATCAAAGTTTAGATTTTTCACTTGTTTGCATGCATCGCTTTATAAAAAATATTGACTATTTGACCAAAAGTGTAAAAATTGCTAAATTAAAAATGTAAATGAACTTAAGGACTTTAGCAGGAAGTTGTGAACTTTAACATGTTCAGATTTGTGACCAGTTAAATTGTTTTTACAAGGAAAAATAGCCCAGTGAAATAGGATTAAACTAAATGCTGTCAGGCTACAGCCAGGCTTTTCAGGTGGAAAAAGCTAAAAGAAAATATGTAGGATAGGCCTTCTCTGAACGGCAAACAAGGTCAAACTCAAAATAGATAAATGAGAAGTTTGTCTATAGCATTGTGTACTAGTTGAATTTGGAAGATGCCACGCCTATTAGGTTTTAAATAACAGATTTATTGTCATACACACGTTGAATCATCGTACATAATTGTTAGGGATACAACTTTAAATGTTTAGTAAGGTAAAATATTTGTGACAGGGAAGCTGCTTGAACCTGGTTAATGACATACACAGAAAATCATGGTTGAATGTTAATGTTATGTTTAAATTTGTGGCTATTGGTATTGTATGGACTGCCGGTTTGGTCGTAGAACGAGTTAGCATACAATCAAAGTGCATCATGATGCAGTAGCTCGACCCACAGTATTCAGCTTTTTTCGAAACTCATTTGACATACCTTCTAGACTAGAGAGGAAAAATCGCTTACTTAAGACTTATTAGTGCCCGTGAATTTGATAAGTTTTTCTTGTACATATATTGTTCGTACGGATTTTTAAAAGTCTGGAAAAGTACGACGACCTTTTCCAGACCTTGAGAAGTATGAAAAATAAAGATTTTGTTACAATGATCTGGAAAAAATATATAGAATTTTATGTTAAATTTATCATTAATATATATATCTGATAGCTGCAGTAAAGTTTAGTCTCTACTGGTGCTACTTATCGATCGGCCTTTGCTGTGTGACATTTAGCCAATTTGCTGAACGAATGTGTACATTTCTGGAATAGAAATGCGCAGTTTAGGAGTCCCGCAAAGTGAGTTTCTATAACTCATCACCTCGAGTGTATCGGATCTTTGTATTATTTCGTCTACGACTATGATTTCTGCATAGATTTTACGTCGAAATCTTTCTAGTGTTGTCACCCAGGTACATGTACTTTTGCTCTCTAGACTCGGTCGTTTTACTCAAAAACATGTCAGGTCACAGATGAAATTCTAAAAACTGAGTGTTTAGTGACAAAGACGAGATTGATCATGAAGTATGTCGAGATGGCATGAGTCATGACCAAGTTTCACATAACCATTAATATTACAACAAGGAGATAATTATCTTTATTTTAAATAAATGATATACTTTTTATTTAAGGAGCAATTTTTTAAATCCTCATATTTCTGCCTCATTAGTCACAAACTGTTCTGATTTATTTCTGTCTTTTAAAGAAGTGACGTAATTTATCATTGGACTAACTAACATCGGCTTATTTTCAGCGAGCGCAGTGCAGTGCTTCACGCAGTTAGGGTGTCATTCCTAGAATAAACTGACGTCAATCATGCCGTCATACACTTAGCCATTCAGATCAGAGTTGCTGTACTAATTTATTTTAAACTACTGACATGAATTAATTGACAATTTTAGTATAGTAGGTAAAACTAATTTTAAATTCCCTACTAGTAATTACGTTACCGATGTACCTTTGGATATGATAACGAACGACTTTGGTATTAACGACAGAGTACTAATGGGTATGTCCTATAACATGCTTAAAATACTAAAAGCGATAAATACTACAACATTCTGTTAAATATGCCGATGTTAGTCCAGTGACAAAGCATATCACTTCTTTGAAAGAGTCAAAGGCAAACGTTATTTGCTAATATTTTATACGCCTATATTTTTCCCGACAATAACATAGATCCATCAACAAAGAAATTCCACATAACTCGATCAATTTTATGAGACTGTAGCATTCGGGTACAAGGTCACCGTTTTTTTTATTTTAATATGCAGTCCAAAGCCAGAGCCTCATCGTGCGATAGTGAAATCGATGAGCATTGTGAAATTTATTATACTAGCACCGTCACTTCTGCACCACTGTTCAAAATGTACACTTGTAAATTCTTATTATTTATGTTTACAGGTTGTTGGACCCTCCTCCCATTAAGATTGTGGATTCATTTTATTTTGCTGTTTTCTTTTCTTGCTTTGTTTTACATTTTTATATAAATATCGTGCACATTTTATGAGTAATTATTATTAAACGCTTAGAGCTTTAATAACATTAAACTCTTTATTAATCACTAATTATATTATATAAGCATATATAAAACATAACTGTCCCGTATATTAGCAGTAAAATATATTCACTGATCTATATTAACTTAGTCTCGTTTATTTCGAATGCTAAGACCGGCCTTCTCTTTTAAAGAACGGCCCCTTCGGAGGCGAGCTTTGTGTTCAAGTATTGCTATTTAATATTTGTCCGCGACCATTCATAGAGAAGACTCGGTTTTCACTGTTTTCACTTTTTGCTTATTTCACAGTTAGACGTAAGCTCTGTTTCAGTGACAGTGATCTTATTTATAATGTAAGGGTTGTCATCACATATTTCTTTTATTTTTCAGTGATAGTGATGTTATTTATACTGTGAGGTTTGTCATCGCGTATTGTTTTATTTTTCAGCGACAACGATCTTATTTATACTGTGAGGTTTGTCATCGCGTATTGTTTTATTTTTCAGTGACATACTGTGGGTTTGTCTTCATTTGTTTATTTTTTTTTAGTGAAACATTCTATTTTTATATACGATGATTATATTTACACATTGGGTGTATTTTTCAGTGAAAACATTCTTATTTGTACTATGAAGTGTTGTGTTAATATTTTTAGTGAAAAAGTTCTTAGGTCATGAAGTTTGTCTTTTGATAATCTGTTTATTTTTAAGTGAAAACATTTTTAAAAATTTATACCTTGCGGTTTGTCTTTATGTGTTCATTTTTTTAAAGAAAACATTCTTATTTTACCGTGACGTTTGTTTTGACATAATATGCTTATTTCGCAGTAATTTGGTAAGTTATGTTTTCAGTCATACATTCTTTTTTCTTTTTTTTTTAAAGCTAAGCTTTGTCTTTTGGTATTTTTTCTGTCTTTGATCGCAAATAACGCACTTTCACATTGGGTGTTAGGGACATTTATATTTTCTCGAGGCGCTGAGAGTCTTTGACCATAAATCTCCTCGCTTATCTTCAAACGGATTGGATTACATCTTAAAAATACAAATATAAAATGCATGAGGCATAGCTTGTTTATTTGTCCTACTATAATACTTTAAGACTAATATCCAGAAGGAAAGACAAAATGTTTCATCACCTTTTTCTTGCCCAGATACTACTCTAGCCTACCACCATCACATAACGCAAACAAAATAGTGCTTTCAAGAAACAAAGTTTGTATAACTGCTCTTCCTTTTTCTTTCTTATTTTCTGACTCGCTTGTTGCCTGTTTCTAGGAAAAGAAACTAATCATTCAAGAATCACAAGCTAAATCTCGGCATTCGTACACAAAGATTGCATTAGATAGGCCTTGAACTTTGATTCTACTAATCTGGACCTCACATCATCGCGACAAGAGCACCACGCTTCTTGAAAATTTTATAAATTATGAGTGAATGAGAGAGAGTCTATGTTCAAAGCAAACTTTGCTAGACGAATTTCTCACTGAGGAGTCAGAGATAGTGTTCGAAAGAGCACCACGTTTCTTGGAAATTTTATTTTTTGAATTGTGTATATGTGTGTGTGTGTGTGTATGAAAAAGAGAGTCCTTATGCTAAGAGTAAACTTTGCTAGACGAATTTCTCACCGAAGAGTCAGAGGTAGTGTTCGAAAGGCGGCCGAATGAAGTTATTCACTGGGAAATTATTGATTTATACTCATTTTAATTTATAACAGCGGTACAGGTACTATTACTGTCGCGGAAGATGGAAGTGTATGTGTGGGTAGGGGATTGATATTCCTCATGCCACGCCTGCCTTCTCATCCTCTCTAATGGTACCTAGAGTCACTTAGGAACAGGAATGCATTGATGATGTTCGCCACCATTTTCTGCTGCAGAAAGCTACGTGTAAGTTGTCCAGCCATGTGTCACTGCATAGCAGTTGTTTTTCTTTTCAAACTGCACCTTGTCTGCTTTTTATTTTGGCATTCACTCTATTTTAAGGCTTCATTTTTTGCTGATTTTACTGACAGGTGCAAGCAAGTAGATAAAGATTTTCATTTTGAAAGGAGAAACTAATATCACATTTTGAGGCCTGAGTGGATGTGTGAAGATTAGCATGTCTCAGAAAATGTTTGAATGGTGTTTTTTTTGGGGGGAGGGTGTGTTCTTTGTCCACAAAAGCGCCAACGACCTGAGTAATTTCCGATTTTCTATTGCCAGATAATCTCAATAGCCGCATATGTAAATTATAGCACAGTCTACGATTTTTAGTGGAGTAAACACGAAATCCTGAGTCTGGTATGGTTAAAGAGCCTTCATTCTTTTGCCTCTAACTAGATTTGAACCCAGAGTCTCTTGAGCTAGAAAGTCCTACTTCTTTGCCACCGCCTCTCTTTTTCACAGCTGTATTCTTTCTGCCCCGCCTTTTTTGTAGATCTAGGTTTCTTTCTTTGGCATTCTTTTCATGGACATGCTTACTTCCCAGCATCTCTTCACAAACACACGCACACACGCTCGGCACACATACCCACACGTGTGTGCGTGCGTCCCCACACCATCATTTTCATCATTCTCACTTGCTTACTTTAACATTCCTCCAAGATCAAATCGAAATATTGAAAGGTCACTATGTCTACTTTTCGTTATTCTGTTTGTGCATATCCTGCCTGATTTCATCATTCCTGATATCATGTTTTATTTTATTTTATTGTCTGTCATCGCTTTGTGACCTTATGCAGTTTTTGCTGTTGACAGTGAATTTTCAGTCAAAACTAAATCGAATGAATCTGAAGCGGTTTCTAGTGCTAGCGAAAGGGTTTGTGCGTGTATATGCTATCATGACCTGAAATGGAAGATTATGCCTAAGATCGTCTCAGATCGATGAGATTAGTATGCTTTAATTAATACGTCGGGCCACAGACGGGTACCGCCCTCGCAGATTGGTTATTAATGCGTTCGTAAATATGATTGTGCGATGGAAATGTCACCAGACTTGATTAAACCTATGTCATTGTATAAATTCCCCCCCCCACACACACACACACACCACCACCACTACCAACCGGTTGTAAACATAAAGCAGCCTTCGGTCACTTTTCATGCATCTTGAATAAAGCATATCCGGAAGTCAGGTCAGTAAGGATATGCGTCGCTGCAGTTTTTTCCAGTTGCAGTGAATAATTGCTATCATTTTATTACTAACCGGTCTGTTCCTTTATGATTTTACATAGTTTGTGTCTTGCATAAAGTTAGTTAAAAGTATATATTTTGTATACTAACCAATCACCGGTCTTGTCATATATCATTATATCAATATGTGTTATGGAATGAGTTGTGTCCTTTTCTAGTTGTTTTAAGCAATTTTTCTTACTGTCATCAGTTTCTGGCCTATTTTGTACATAGAAAGCAACGCTAAGTCAGTTTTATCATGTTTTAAATCAATGTCTCTCCTGCTTAATTCTAGAAGAATCTCTAACCAATGTCATTTTGTCTGAACATTTTCCTTCCTTGTTGGTATGCTAAAAGCAATCTCTATTCATTGTCATCATATCTCAATACACCCTCACCCCTACCCAGTTTAGTGTTTACGCTAAAAGTAATCTCTGATAGTGTCACCATATCTTAATGTTTTCCTCCTAGTGTATACGCTGAAATATAATCAGTGTCATAATGTCTTAATATTTTCCCTCTTAGTGTGTACACAAAAAACAATCTTTTGTCTTTTTGTCATCAGATCAAGTTCATCCTAATGTTTAAACAATAAACAACTTAATCATTTGTCGTCAGTTATAAATTTTTTCCCCTAGTCTACACACGATATCTATAGTCGGTTGTCATCACGAATAAATCTATTTCTCTTCTAATTTATCCTCAGAAAAAACATTTTTATCAGTAAAGTCAGATTTTTAGTTTAGTATCATAGTTTATAATTAATATCATCACATTCCACCCCACCCACCCACATTTTTCATTGTAGTGTAATTCTAATGTGCATTCTTATCTATTATAAATGCACAATGTATTTAGTCACAGATTCAGTGATGTAACACATTTTCTTTTAATGTGTGTATGCCTGACAGTGCTTCTGAATGAAATCATGCGGCTATACTGGCCTTAGAAAGGAGCTCAAAATAAAACCGGCATTAGATTGCAAATATAACCCTTTTCTAAGGAGCCCACAGCGCTTCCTCACAGTGGAGGTACTGATCACGTGCCAATGTAAATGGACAGTCTGAATTTTCCATTACGAGCTCCGCAGTGCACTGCAGTACTATGACTGGGCACAGAATGTTTGTAGTTTGTGGGTTGGTAGACCTTACTGTTATATATCTGACATCCGATTCCGGGCACAAAGATTCTCATTTAATGAACGACAATATCCGACAGATCACTGACACAGTAACACACAAGTAACTCGCAGGATTTTATTGTTGTTGTTTTATTGTGGGGAGGGGTTTAATGCTAATATTTCGTTTTAAACTGTACATTGACATTTAAGAGCAGTTGCAATTCTCCGAAAAATTCAGTTTAATAGTCTTTCACGGCGTGGCTTCTTCTAAATGCACGGTGATTTAAAGCAGCGAGAGACTCGAGGGAAAAACTGAGCAATAACTTTGTGCAGCGTCAAGCCCTGTCCAAGGACACCTGTGCACTGAACACTAGCCCAATTCATTCTACAGTTAAATGACGTCATCTAATTTTAAGGAGTATCGATTCCGATAAACTGTTCAATCCTTTGGCTATTGCTGGTGCCGAATTTATGTTAGGCACAAACCCTTTGGACAAAATCGATTGCTTCATATAATTTGAAAGAAGATCCCCTTCCGATGGTCTTGTACAGGGTGTCTTCAACGCCTTGTTACCCCTTGTAAATATGGTTGCCATACATCTATGCTACATGTACTAATAGAAACTCATATTTACTCTCATTTTAATATAGGAGCTTTAATTTTCCCTTAGTGCGTTTGTTGGTATCATTCGTGGTTACTTTCATCTACCTTGCAATAATTGTATATATATTTTTTTAAAAGAGCTGCAAAACACTTCTTTTCCCCCAGTTGGTAAGAAGACATTTTGATCAGTTACTAATGAAAACTTAGTATAAGTCACTTAAACGAATGCTATTGTGTATTTAGAAGAGCGAACTAAAATGAATAGGACTTAAATAGTAGGTGTTTTATCATTTGTAAAAGAATTCTAAGTTTACCCATGATAGATTTCATATGTAAAAGAAACAATTGCCTCTCCCTTTACCTCAAGACGGGTTACGCAAGCAAATTTTAATAACTTTAGTCATACCTTATAGATACATGGGACACTATTAACAACTTCACACTTAACAGATCTTATTTTTGTATATCTGTTGGAAGCGGTGATATGTTTATTTATTTAATAGTTTATACAAATAACGGCTGTTTATTTTACATAGTTATAGATTCTTTACAAAAATATTATATTCTATCTTAAGGAAATTTTGTCTAGACTTTTCTTTTTACTTCCAATAGAAGATAAATACAGAAAATATAATTATTTATAATAATAGGACTTTTGAATCTCTCCCTCCTTCATTCACTCACTCACTCACTCACCCTCTCTCTCTCTCTCTTTTTATTTGACATCAATGAAAAGAAGTTTGAATAGCACAACTTATAAAGTGAATGGACAATTTTCGAATTTAAGCATTCGTGAATATTAGATAAAATCTCTTTGTATTAAATGTTAGAAAGTATAGGTCATTACCTCATAAAAATTCATTGTGCCTCATCTATTAGCAATGCAGTTTTGTAACCCAGTGCAGTTACTAAAATCATGACATGATGATGGAAGCTAGTACTTTAGAATGAGAGGTTAGATTTGACGTGTGTTATCATTGCTAATATATTGTTACAGGTTTAGGGCGTATTTAAAGTAAGGGAACTTTTTCGACATGCTGTTGTTGTTTTTTTCGTATCCCCAAACCCGTCTTCTATTTCGCATAAAATAATCGCAATAGGCAGAATAGATTAATTATAAAATAGCAGGCGCCGGTTTGAGTAATTTGCCCTTCTGGCGATAAAAATAGCTCACTCGAGCGTAAGTTTTGTCGTTTGATTTAACATTTACCTCTACGTTTTGAGGGCGTATTTTTCCTCAAGACTTTCAGTGAGGTTTAACCCCCAAGACTTTTGTAAACGCAAAGTTAATTTGAGGCTTACTTTTGAAATGTTTAGTTAGAAATAAAATTGCTATCCAGATTAGGATTTCATTACCTTTAAATGTCCTTCAAGCACATACTTATTTCAGGAATGGTTGAAACTAGTTCCGAATTTAGTAAAGAAATCTTTGAATCAATGTCATCTTAATGTTGTCCTTGTCATTATATTTTAACTGTTGAAACTTGGATCAATAGTATCAAACATTGACTCTCATTATTAGTTTTCGAAATTGTAAAATCTCAGCTATACATTGAATCTGATATGTGCTTGCGCTGTTGGAGCACCATCATAACTGCGCAGACGGCAAGGTAGTACATGTACATATTATTGATACTTTTGAAGACTGCATTTTTCTATTTTGTTGTCTTAATTCCAAGTCGCCATTTCTTTTGATTTTATTTTTACTTGGAAAATAGGTGCGTTATGTTAAAGGTACTCTAGCGGGTCTGTTGTAGAGACTGACCTTCAAAGAACTGTTCGTTAAAAAATGTCGACATCTTCCTTCTGTAGTTTTAATGCGACTGATAGTATAAGATCGAATGCAGTCGTGTTCATATATAACTTTTCCCTTATTTTTAAAAAATAAAAAGTTGATAGGTTACTGATGGCGATAAAATATTCCATTTTTGTTAAAAGTGATTGTTTTTCTTTGTGTATTTGTAAAGATTCGATTGTGTACAACATATTGCCAAATTGTGTCGTATTTATATCTCGAAAGACTTAAGGAATGAAGTTCAACCACTGCTCCCGTTTTTTTTATACTTGTTACGAGATGTTTTTGCATCGTAGTGTCATTAAGTAATAGCTTCATTGACTCTTATCGCGTCTTGCTTTACTAGGAGAATTTCATATTTTATTTATATATTGTAATATGCTCACATTTCCTCAGGCCACTATCAGATTCACTTTAACCCAACACAATGCGTTCTTGCTTACACTTAAAGTAGTTAAAGGAGTAGGGTGCAGTATTTCATGGCTTTCATAACCAACGACAGTAATCATCTCCCTTGCAACTAAGGACGCGGTAAAACAATGTTTTCCTCCATACATTATTGCAAGAACAGATGGTCTGTATTTTCAAACGTCTGTGCTGCTATGGTCGACTATTTACTCTGATGTCCTTTGTGAAACGGAGCACTGTAGGGGCTCATATAAACACTAATAAGGCAAATACTACTGCACTTTGAGTGAAGAGCAGTAAAATCCAATGTAAATTTGATTAGATTTGTTACCTTTAAGATTTCTTATTTTCAATTATAGTCATCTACTTGTCGAACTAATAATGTAGCTATTCGGTATTGAAGAACGATCGCTATTGCTGTGAATGAAAGTACAGCACGAGTTGTTGCCATTTCACTAGAACATCCTCGTGGTATTAAGAAATTATGACGTCAATGAGCGGCTTTCTCCTTCAGCTGAAACAGCGCTTGGCATAGTCTTTTTCTTTGTACGAAGCGATGCTACATGCAGCATTTTCGCTGTTTTTCACTGTCAGTGGTCAGACTGGAAAGAGTACCACGCCCTGCCAGCACCACTTTTATCTACTTCAAAGGAATATTACCTTACTTACTTATTTTCTTGGATTCCTCGTGGAACAAAGGGCCTCGACAACAGTTCTCAAGCGTGCTTGATTCTGGGCAGCCTTTTTCAGTTCAACCCACGACAGATTGCAGCTCTTAATTTCCTCCTCACAGGATTGTCTCCATGTGGTCTTAGGTCTTTACTTCAAGGGAAGATTACCTTGATAACATCAAACTTCTCACAGGAGCACACCCCTTTTCATAGTTTTTATTGTTTATTTTTTGGATTATCGCTAAAATTTACTGCAGCTTAACGTTGGTGTAAATACATAACAGTATTGATTGCTCGTATTTCCATGGTTGACATGAATTAATTCTACTTGATTGAGTCTTTGTGACCAAAGGGTGTGACTGTAAGAGCCAATTCTGTTGTCCGCATTTTAGGCAACATTGATGCAAACAAGTTCTTATTGACTTATTCCTACCCGTCTGAGTATACATGAACAAGCATGACAGTAAGAGATCTGCAACTTTTAGTATGTTTTGTGTTTATATCTGACAGTAAGAGATCTGCAACTTTAGTATGTTTTGTGTTTATATCTGACAGTAAAAGGTCTGAAGCTTTATCACAGCAAATTTATTGTTTATGTTTGACAGTAAGAGGTCCGCAACTTTAGCACGTTTTATGTTTGACAGTAAGAGGTCTGCAACTTTAGCAAGTTTATTTGTTTGTATTTGACATTAAGTAGTCTGCAACTTTAGCACGTTTTATGTTTGACAGTAAGAGGTCTGCAACTTTAGCAAGTTTATTTGTTTGTTTTTGACATTAAGTAGTCTGCAACTTTAGCACGTTCATTGTTTAAAGACGGATTTTTATTACTCCTTTGGTAAGAAGTTTGTGCCTGCAGAAACTTTATGAGACAGTAAAACGTCTATCTTATTATGGTGTAAAGAGTAGAGTTTGACGACATCTTTGTAATCCACCAAGTGAGAGACATGTTAATCTTGTGGGAGAATTATTAATAACTATAAATTAAGATTCTCGACCACTCGTAATTAGTTATGAGTTATTAATTAATAAATAAGAATCATAACGAGTGAACGTTTCTTGTTTGTTTCACAGTAAGAGGTCTGCAATTTTATCATGTTTTAAATTTATATATAACTGTAGTACAGGGGTGCACAAACTCCGGCCCGCGGGCCAGATCCGGCCCGCGAAGAGTTGCCGAGTGGCCCGCCTTGTCAAACGAAAAAGTCAAATGTTTACTAATACACTGAGTGATTTGAAACAAAGCAGCACCTCCTGACCCATTTTTCCAGGCGCTCCGTGCAGATGATGTCTGCCCGCTGACATAACACTCACAGAGGCAAGAGAAAAAAGCTATACCAAGATAGGCAGCAAACCCCACACATATATGCTTGCCCCTTCCTGTAATATGGTTGGTCAGTAGCTGTTATGCCTTAGTGTCTGATCTACCACATTCTGTTGTTTATTTTGATTATATTTTTGTGACAAAATGGCAGCTAATCGTAAAAGAAAAGTTGACAAGGAAAACCGTCAGTTTAATGATGACTGGATAATGCACTTGTCCACACCAGCATACTTGGCAGCACATACTGCTGCAAACAGGCTTTCTCACAGATGAAACTGAACAAAAGCAACACCTGCGGTCAGCTGACTGATGATAATCTGGAAGCAATTTTTCATCTTTCAACGTCAAACATCAAGCCTGACATTTGAAGCTTGCAGATGACATGCAGCACTCTCCATCACACTGACTTTGTGAAAGTTGACGTATCATAACATTTTTAGAATGAGTCTTAGTATACAACTTTAATGATTATAATTATAGTCTTAATCATCAGTTGTGTGTTCTTAGATGTAATGTTGCTTATATGGGACGATTTTGATCTTCACTTTTTTGTGGCCCCCGACGGTTTCGACAAGTCAGATTTTGGCCCCCGACTCAAAAAGTTTGTGCACCACTGCTGTAGTAGGTCTGCAACTTTAGCATTTTCTCTTTATATCTAGCATTATCAGGTCTACTACTTTAGCATGTTTTATATTTATATCTGACAGTAAGGGTCCGCATCTTTAATATGTTTTGTGTTTATTTCTAGCAGTACTATATCTGCAAACTTCAGCATGTTTATATCTAAAGTACGAAATCTGTAACTTCAGCATGTTTATATCTAAAGTACGAAATCTGTAACTTTAGCATGTTTATTATATCTAAAGTATGAAATCTGTAACTTTAGCATGTTTATATCTAAAGTATGAAATATGTAGCTAACATGTTTATATCTAAAGTATGAAATCTATAATTGGCATGTTTATATCTAAAGTATGAAATCTGTAACTTTAGCATGATTATATCTAAAGTATGAAATCTGTGACTTTAGCATGATTATATCTAAAGTGCGAAATCTGTATCCGGCATGTTTATATCTAAAGTACAAAATCTGTAACTTTAGCGTGTTTTGTTTATGTCTAATAATAGTGCGCAGTTTTAATCTTTAGCACTTTTTGTGTTTGTGTCTGACAGTGACAGTAGAGCACTATACTGACATGCTGCTTAGGAAGATTTCCTATGCATCCTGGCGAATAATGGTAACTTGTAGTGTGATCAGCAATGGTTTGATATATGGCGAGTTAATTATTTCGACGTGATGCGCTTCCGATTCAGTATTTGGCGAGTTAACTAAATGTTACTAGTCGCTTTGGCGTGTTTTTTTTTTTCCTTTATCAAAACATTTATTTCAGCTGAGGGGCACGGTTTCCTCTTGCACTTCTAAATAATTCAAAATTCGACGATTATATTCCAATTTCACTCGCCCCCCCCCCCCCACTCCCACCCCATATATTAAAAAAAAATATATATATATATATTCTGCATTTCCGAAAACTGTGTTTTCAGATATATACTTCTTGTATCATCAATAAAATGATTGTTGATTTAATTATCGCTAAGACCAGCAGCTTTAGTATGTAAAGACAAACAAAACAAACACTGAGAAGAGCGCGTGCTCTTAAAAAAAAATATTTTAAAATTGCTATGGTGTTTTTCTTTTTTCGTGTTAACGATTCAATATCGGGGTGCAAATTGCGGACTGCACCAGTGGAGCATTCTGGATATTTAATCAAATCACAAGCTCCGCAATGGTTTCGCCCGTCGCACTGTTACCCACGATCTTTCAGAGCTGTAAGTTTTCTTCGGCAGTTAGAACACTAAGGGGCCAAAGAGACTGCGAAAGTATTATTATTAACAGGCCCCTCGAGGTTGTGGTTGTGCACACTAGTCTGCAATTGTTTTTTTTCTACATACTTCTAGGGTAAAGATTATTACCCATGTTAAAGTCATGTCATGGTCTTGAAAACCAATCTCTTAGATCTCTATTATTCAGATTAGGAAATGTGCTTATTTTATTACTGTTATCTTATATTGTTCAAAATGATTATGATAATTATAATAATTATTAATATTGCTCTTGTTATTATAAACATTAAATATTAATAATAATGATAAAATTGATCGATTTGGTGACTATTGGTTAAAATGTTCACATTAATACAGTATGTAGTTTAAAGTATTTATTATGTTTTTATTTTGTTTCTAAATGTTAAAAATATTACTACATTAAATGCAGTACGTATAACAAAAATCTAGCATACAATATTTCTCTATTTGCATTTCTTATAGTCCATACAATACTTGTGAGGGGATGGTCGCCTCTCTAGTAATTGGAGTAGTCAAGTAGTACTTATGTGTAAAAGGGATGGGGGATGTCATATATCTAGTAATACTTAGAGAGAGAGAGTGTGTGTGTGGTGGTGGTGGTGGCGGCGGCCTGTCTCTCATATTGATCCTCCCTAGCATTTTCTGCTTTAGTTTGAGATCTTAACTAAAAACTTGCAAAGTTGTTTTCGTGAGTGTGTTGGAGTTAGTTGAGCGTGTGACCATCATTACAGATGGGATCGGTTCCTACGAAGTATTGGATTTTGTGCCAAGATCTTGTTTGGGTGGGAAATAGCCAGGCACATGCAGTATGCCCGAATCTTCACCCTTTTGTGCGTCTGAAAGGGGAGGGAAAGAAGGGTAGCGAAATATGACAGACCGTGTGACATCCCTGCATTTGTCGAGCACAAAAGTCGATAAGGTGGCGGAGACAAGGAAGTTCGGAGACGCGGAAAGCATTCATACGAAGCATAGATGTTGCCGGCTCTATCACCACAGCGTAGACTTAGTTTTTCTCTTCTTTTCTTCTCTCTCTCTCGCACTCCCCCCCTCCCCCATCACTTATCTCCTTTCTCTCCTTTTCTTTCTCATACTTCTCTGTCTCTGGGTCTTTTTTTCTCGCTTATTTTAACCTTGGCAGGAGTGTTTTGAAATGAAAATGAAGAGTGTTCACTGATTAGACGCCATTGTCTGAAGTTTGAAGGGAAAATTTTAACATTTAAATTACTTCTTTTATTGCCTTTGTAATATGAAGGTACTACAAATAGTTTAGATAACCACTTACACAACGACATGAACTGTTAAGCACGGAGCGGGGATGCTTTTATATTGAATTGTGTCTGGGTTTTCTACGCAGTTGTAGTACTGCACGTGTGTAGTTGATGCGAGTAGCCCAACATCACTTTCACTTGCTAGGTAATGGCAGATTACAAGTGAAGACAAACTCGTATTTTGTAAGCAGCGTGCAGACCCTAAACATAAATTTTATTAAATCGATTCGCCATTTTCACGTCTCTACCATGCATTTTCTCTTACCTTTGTAAACGCGCACATGAGTACGTGCGTGCGTGTATGTGTGTTGTGTTTCATATTAATGCACACACACAAAAATATTTTAGTTGCAGCGTGATGTGGTGAGAGACTGACATTATATAGACAAAAATAATAACTGCTTCAATAATTGTTCTCTGAAATTATATTAATAATTCATTTCCATTACCCAAAACCTTTACGGTTTCGTACTTCGCACGAAACAAATACAAAAGCAGATGTCAGGCACAAAAATACTGCAAATATTATATTACGTCAGTGAACATAGCTCAGATGGTCCCCACCTTCATGACCGACACAACAGTCTGTGTACCTCAGACCTCAGTTTCCAAGGGGAGGGGAGGAACTTCCTTATTTTAACAATATAATAATATTAGTTATAAGAGCTATAACATAATGATGATGCAAACTCAATAGAGCGCTTAGTCTCATAAGCACTGTAAACACATTTACTTTCTTCATATAAACTACTTGAGACGCATAAAAAAAACCAAAAGATAACGGAACAAAACGTAATAATGAAGTGACAGTTTATAATAATAATAATGTATAATTTCAAAGAAGACGAAATAATCGTAAAAGGTTAACATATCAGAATGATCATACTACATTTCCTCTCACCACACCCACTCTTCCGGTCTACGCGTAACAAAAGTTGAAATAAATGTATCTGATAATGTATGCATGCCATTCAACGTCCACCTGATCTTGGACACTCGTTTGCTCTTAAACACGCAGTATGCAGTTTCTACCGTTACGATGTATTGATATCTAGTTCCTATGTTAATGCTACATGGTATTGGGGAGTTTAGTTGACAGTTATAGGAAACTCTGAACGTTTTTAGTTTATATATTGAAATCGGCATTGCCTTTTTAACCTCAAGACAAATCTGATTTCCTTATTGCTCAGCTTAACACACAATATTCAATGGTTTAGCTATTGACTGCACTTCATCATCCTACAACGCCTATCTTCTCAAGCTGCAATATGGCAGACTTTGCTGCGTTATGCGTTATGGACCAATGTGGAAACACTAACTGTATTATTTTTATTTTGACACTGAAGATTGGTACTTGATCAGGTCATTAAAAAAAAAAAAAATCTATTCACAAAATCCGGGATTTTGTTTTACACTAGTGGCATTGACTTATTTACGAGTTCTTACATAACAAGTCAGTTTGACTTATTTACGAGTTCTTGCATAACAAGTCAGTTGACTAATGTCAGCGATACTGCACTTTAATGTAAGCTCACACTTAATTTAAAAGTACAGTACGTACCAAATACTAACGTATTACTTTAGACGGTCCTATTTGGATCATACCAATAATTTATTATTAATAACAATAATCAATTTGTTGTCTTATTTCTCAATACATTTATTTATATTATGTCAGTTTTTAAATGGAATTATTTCTAGACCCTACACTTTATCATACAAAATAATATACGAACGATATATCATGACAAGTCTGCTAATTTATTCTTGGTACTAGGACTGTTGATTAGCATTGATGCATCGTTTCCATGCGTGGAGACTGGGTTGTAAAAGGAACTCTGTGCGCCAGTAAGACAGTTTAATTAGCATCTGGCTATTAGAAGCATCAAAAGACAATCAGTCTTGTGGTAATGGACGATTTATTTCTTTTTGATATTCACTAATGGTCTAAAGAATGAACCTCTGGTAGTTAGTGTTTCGTGAAACTTCTTTTCCAGGGCAATTGTTTTCGTTGCTCACTATAAGTAATCTTGAAGAAATACAAGATTTTCTACTCTTTACTACATAGCATCGATACTTTTTTTTTTTTTTTAAAGACAAGAACAATCAATGTCATCTTTTGTAACTTATTTAATAATTTTATGCAAACGACGAACGTTCCTTGGGGTCACTTGTTCGACACTTTTGCAAACTTCTGTGCCAGACTTTTGACACAACCAATTCTGGTTTGTTTGCTGATGATTAAAAAAGCTCGTTTGCGAGTTATTTTGCTACAGCCAACGTAACTTCATTGACATGTCGATGCTGGAGGACCGGAAGCTTTTTTATGATTGATCGTGCCCCTAGTTTGAAAGACTCCACTTTGGAAGCTGATTAGAACGGAGATGGCAATTTTGAGTCTTAGCGGTAGCTCTGATCTTGCAGCCAGTGGTATTTTTAGAGGATGACTTTCCTAGTTCCGCAGTTCATAGATTATAATCTTGCTTTGTACAGTCCACTGACAGAATCAATCTCTCTAGTCAATGATGAAGATTAGGTAGTCTGACAAGGGCAACTTGAGTGCTCACATTCTGGATCGTTTACCGTTGTGTACGGACAGCCCAATGAGTATATGTTCACTCACAGACCTAAACGTTAGACTGACAAATTGGGCAATGCCAGTGCTCGCATTCTACTTACCCTTGCATGCGGACAGTCCACAGACCATATGTTTACTTATAGACCTGACTTGCATCGATAAGAGCAGGAAGGAAGAATCAGTTTAATCTATTGAAGGAGCATTCATCTTTCAGTTGTATGCTTCTTCAAATACATTCTTTTAAAAGCTATAACTTTTATCTATTAACAAGAACATAAATTAGAAATTACTAGAAAGAGAAAAAAATGTGTTCCTTCTTTAAATGAATCGTTAAACATACACTTTTGAAAAATGAATCGACATCAGATTGATGACTTGATGATAAAGTAACATTTCACAGCACAGAGACTTTAAGGATCATATCAAAATATTTAAAATATAAATGGCTTACTTGGCCGCCACACGTTCTATTTTAACACATAATTTAACACAAAATAAAATGGCGAAGACAAAAATAACTAAGAAATGGTTTAAAATAATATTTCAAAAGGAATAGTTTTGGACATTTAATAGTCGTGGATTCTGTGGCTGATGTGACTTAACTGATTAGAATTCGGACATGTTGGAATTGACATGACTCGTGCAGTAAAGCAAAGAACGTAAAAAAAAAAAAAAAAAAGAAAAAATAGCGCGCGCGCGCACACACACACACACACACACACACCACACACACACACACACACACTCAAGCATGGAGTCAGGAGAGGGTTTGCTGCACGCAACATTTACGAGACTTTAATACATGTCCTTTCTTGCGTAATGGGTTTTAGTATTAATTATCCAGGTTATTAATTTACATATTCAGTATAATACTTAGCCCCACAGCTTAACTCACTTTTCCAATCCATGGCTTTAAATCTTGCTATATTAATTATGAGCTAATTATAACGATATGCAATCTAGTTAACATTGCCTCTTAGGATCGGCGACATTATCTTCCCCTCTTATTAATTTACAATCATTCATTCAATATATGGCTCACTCCCAGCCAATCCCAATTAACGGTCATTCAAAGAATTAATTGAGATACAGAATATAATTAACAACACATTTAATAATAGGAACAACAAATAAGAAAATAGCATGTATTACAGTTCTACCCAGTTCCTATTACTGTTCGTGAATGAAATAGCACAGATTGTTTATTCATAGTGGTTTTGAGTGTTCTCTTCAGCTTTAGCTGGCGATGATAGACGAGTCAATTGTAGCAAATCACACGATATCGTATTTAGAATCTTGATTCCTTGGTCTTCCCTTAGGCGATGAATGGCCTTGGCGTTCTTCAATGATTAATGGACTGTCATCAGTAGACAGAATTTCGAGATCAAGGACTAAAGTTCAGGATCAAATACAGACTCCCAGCTAGACAAAACATAATATTGCTTTTTGTAGTCCAGCATAGCTATCCTGATACTTAGAATGTAATAGCAACAGCGAGAGTTATAATGCAACCCTTACAGTAACACTACACTAAAAACCACAGAAACATTTTTAACATTCTAATCAGTAAAACATTTCAGTTCATTCCGAAAAAAAGTTAGTATATATAAATGCACATACAATTCTCAATAATATGCTAGGTTCTTCTCTGACTTTAAAAGTTTTGACCTTTTCCCTTTGGCTTGGTGTGGTGTGAATGATGATGCCTCATGGTTATTTACCATTTTTCTCAGTTTTGTCAAACTTCGTTAACAGAATGCAAATGCCCTTATATGGTTATGGAATATCCAGTTGAATCTATTCCTCTCCTCATACAAATCTAACAACTTCCTAATTGACCTTAGAATTAAGCTCTTAACTGCACCAGAGGTGTGAAAAAACAGGAGTTGACTGCACAGCTAACCAAACACTAATTCACACTGATGGTCAACAACAGTTTATATACAATTCAAGGTTAATAATGGTTATAAGTGATAACAGGAATACGAAATTTAAAAATAAAGCAATAATTTGCCCTTAATGGGATGTCAATCTTACACCTTTCTTTCATTTTCCATTGCTTCAGAAAATTTAACTTAAAAATAACATAAATTACACTATTTTCAAAATAATAGTGTTCTGTCATTGTTTTACATTCATTTCCTGTAGCTATTATTCATTTAATCGGTGTTATTACTTTATTTAGTCCATCATTTTGCAGTGATTTCTTTAAATTCCATTTTAAATAATATCTTTAAAATAAGTGTTTAAACTTACGACAGCTATCTGCACAGCTATGTTTCCTTAAATCATAAGCGTACTATTGGAAACAGATGCATATTGTGGGTACAATTTGAAGTTTGAAGAAAAGGCATTTCTTATTATGATTATTATTGACTTGTCGTACAACTTTTGTGACATGTCGATAATTAAATATATCTACTTGTAACCCTTTGATATTAAAAAGTTTTTCCACAGGACCAAAATTCCTATAGTATCTTTCTGCTTTATTCTGAAGCATAAGAAACAATTTAATAACAAACTCAATAATAATAACAAAATGCGAAATAAATAAGCCCCACCCACCTCCGACATAAAGATAAAATAAGTTGAGAGAAACAGTGAGAAAACAAAAGGGTTAAACCTCAACAATTTCCTGGGTGTTGATGGTGGAACTTAACAGGAAACAGGGCCAAAACAAATAACTATTCACTTCGAGTCATCATTCTCTTTCTTCTTGTTTTCAAAGCTGTTCCTTTTCATTACTAATTTCGACGTCAAGTTTTGCATCCATCCGAGAAATCAACCATTGTTAGATATAGATTTTAAAACTAATAAATCATTCACTCCGGTAGATTCCAAGTTTTGTGGAAGATGATGGTCACTGCTGAGAGGGGCTAAATGGACTAGTTTTAGCAGTGGGACAGCCGTGTGGATGCAGTTTGTTTAGGCAACCTGCCATTTGAAATGAAAAGGTTGTTTCTAGGTGCTTCTATTTTAACTGTAAGTACTTCTTCTCATTTATTACATTCCACAACTTGAATTTCTAAACTGAGGACATGGAATATACTTTACAATCTTGTTTGTCCATTTTATTTTAATTTTTTCTCACAGTTAGATCTGGGGCATCAAGAGTTATTGCTGGTTTGTCGGTCTTTCTGATAAGCAGATTTGAATTTACTCATACATGCATTGTTGTGTGTGCAGATGCATATTTATGTGAGGCGTGCGGAAGCACGTGTTCATATATATTTATGTGTGTATGTATGTATGTTTTTGTATCTTAGTTATTACGTCAAAGGGCAGATTGTTGGTGGAATTTGCGAAATATTTTTTCATGTGTTTTTCAGAAAGATTGTGTCAAACCCAAGAATGTAAATCAATACAGACAGTAGTCGTCGGTCAAAAAAGGATAAAGTTGAAAATGAACGTAAATCAATACAGACAGTAGTCGTCGGGTCAAAAAAGTTGAAAATGAACGTAAATCAATACAGACAGTAGTCGTCGGTCAAAAAAGTTGAAAATGAATACGAACGAGTTTGATTTTATTCGCTTTGATCAGGATTTCTTCTGATGCAGTCCTGGTCCTCGTACAAAACCTTCTGGCAGTTAATATACAACTGAACAGTTAAAATGACCTTAATTTACGAGCCAAAATTATATGTCGATCTTTTGATTTCTCTCTAGCCACATACCCTGTTGATAGGACTGGATTGCTCCCCTTAGAGACGTTAGTGTATGAGGTCGCGTATCGTTGAAACTATAACGAATGTTCTAGCTCCTTTATCTGTTTCATGACAATCGTTTACTTCGAATCAGATATGCACGAAATTGTGATCTGCCCTTCCGTCTGCCATGACATAATATTTTGGGTATCTTAAGCACCCTTTCACTGAAGTAAAATTTCGTTTTGTTTGTTTGTTTTGTTGCATTCGCTACGCTTTTATACCTAATCGAAATTTCTCCTACTTCATGAAATCGTTTACAGCTGTACGCCAATTATTTGTTTTTCGGCTGTCGACAGGTGCTTCTTCGCCTGTAGCAATTTCAAAGTTTGCTAATTTATTTACTATTTAATTTGTTTATTTTTAGTTTGTGTGTGGGTGATCATGCGCGCACAAACCCAGCAAACGGAATCACTCCAAAAAATTGGTCACTATTTTCATGAATAAAAATTAATGAATTGATAAATCATATAATGAATTTTAATGAGACAAAAGTGCCATCGGTCAGCAATTAACCGCCTGGTGTGTGGCTAAAAATAACCAGAATGACCAAGTAGATGACACTGCTGGTCTGATAAATAAGCTTTGTATGAGAAGTACGGTGGCATATAGATTATATTCATTATAGTTTTAGAAATCCAACCAAGAATTTTAATTGGGCTTTTAAAATGTTGTTATTTGTGCTTGATTGGAGTTAAAGGGGTTCGTTGAGGCAGTCTTAATAACATTTTGATAATTAAACTACATCCGGGTAACTAAAAAATAATAAGATTTATCTTTTAAGTTAAACTCTTCGTGTTAGAAACCTTTGTAGTTTTATTATTACTTTTGGTGTTCATTTGATGAAGGACGGTGTCATTTCTGCTATTATTATTATTATTATTATTATTTCTTATTTTTAACCCTTTAAAGACAGTAATTACCAACACTCTCCCATCAAAAGTCATTTCCCTTAACTTCAAACGGAGAGATATAACATGCGTTCTTGTAAATTAGATGTGCTACATTCTGCGAAGACAGATTACGCGATTGTCCAATCTGTACTTGTTGCTTCCTGTATATGAAGAGCACACGATTATCTAACAGCACTTGCTGTACAGGTATTCTGTGTATAAAGAGCGCACGGTTGTCTGATAGCACTTGCTATATTCTGTGTTTAAAGAGCGCACGATTGTCTGACAGCACTTGCTATATTCTATATATAAACAGTATACTATTTTCCAACAGCACCACATAAACAGCAATATATAATATACATTTCAAAACCTATTCAATTATTATTCTTGTTGTAAGAGCAGACAACATATTCGCAACCATCCTATAACTGCATATGACCTGGAAATGTCACTGTTGAGTATCTGTGAGATTGTTTTTTTTGTCAGATTTTTGAAGAAATTAAACAGCACGACTGCTACACTTTCAAAATATACAAAATATACAAAATTGTAAATTTATATTTAATTTTTTACATGTTGAATGTATAAAGTTGAATAAATGACTTGTAATAGAATAATAATATTCATATTTGCATGTTACTTAATTTTAATTTGTATTTCATGGATTGAACTTTGGCACTTTGAATTGAGTGAAATATTCTGCCACTTCAGAAACAAGTTAATATACATTCTGTTTAAATTGAGCAGCATTCGATATCACGAGTGTTTGTGTGTGTGTGTGTGTATATATGTGTTCCTTTTCTGTTTGTACTGTGCTGAATTCGCTTGCGCTGCTTGAATAGGCACCTATAAGATTTCTTTGTTAGAATCATGTTTGAGAAATAAAAAATAAATAAAACCCATTGCCTTTAGCCTGCAGAATTTAAATTGCTTTTATATTTAAAAAGAAAAAATGTCCAAATTGCACCACAGTAGGCCTAAGCCAAGCTCAAATTGTTTTTATTTTGTATTCTTTCACCATACTTTATTAGATTATCCCTCACCTTCTCTCTCTTTTTCTTGCTTCTTCTCTCTCTCTAAACTATTGTGCTTCAGAATTTTTGTTGATGAAATCAGAACATTCAATCTGGAGTTTTGATTAGTTTTGCACAGTTTTTTCCCCCTTAATCTTTTCCAAAGCAAATTCAATTAATAAAACTATTTTCTTGTTATTGCTCCATTGAGTTTTTTTTTTTAAATCTTTCTTTCGAAGGACTGGACTACATGTCATGGTTTAAACAAATTGTTTCTCTAAATGGAGGAGAGTCAGTCTGTGTTATTTTAATTGTCACTGGAGTTCTCAATCTTTCATCGGTTTGCCTGGCTTCAGAATGGTGTGTATATATGTGAACAGTTTGTTTTTGTTTTTTTAAAACTATTTTAAAGTATAGTCCAGGTTCCACTTCAAATGGAGTTCATGTAAATTTGAGCAGATTGAAATAAGACCTACATCATATATTAATTATCAGCTTCCTCTTTTGTTCCTAGAGTTCATTTAGTGTAAGTTAATCTGGATATGTATTTTTCTTCAATTTCTTTTACTGAAAATGATTAACATGTTTTGTTTTTAAATCTAACAAAATCCTATGACATGGTGCTCAGTTACAAAGACTGATATATTTCGGCATTTTACTCTGGCCAGTGGGGGTGGTTGGAGAGGGTGAACAGTCAGATATACATGTTTATGTTCTGCATTACTGTTTTCTGCTTGTTAAAATGAAAGTTGTTGAGACAAGAGACTGCTTTTCCTCATTGTAGACTTAAGAATTTCATCTGCAAATGGGCCAGTCAGTCTGGAGTCCATCCAAACTGATAACACAAGTCAACAAGGATCCGTGTCAGCGACACTGGGTTTTAGTAAACAGTAAGTGCAGTGAGTAGAAGAAAATCCTGGTGATTGACACTGGTTTTAATAGGAAGTGAGTATTGTGAGGCAGAAGAGGAACCTGGTCAGTGTGACACTGATGCTAGTAGGAAGTGATTGTTGTGAGGTAGAAGAGGTTACACTGGTCAGTGGGACTGGTTACTAGAAAGTGAGTGCCGTAAAGTAGGAAAGGACCCTTGTCATTGTGACATTGATGTTAGTAGGAAGTGAGTGCTGAGATGTAGGAGAGGACCCTTGTCAGTGTGACGCTGGTGCTGGTAGGAAGTGAGTGTTGTGAGGTAACTGGTAAGAGAGGACCCAGGCCAATAGCACTGGTATCATTAATAGGAGGGATTTATTTACTCTCCAGTCTGGGTGTGTCTGCATGTCATATTCATAACCATAAGTGTACAATACACACACCAGTTCCAGGCTATATATTTTGCTGAAAGAATCCACCACCAGGACCCCACCCGACCATTAACTATCTTATTCTTGGCAGAGCGCCAACAACTCACTCTGGAGGACAGATGCTAATCTTTGCTCTATGTGAAACTGTTCTTGTGACTTGTTTTATGTTCACTTCAGCTAGGCAATAAATAACAACTTTTCTAACCTTTCAAGGGTTTTTAAATTAAAAATGGAAGAAAGTAGGAAGGGTAAAACTGTAGTGACAGTCATAATAATAATAATTTCCCCCACCATTAGTCCTTATTTAATGTGTCTGCTAACATTGCAGAAGATTGAAGTAACAGCCATCATAGCCAAATGATGATGTCATTAATCTATGTTATAGTTGCTTTAAATTTTTGATTTGTCTGAATTTGAGGGTCACATATATTATGGTGAAAGAAACAACTGGTGGTCTAACCAATCCAAATTATTTGTCATTGACTGTAAAACACATCATTTTGTCATTTAAGATGATGATGTGTATAATTGTTGACTGGTTATAATCGTAGCATACATGTAATTTGTAACACAGCAATAATTATACATGCACAATTACTATTTTTTTTTACATTTCCAGTTATAGAATATTTGATTAGAACATTTTTATGCATATTGTTTCTTAAAATTTCTCCTGGGTATACATTCAGGTGAAATAAAGTTATGAATTCAATATAAATATAAAAAGCATTGGTTCATTCTATTATTAATTAACTTACTAATGAGGAAATCTGCAATAACTAATTGAAGAGTTTGTAGATGGATTCCTAAGTCTGTGCTTATTTCAGAGCCAGCATTTTACCTAAATACAAGTAATATCATTTGCTGTAGTATTAATTGTGTAAAATAAGTGTTTATTTATTGTGACAGTTATTATACATGTTGTTTTGTATTTGAATTTTCTAAAGCATCCAATGGGCTCTACCTACTCTTGCTTTTAAACTTATTGGTCCCAGGTCATTTATCAAGCTCTGTTCATTCTATCTTCTGTTCTACAATTGTCCAGGCATAATTGAGTGTGATTATGGGCAGGCCAGGTACCCTCTCCATTGATCTGTCTGGTGTGTGACCAATCAGTTCATTTGTGGCTTAGTGTGTGCCTAAATTGTGGGTTGCAAGAGCACATGATGCCAACATCTGTAGCCACATTCACTTATCTATAAGTCACAGAAACTGGATATTGTGCCACAGTTTTCATTAGATGTATTTCTCAAAAATGTAAGTAGGTACTGTGTCTGATAAAAAGTGATATAGAAAGTTATTTCTCTATTTTTATTAACTTATACTTATTAGAATGACAAAAATGTAAGTAGGTACTGTGTCTGATATAGAAAGTTATTTCTCTATTTTTATTAACTTACACTTATTAGAACGACAAAAATGTAAGTAGGTACTGTGTCTGTTATAGAAAGTTATTTCTCTATTTTTATTAACTTACACTTATTAGAACGACAAAAATGTAAGTAGGTACTGTGTCTGATATAGAAAGTTATTTCTCTATTTTTTATTAACTTACACTTATTAGTAAGACAAAAATATTTCTCATATTTGCATGCCAACATGTAGTTGAGTCGTTCAATGAAACTAATTCTGTCATATGTTACACTGATACAGTGAAGGTACTTTCAAGCTCTTGGATTCAATAGCTGTATCAGCGTAAGATGCATTATATTCATGTTCATTATCAGATCAGTTTAGCTATAAATTTGTTTGAGCCTACTTTCAGGGTAACCAGTCCGGTGGTATCTAAATGTTGTCTTGAAGATGAAGATATTGTTATATTACTGTATCACTGTCAAAGTTTTTCAAGATGTTGTAGGGGAATTTTTATTTGGTGTCAGAACAGTATTTAAGTGATGTGTAGTGTAATTCTTCCTTTCTTCATCTTGTAAAATGAAAGTGCAGCTAAAATAGCTTTCTTAACTTTCTCCACAGCTTGGACTGAAGAAGTTAATTTGTTTCAGGGTTTTAAAATCATCCTTTACAAATGTTTGATGTGTTTCCTTCTGTTCAATAATTTCATCTTTCTTGATTTCTTGATTGAATAATGCATGAATGTGTAATATCATATTTTTATTATTATTTTTTAAAATTATAAAATAAATTTCCTTTTCACACTGCTAAATATCCTGGAACATTCTTTTTCTCAAGTTGCAGTATAAAATATCTAGGCATCAACTTAATCTTTTCACCACAATTCCTGTTTAATGATTTCACTTTTATTAGTGTTCATTAAATTTTTAAGTGACACAAAACTTAGTAGTGTTTCAAATGCTTAAGTCACTTTTAACTGCAGACCTACACACTGATGAAAATGATAATATTCTATTCAGGTTTAATAGAGTCTTTTGAGAAATTGGAATATGTAACTTCATAAAATATCTGAATAACAGAAATATAATTTTTTTAAAATGTTTTGTTCATTATTATTATTTAAAAGTATATTGTTATTTAAATTCAGCACCATGTAATGAACTATTCTTGTTTCCTCTGTACCATGACTTCTCAGCTGTTCATTTTCCTCCACTAGACAAAACTAGTATTTGGTGTTTGATAAGCGCTTCATGGTCTTCCGTCTTCTGCCTCCTAGTACAAATTGTGGCATTCCTAGGATTTGCAGAGAAGGAATCATTGAAATTGTCCTTGATAATTGAGTTTGTCTGGCTTCCTCAAGAATTTTTTAGATATATTCTGTCTTCTTTCTTCCCTTTCCTGTTATTATGTTAACTTGTTTTGTTGGTTTCCTTTCTCTCATCTTTCCTGTCTGCATAATTTGATATAAACCTTTGATGTTTCTCTTAATTTTTGATTGATTTTTGTTTCTCTCTCCCCTGCTATCCCTGTCTTGCTCATATAATTTTCTTTTAACTAGTTGTTCATTCATTAACATATCATTTTCTTTTATCTAGTTGTTCATTCATTAACATATAATTTTCTTTTAACTAGTTGTTCATTCATTAACATATAATTTTCTTTTAACTAGTTGTTCATTCAGTATCATATCATTTTCTTTTAACTAGTTGTTCATTCAGTATCATATCATTTTCTTTTAACTAGTTGTTCATTCAGCATCATATAATTTTCTTTTAACTAGTTGTTCATTCAGAATCATATAATTTTCTTATGGTGTTTTATTTAATATGAGCTAATTTATAAATTATAATTTATATACGTTCATAGGTAGTCAGAATATAAGTTGAAAGGCATGCAGTGATACCATTTGATTTAAAAGTAATTTCCTTTCTTGCTCTGAGGTGAATAACTTTCAGGCAATTCTTCTTTATTGGCTGAGGTTGGGAGGTCATTATTTAGTCTGTCAGATTACAGTAAAGTGGGTCTCATTTGCTAAAGGCCATACAAATGAAAGACCCATTAACAGTTGAAAATCAGAAATAGTTGTTTGCTATCTAGGCAGAATTGAAGAGAAACTCTATCCCAACTGAAAAATACCCTAAGATTTCATCCACCCATAGAACCACATATTTTCTGCACTTAGTCTATTTATTTTCCCTGGGTATTTGGTGATCTGTGAAATGAGTGAAAGAAGCAGAACTTGGAAACAGATGTGAAACCTTAAAAAAACAATACATTAGACTGAAAATAGAAACACATATAATAATAAACACAAATATTTTTTCTTAAATTAAACTATCATTGACATTTATTAATAAAATGGGAAAATCTGTAACATCAGTTTTTAATCATTAAACCAATCTATAAGTATAACAGTATTTAATTATTAAACATTATATATTATATTTAACAATTCTTTTTACATTATTTTGTCCATTTAAATCCTACTTCTCTCTCTTTTCTCTTTTCTTTTTTCTTTCTGTTAAAATAAATTTGAAAATTTCCCAGATTGCAATTTCCTATTTGTTTAAAGGGCATTTTAAATGATGAAATAATAATTGATCAAACAATAGAAACAGTTTTTGAAAGGCCTATTTTAGTTAATTTTGGGAGAGAGAATGATGAAATATTTTATTCATCTGCTTCTTTCAGGGATTGTTTCATTTTAGTTAATATTGCTTATAATTAAAAAAGAATTCAAATAAGTGTGCCTTCTTAATATTGAAATCAATATTTAAATGTAATTTTGAACAATAGTAATGAAAATACCTCTATCAGCAATCTATTTTAAAACTTTAAAAAAATAAAAATGATAAAAAATATTTTTATCACTTTTTTTATAAACCAAACATATTAATTCTCATTTATATTTTAATGTTCAATTATATCATGATATTGTTTGAGCTGTTGCTGTTCACTTCATTAGGGATGCTGACATTTTAATTTACTATCTGTATTGCATTTCAAGAGTAAAGCTTTGTGGAGTCTAGGAATAGTTCAAAACATTTTGTTAATCTTGCTTCAAAGTTTATTTCTTTAAGCAGTGAATGATGTTTGATTTAGTAAGAAATGTAAAGCTGATTTTGAAATCTCTATGTTTATTTATATATAAGTTTGTTATTAAGTCATCTGTTATCTCTATTTATTTATTAGGATTTATGTCAGATAAACTAAATAGAGAGTTCTTAAATATTTTGTTTAATGTTTACACTTTTATTGCAGAAAGCCATGTGGAGTACCTTGTTTCCAAGAGCCAGCCTGATCTTTTCACTGTAATTCACACGTTAGGTAACTTGAATAAATTTCGATATCGGCGCCAGGCTGTATCTGAGAGTGAAACAGACAAGCTCTCTGGACAAACTGGTACTTCTGCAGATGTTACTTCTATGCCCACACCTTCTGTCACCTCCCTAACAACATCAAGAATAATTGTGACATCAGCAGAAAAATCCAGTACAAATAGTACAGTCACTTTAAAATCTGTAGCAACCACTCCAGGAGGAGGAGTTTCAGTTCATCCACCAACTACTTTCAGCACATCTACTCCAGCTACTACAAAAAGAGTTTCAACAGTAACATCTACAACTAAACCAGTCACTGATGATTCATCCCCAGTAATTCAGCAGGCAAGCCTATATAGATATCTGTGTGTCTGCTGTAAATATTATTGCCTTTGTAAAATAAAGCACTATTTTTGCTTTTACTTGGAAAAGTAAAATTAAAGCTTTTGACTGTAAAAATGCATAGCACTAGTTAATAGTAATAATATGGAGATAAAGTTGATCGCATAAAAGCTGTAATACCATACAAATGGTATTAACAAGGAATCTTCAGTTTATGATAGAAACCACTACAAATTAAAAATGTAAAATGCTATATAAAATTATAGGCATAAAAAAACAAAAAGAATTACAAGAGATGTGCTACAGCTATCATCAGTCAATACAGTTATTACTAATAATGACATGAACAATGAGGCAAGAAAGCCTATTAATGTTTACAGAAAAATAAATATTTAAAATGGATCATAATTAATAAATAAATAATTAGCATAGCAGTCACAACTGTTGATATTGTTAAGTTTATGACATTGTATAAGAATAAAACTTTTTCTTATAATGTTAGGAGTACCATTTATTGTTTGTATATTCAGCTGTTAGCTACAAAGTACCTTTTTATACTGAAGGTGTAATACTTATATGATGTAACCACAGCTGAAATTTACAAAATGTTTTGACCATGCTTCAGTCCAGAGCATTTATGATTTAGCCATTTCATATCATCATTTTCTTGTTTGCTTTGTGATTTCTTTAGGGAAGTGAAATCATTCATCAACAAGAGCATTAATGTTGGTTTGACTTAATAAATTTCAGTATTAATTAATTAAACTTTGCCAAGGTGTTTAATGGAATATATATCTAATATGTATATACATAATTTGAAATCATGTTCCATGAATCAGTAGTGCATCTCTTCTTGACTCTAATAAAACACATTCATAATGTGTATATATATATTTCTTCTTTTTGTGACTAGTGTTTTTTAACTAGTATATCTTTATAGCAGAAGGTTTTAGACCAACTGCAGTGTGCTGAAGACATTCTTCCAACTTAAATAATTACCTGTTTAGGTTACAAGAATTTTTTAAAATTCATTTTAATTCCTTGTTCTTTTACTTGTGGAAGATGTTTTTTTTTTTTTCATTGCTTTGGAGTTTTTTTACATTATGTCTATAGGTATTGTATCTTTTAGGTTTCAAAACTTACCCACAAGTCATGCCTCTCTGTCACACTTAGTTTTTGTTCATAGATTAGCTTAGTATCACTTGCATGACAAGCACTTTAGCTGAATATCTGAAGATTCCATAACTCTCACACAGTATATCCAGCTAAAAAAGTGTTCTAGCAAAAATCTTACATATTTTAGTATTTGTGTTCAGGCAAGGTGTGTTCCATTTTGTTGTGGAAAACTGGATGGCACATTTGTAGTTTCTGAAATCTTTGACCCACAAATTTTGTAAAATGTTTTTGGTGTTATAATTTATATTATCTTTTTATTTACTGTTTATATATATATATATATTGTAACAATTTTAGTATACATTTTTAGGACAATCATAATTATTATGCTTCTACCATAATACCTGAGAGCAGTAGCAAGTACTTTGTGGAGCTGGTGGATCCTAATTCCCATGACACACTTAATTATGGCCATAGAGTAGCTGTTGTAAGTATTACTACAACCTTTTAAAGGTTGTCTTCTGCACAATTTAGGGTATATGAATTGTGTACCATTATAACTTTATAAAGGTTTTAGTTTATGGTATACAAGTTGTATGTAGTATTATAACTTTTTATTCTGTTCAGTGTAGAGTATGTCTGAGTTGTGTATAGTGTTATATAACATTATGTGTGAGTTTTGTGTAGTGTTATATAACATTGTTCTGAAGTTTGTGAGTTGTGTGTATTATTGTAACTTTAACTTTATAAAGGTCATATTGCACAGTTTAGGGTATGTGAGATGTGTGTAGTGTTATAACTTTGTAATGGTTGTGTTCTGTTCAATGTAGAATATTTGTGAGTTGTGTTTAATATAACTTGGCAAATATTGTGTTCTGCACAGTTTAGGATATGCTAGTTGTGTGTACTATAATGACTTTATGAAAGTTGTTTTCTACTCAGTTTAAAATATGCTAGTTGTGTGTACTATTATGACTTTATAAAGTTGTGTTCTACATAGTTTAGGGTTTGCTAGTTGTAGGTATTATAATGACTTTAAGAAGGTTTTCAGCACAGTATAGGTTATGCTAGTTCTGTGTACTGTTATAACTATAACTGTAGTGTTCAGCATAGTTTAGCGTTTGCTAGTTTTGTGTACTATAATAACTATAAATGTAGTGTTCAGCACAGTTTAGAGTTTGCTAGTTTTGTGTACTATATTTAAGTATTATGTGCAATTATTGATTTAACTTTTTATGATTTATTTTATCTTGTACTTTTTTTTGTAATGTACAATGATTTTTCCTTCTCCACCTGCAGACTATCACTTTGCCTTTCAAGTTTCGATTTTATGGCCACAACATCTCATCTATTACAGTTGCTACTGGAGGTAGGTTTACTTGCAGATGCATTCTGATTGAATCATTTAAGTAACAAAAAAATATAGGCATTGTTTAACAAAAGAAATAGTTTTAAATTGATTCCTTATTAGATGAATATTAGAAATAATAATACACCAACTATTATATTTTTACTGAGCAAACTTAAGATTTAATTTTATTCTTATTACTGTGTGAATGAGGATGTATGTTTGTGTGTGTGCATGCATGCATACCTGTATTTAATTAATTCTTGTGTAGTATCAGTATTTGGCTATTGAAAAATTCTCATTAATGGACTTCATTGTTATTTATTTCTCAAATAGCTCTTTTTGTCCTCAGGCTCACTGCATTTTCAACTGTCCTATTGATCGTTGCTGTACTTTTGCAGAATAATTATTTTGATTCCTTCCATTTTCCAATCTTTTCACTAATTGTCATTTTATTTCCACATTTTTCTTTCATTTAGATGTTTTCCTGTGACTAATTATTGTGCTAATAGAGTCAATAATTTGACTCTAACTCATTCCTTCCAAATATTTTCATTAATCATTACTTTTTATTTCTATGTTTTTCTCTCATCTAGATGTTTTTTCTGTAGCCATTATTAAGCATATCTCCATAACAACCATGATATCCTTTCTCTCATCATACTGTTTCACTCTCTTTTCCTACTACCTCTCATTATCTCTTCACTCTATCTTTTGTTTCACAATAATTTTGTCATGTGCAGAAAAGATTTTTGCACAGTAGTGTTATGTCCTGATCTGCTTTATTGCAGCTGATATTAAAAGCTAAATTAAAATGTTTGCAGTTGTAATACACAGCTACTCTTAGATTGTTTACTTTAAAATATCTTTAAGTCATATATTATTATATAATATTGTGTATTGTTTTGTTGTTTTAAACAAAAGTTAGGGAAGTTATATGTATATGTGTATATTTCAAATACTTAATTTTCAAAATAGCACTGAATTAAGCTGGTACAATATTATATTAAATTTTAATGTAATACACACCTTTGTGAAATACATTATTTATTATGTTTGAAATGATCATTAATGATGATAAAGGTGGTTGTGGCAGAGATGACATTTGATATTTAAGGAAGACCGAAAAATCACTCTTTATAAAAATAAAGCTGGTATTGACCATTAAAACTATTTTTCACTTGCTTCTAGTTGCTATGTGTGAATAAAATGTTGATACAATCTCTTAAACTGTATCATTTGATCCTCAGGATTTTTATATGCAAGTCCCTTTTTGCACCAGTGGCTAACAGCCACTCAGTACATTGCCCCTCTGATGGCCAACTTTGACACTTCTTTCAACTCTGACTCCAGTATTTTCTACAAACAAGTTGGTAAGTGTCCACATCATACCAGCTCAATTCTTCAGATAACAAATGAGATCTATTAATTGACTTTGGAGAAAAACATGAAGTGTTACAGACAATAAATATAATCTTTGGGGACTAAATTATTATAAAAAATGTCATATTTTCACCTGAAATAGAATACGAAAAAAACGGCTGCCAGTCAAAATTATTAGCAATTTTTAAACCATGATTTAAGAAAATTATAAAAGCAAAATAGTTAGATAACTAAATTGCCATAAGGTGAGTAATCAGTCATGTGTTGTGACAACAAAGGTTTTAATTGGAATCTCTTCCAAATTTATCAGAAAATACAAGAAGATCATAAATGGCAGCTGTGGATTTCCAATTTTAGACCAGTGGGATTTTCAGGTTGGATTTCCTTTGTATAGTTTATTCCATAATAATGAATATTTCTTTATAGCATTTTTATTAATCCTACTATTGAGTAACAATTCCAAAGAGGAGGCCTCTAGACACATTGCATCAATGTTTTCAGGTTTGAAAATGTAAACATCTCACTGGATATTTGTGATTTTTGAATTTGGAATGTTTTAAATATTGGAATATGTTCATTTTTGTTAATAAAAAAAAAAGAAAGAAAGAAAGAAAATTTGAAGGGTTTCACCTAGTTGCAACTTTCACCACAATAACTGTAAATTTTCATTCCTTTATTATTTTATATATAGTAATTAGTATTTATATTGACTATAATTGTCATCTGATTCCTTGTTGTTGTTTGTTCTTGTTCAAATTTACACATTTTGACATTTTATTGCAAGCAGATAGTAATAATGGTTTTCACCATGTAGTCAGCCATGACACTGTATCATTTGCATGAAATGAATTTATTTATGGATGCAATCACTATATTAGTGGAAAATTTGCATTCTATACATTTATATATAATTATAATCTTGACACAAAGTTTTTAAAAAATATTTACATGTTATAACATAGGCACATATATTTCATAAAAATGTATTGTTCACAGTTAAGCATTCAGTATTATATTTTTTTTGTAGGCTTTTATTTATTTTCACCTACAAAATTTTATACACATATTTTATCAAATTATCTAAAATTTGTGAAAGTTTCATGAATTTATTTGAATATTTTTTAAATAATACTGATTAAAAATATTGCATAATATAGCTATTAAAATTATATATATATATATTTATTTATTTATTTTATTAATTTTATTAATATAATATTAATATTTATTTTATTAATTTTCTAAAAACAGTTTAAATTTAATGAATTTATTTTAATATTTCAAATAGGTATACACTGCTCATTATAACACTGAGAGGGGAAAGCAATATTTTAGCATTAATGAGGAAGAGAAGGAATACAGCAATGATTTTTTTTTTTAATCTTTATAATAGCAATAATAGTGTAGTAAATCTTTAAATATGTAGCAACTAGTACTACTACAACTAGTACTTTGTATGCTGAAATGCTGCATGCATTTTCTGTTAGCTCTAAATATGAAGCCATACACTTGTTTGACAAAATATTCTGACTATACTGAGGATGCCAAATAGAGGTCTGACTATTTTTGAAACAATAAAAACTAAATTACAGAAGGAAAAGTCAAAGAAAGAATAATGTCAGAGACTTTAGAATGCCAGTTGTTGACTACTAAGAATCAAACCGTTCCATTTTAATAATTAAAAATAAAATTAAATATGTGATTTTATTAATAATGTAATATTGCTCTGATTGTTCTAGATAAGCATATGACTGAATACTTAAAATGTAATACGATTTTAGCATTTCCACATACTTTGTGTTCTGCTTTTTGTTGTTCATGATATATCTATTAAAATATAGAAATCATTTCTTTTACTTACTTTTACTCAAAGTATTCATTTACTAAACTGTTTTTACTAGTAAATGATCTTTACACACTATTTGTCTATAATGAAGATCTTGAGTCAGATAGAATAACATACAATTTGTTATTCATGACATAATTTGATGCATAATTCAGTATTTCTACCTATATACATATCTGCCTACCTACAAATATATAAACATTTAAATTTTCAACATAAAATACATGCATAAAGTATATATATATGCATACACGTTCATTACTAGCTTACAGATTTAATATTATAATTACTGTCTGATTTGCTCCTTTTTCAGGTGATGCCTTCATCATTGAGTGGCACAATGTTCTTCTCCAAGATCAGCACAGCGGTGAGCAGATTCTCTGGATAATTCTTTATATATTCTCTTATCTTCTCTGTTTATTTTTCTTTTCACTTACTGATGTCCTATCTTAAAGGTTGTATAATATATGGACTCAGTACAGTGATGTTCTGAGCCATTCATATCTCTTTTTTTAAAACAATATCAAGATTGCAGAGAAGAATAAATAACTATTAATGTAATAGAACAAACAAAGCAGGGAACTGGTACATAATATATAGAGAAACTTACTTAAATAAAATTCATTTGTAACTGTGAAGTTCTAAAACTAAGACAAAAAATAATGACAGATTTACATTTATTAAATTAATAGTGAGATTAATAAATATTACAAGAATGAATATGTAACTAAAACAAATATTGTTCGATGATGATTCGGAGTGTTGCTATCTGATCTGTACACAACTTGTCTTTCCTGAAGCCAGCTTGTTCTGGTCTAAGTTTTTCTTCCACTGCCTCTTTCAGCCGTTCAAGGATAATGCGGGTAAGTACTTTGCTCGGTACTGACAGTAACATGATGCTGCGCCAGTTCTTGCAGGATTCTAGGTCTCCTTTCTTGGGAAGTTTTACCAGGTGTCCTTTTTTCCAATCTGCTTGTTACGTTTCCAGTATTTATTTATAGACCCTGCCTAGGATTTTAAGGACTTTAAAATATAACAGATTAAATTAATTCCTTCTCTCTATCCTAAACAGACTGGCTGCCCAAATTATCATTTGACTAACTTTAAAAATGTGTCTTGTAGTGCAGACAACAGATTTACAACTGACAATTTGCGTACAAAGCTGGCTTTGGAGTCATTAAATTCCTCTAAATTAATATGCATACGTTACGTCATTCAGCTCATTCGCCCCCATCCAAAACCAAGAAATCTATAGGTCTATTATGCATAAAAATGTACTACAAAGAGGATTAACAATTAAAAATAAGATTTAATAAGTTTAACAATTTAACAAACAGTTAATATACGAACGCGAAGTCTAATTCTAAGCCGTAGCAATCAACGTGCTTTTAAATTGTCAACTAGAGAATTGCCATGAGAATAAAGTTCCTTTTGATTTCGGTACACCAAGTTATGACTTAACTTGCGAATGTTGGTCCACGTGTTCGAATCCAGTCCAGACCAGTCTATCTCACTTGTCTTCCCTCAGCAAAGATGCATGCAGCATAACAATGGAATTGTCTTTCAGTATCGCTGAATGGAATGGTGAGTATAGACAGACGTGCAGACCTGCGCGCCGGCACTGTCCGTTAATGGCAATAGGACAACAGTGGATTCAGCTCACTCGTAGAGCATGAACAACTTCAGTGGAACAAGGATAAGGAGTAGGAAACAGAAACCGACCTGAAAGCAAAAGTGTTTTCGTAATCGTCTTGCTTCAGAGTCGCCTACCTAAGCACGATCAGTTTATAAATGCTCGGGCTAGAAATTCGACATAACGCGTCGTTTACAATTTTAGATCAAAATTATAATCTCACGCATGTTGCATTTAACAAGCATGACGTATGAATTACCAAATATTTACAACATTAAAATTTAGAGTTCATACAAAAGGGACAATTCAAACCAAGCAAAGTGCTTTACAATTTACATTAAAATTTACACGCAATAATTTGAATTACAATAGAAAATTCATGTCGGGCTCAGGCATCCCTGGCTCTAGTGAATTTAAAGTTATATAAATTAAAGTTACAATGGGAAAAGAGTTACAGTGATTTATATACAATAACTTATAGGTTTTTGTCACTTATCAACGAACCGTGCTTAAGCTACAAATAGCAATGCATAGCACAAAATTACATACATGTTCAGCAATGCAAAATACAATTAAATAATTCAATACCTTAGTGAGAAATCGAGGTGTTATCTCAACAAACGCGTCGGCTGTTCCTATGCGACTCAACGAATAAGCGGTGTCTGGCTTCTTGTATCTCGGAGTGACTCTACAGAACCGCGTTCCCGTATTTATTAAAAATCATAAGGTGCATCACGTGACTGGTCACGTAGTATGTGGTTGGTTCGAGAACTTAGACAATGGTCCAAAGTTACATAATGTCTCTGACCTCTTTGTTAGAAGCTTCTCGATACTGAAGTATCATGGGAGAGCTCCAAACAAAGGAATTTCAAATTTTGATGTTTGAAAAACAAACAAGTGGGTCAAGGAGTCATGACATTTTTATCAGACTGTGACACTGCTGGTACTCTTCCTTCCCTCCAAACATTCTGCAGTAGAGGCAGCAGCATGTTGACTGTGGTCAAAAGGTCTACCTTGAGTGCCTCTGGGGGAATTCCATCTGGGCCGGCTGCTTTCCCATTTTTCAAGATTTTCAAGGCTTTTAGGATTTCTGTTTTTGTGGGAGGGTTGGTGTTGACTTTGAGTGGTGAGTCTGCAGGGGGGATGTCTGGTCTCACAGATGGCAGGGGTTGATTTAGGAGTTCTTTAAAGTGATCAGCCCATCGTTGTTTCTGGTCCTGCTCTTTACTGATGGAGTTTCCTTTTCTGTCTTTAACTTGTTTGTTCACGTTTGTCTTCTTAGTTGAGAGAGTCCCGGTGACTTTGTACTGGGTACTGAGGTCCCTCTTTCCTGTTGCTTGTTCTGCCTCTGTTGCTAGCGCATCATAAAAGAGCTTTTTGTCCTTTCTGGCACTATTCTTAACTTTCTTGTTCATCTGGGTAAATTTATCTCGAAGAATTTTCTTTTCCTCTTCATTCTTGTTGGTGTTGATCTGTTGCTTGATGTCTTTTCTGTTCTTTATCAGTTGCCACGTGTCACTGGAGAGCCATTCCTTGGTTGTCAATTCTCTTTTGCCCAGAACTTCTTGGCATGTGTTTGTCATTGTGACTCTTAGGGAGCTCCAGTGTTCCTCCAGGGGTGTTTCTTCGGTCACCGAGTTCAAGGCTTCAAATCTGTTCTTCAGGGAGGTTGAAAAGGTGTCTCTGTAGTCTTTCTCCTTCAGCCACTGGGTGTTGAACTTGATGTTAGGTCAATTGGCTATGTCTCTAAAAGCTCGTAGCGTGACTTTGATGGTTCCAATCACCAAGTGGTGGTCTGAGGCTACATCTGCCCCTTGTTGGGATCTTGTGTCCTGCAGGCTTCATCTCCATTTCCTAGAGATAGTGATGTAATCTATCTGGTTTTTGGTGTTGCTGTCTGGTGAGATCCAGATTTCTTTGTGGATGTCTTTATGCTGGAATACACTGCCACCAATGACTAGGTCATTAAAAATGCGAAAGTCCATGGAAAAGCTTGCCATTTTCTTTCATTTCTCTAAGGGCCTAGGTTCCCATAATCAATTCTTTTCCAAGGTTGTCTTTTCCTATCTTGGCATTTAGGTCACCCATCAGTATCTTGATGTCTCTCTTGGGTAAGTCGTTAACTACTGTCTGTAGAGAATTGTAGAAATTTTCTTTTGCTTCCTTGTCAACATCATTAGTAGGCGAGTAGCATTGGATGAATGTAACTTTTCTTCCCTTGGAGTTGAATCTTGCTGTCATGATTCTAGGGGAGACTGGCTGCCATTCCATAAGGGTTCTGGCTGCTACTGGGGACATCATGATGGCAACTCCTTCTGTGTGGTCATGATTCTCGTCTGTGTCCTGAGTAGAGAATTTTCTCTCCACTGGCAAGTGATGTCATGCCAGACCCATTCCATCTGCTCTCACAAATTCCTAGTACTTGGATGTTGTATCTTTTCATCTCACTTGCTACTTGAGCTGCTTTTCCAGTTTCATACATGGTTCTTACGTTCCATGTTCCGATCTTTGTTGTTGCTTTCATCATCAGGAGATTTGTTGGTTGGTTGACTTCCATGAGGCTTTCACCAATCTGCATCATCTGTCTTCTAGTAGATGCATCTCCCAGATTCAAGCACTGGTTGGATTCTTCTGTTGCTTTGGTTTCTGTAGCATGTGGGATTTTACAGGGTGGGGTTGCTGGCCCCATGCCCAACCCTCCTCCTTTCTCACCCGGCCTTGGGACCGGCCATGGCGGAGTTAATTTTATGTTTATGAAATTATGTTTATTTATTTAGGTATATTAAAGTCAGTTAAATAATTTTTAATTGCAGTTTATATTTGTGGTGTGAATTTTCTTTGATGATCATAATTTTATTTTGAAATTTATTTTATTCATATACTAATGTTATATTTTTATTTTCTTTTGCAGCTGGGCCATTTGTCTTTCAAGCTCAGTTGAAGCAAGATGGTACTATTAGGTTTATCTACAAGTCGGTGAGCTTATGATAAGAAGAGTAGAATAGTTTTCTCTGGCATACATTTAAAATGGTTTGTAAAGCAGGATGATACTACAATATATTCCTGGAATATAGGCTAATGGAAGGGAGGAGATGCACTGATAATTAAAAAGCATGATAATCCGAGCTTTATACTTTATTGTGTTTTACAAATATGTTGAACAACTTATACGAACTATATTGGCACTTAATGTATGTTGTTAATTTAAGTTCATATACTTAAACAATAATAAACAGTGTATGAAATACTACGAATGCCAAACTTCATACTTATGTATTCATGATTGTAATCATTCTCTGGTGGTGTCAGTACATGGCAGATGTCGGAGACAAGTGAACCTTTGTTAACCCAGACATCGATATGCTAAGTGTTTATTCTTAAAAAATTAATATCAAACAGGAATGAAATGCTTCTAATAGCCATCTAATGATTTAATGAATATGACAGGCTATCTTAGTTGATTTAAGTTAATGTACTTTAGCAGTAATTATCATTAACATAAATTACATTGGTACCTTTCATAACGAACACAATTCGTTCCAGCAGTACGTTTGTTATACAAGGTTTTCGTTATGCGAAACACGATATCCTATAGACTTCTACGGAAATCATGCAATCCGTTCCACATCGCCATGAAAAATCAAAGAAATTAGGGGAAAATGAAGGCAGGGCAGTGTTAGGGGTTAAAACATTAGTAATGACACTCACCAAAGCAGGGTATGATGTTAGGTGTTGATGAGGTAAGATGTTAGGCATTGATGAGGTGAAATGGAGGTGGAATGAGGACACATGCACTTAAGTACAGTTCTCACAGATGGCAAAAACACATCAAAGCAAGGAAAAAAGGACAATCAACTGGGGACAAACATGCCCTGCCTTCACCTGAGCCACACAAGATATGACTGGCCGGATTCGGCCATTTATTCACAGGAAATGCGATGTTTTCATGGCGTACATATGGTTCATTATGTGAAACTAGTTCGTTCTGAGAGTCATGCGGGCATTCGCAGTGCCATTCGTTATGCGGATCGTTTGTTCTGCGAGGCGTTCGTTATGCAAGGTACCACTGTATGTTGTTAATTTATATTAGTATTCTTGTATAGTAGTTATCTCAAACTAACTTTTTTTCACTTAACATTTAATTCAAGTCAATGTCCATATGTTTTGTCTAATCTCTGCCCCTTATTTATGTCTTGTTTTTATTAAAACAGATGCCTTTGCCTCTAACCAATATTTCTACTGTGAACCATCCAGTCAAAATCGGACTTTCTGATGCCTTCTACAATGATACTTTCTTACCGCAATATGGTGGGGAATTCACTCAACAGTTCATTTTTATGTGCTTATGTTTTCTTCTGACTCATTTTATAGTGTCACTGTATTACATTTCTGAATTTGCTTTGTTTTTATTAGTGGCTAATTGATAATAACCATCAGAACATTGTTTTGCAAAACCGTAAAGAGTGTGCCCCTTCTGCTAATGATGCATTTATTTATTGTTCCTTGATAACACATGGAACAAATATTTATTTAATAAATAAACACTTCAGAAATAGTTCAAATATAGCAGATTTCCTCCTAGTTTAAATAGTATATATTTCACTACATAATAGTTAACTCTTTTTCTTCATTGAATTCTTTATGTCAAGTTTAAATTTTCAGTAATTTTCACAAAACCACTCAGATTTTTAAGATTAGATCAGAGACATTTTATTATGCTTTCCTTAATTAATTCATTAAATAATTCACAACACCAGCAGACACTAAAGAGCTGACTTGTCATAATTTGTTTCCTCTCTGATAATGAAAGTTGAGGTATAAGAGAGTTAAATTGTGGTCACTATTTCCTTTATTTAATTATATAACAGTCAACTTGTGGAGACACTATTAATTGTGTACATCAGCTAAGTTGTGGTCATTGTTTATTTCAGAACACATGATAGCTAAGTTATGATCACATTTCCTTTATTACAGTGTGTACAGCAGCTAAGTAGTGGTCACTGTTTCCTTTATTGCAGTTTATAATAAGTTGTAATTACATCTCCTTTATTACAGCGTGTACAACAGCTAAGTTGTGATTACTTTTCCTTTATTACAATGCACTCGACAGCTGAGTTGTGATCACATTTCTTTTATTTTTACAGTGTATACAACAGCTAAGTAGTGGTCACTGTTTCCTTTATTTACAGTTTGTACAATAGATAAGTTGTGATTACATTTCCTAGATTACAATGTGTATGACGGCTAAGTTGTGTTCCTTGTATTAGGACATAGCAATTGGTCCATACTATCACAGCTAAGGCGTAGACAGTAATTATAGCTCAAGCACATTTATAAATTACCTTTATACAGAGATCACAAATCTCAACAAAAACCATTATTTCACCTTTCAGTTGATATTGACTGTTAACTTTATGCACCCTAAAAATATAATTAATTTAAATGAATTAAAAAAATTAAGAGTTCTTACAAAATCAAAAAATAAATGTTCTTCATAGATCAGCAAAATTCAGCACAAATAAAATAGTTTTTCTTTTCTTTTCTTTTCTTTTCTTTTCTTTTCTCTCAGACAGATCAGTTGTGCCATTCCTCAGATATATCAATAACTGTGATAATCTGGCTCAGTCTTACATCTTTTAAGAAAAGAAAGTCATTTGCTTCCAGAGAGGTTGTCTTGACAAAAGAAGATAAGGGTTAGAGTCAGAATGTGTTACCAGTCCTGCAAACTCAGCCAGATAAAGAAAAGAAAGAAAATTGTCTTTTCACTCTCATGTTGTCATATGGATGTCAAATTTGCATTTGTGCCTCCCTTTAAAAATCTATTAAACTATTGCATTAAGGTTTTATTGCATATGTTTTATAATTTAGGCATCAGGAGGCGTACAATCTATGAGTATCATCGAGTATCCTTCACACCTGAGCAAGTAGAGGAGGGAACAGTCATCATCTTAACTCCTCTTCCAAGTAAGTTTCTCAGTTAAACTCACTTTCATAAAGTGGCCTGTATTTTTGTAATCCAACAGTTGTTTAAGTATAAAATTAGCTCAGGTAAGCATTTGAGTAATTGCTATTTGCTTTTGTTTACATTGACTCTACTGCAGATAATATTTATATATGGTTATTCCTTTGTGTTATTTTTAGTGTAATTAGTAAAAAAAAACCACTTAAAAAAAAAATTATAAATTAAATAGTAATTAATTTGATATTTTATTTTAGTTAACAGCATGCTTTTAAATGATGTAATTGTTAACAATTACAACTGTTAGTACAGGATATCCCTATTTTTCAGGCCCCTTTTATTTGTATTTTGCACTTTTGACCCAAGCCCTTTGAAGAAATTTCATGCACTTTCATTCTTTTCCACTCCTTTACCCTCTTTTAACACACTTTTATCTTTTTCTACTTATGTAGACATTACTTGTTTTTAGGAGGAAAATCCATACTATTATATTTTAGTTATTCATCAGTTCTTTATAGACCTCATCTAGGACAGATAGTGGAAATCTGTGTAACTTTTTCTGCCACCTAATTTGCAAACATACCTTATATATTTGAAGTTTAACTGTACATGTATGTTTTAGTAGGATAATTGTTTTGGTGAATTTTATCACTATGTATGACATATTTGTATTTTAGACTCTTATCTTTTATGCAGCAGATACCCTTGAATTTGTTACACATTAATTTTTTACAGCTTGCAACTTGATTAATGACTGTAAAATTTGCACGCGGCATGAAAATGTCAATTTTGAATGTAAATGGTGTGAAACTGTCAGCCGATGTTCAGATGGCTTTGACTGGCAGAGGCAAGACTGGATAGAGAAAGGCTGTGATAAAGTTGGACTGGTAAGTACAATAAACTTTGTTTATTTTGCCATGGCTTTATATTTCCTACATCTGAATGTGTTGTTTGCAGAGGAAGTTCAACAGGATAGAATGAATTAGTGATAAATAATAGTCAGAAGACAGAATATTGTGACTAGAAAACACACATTCTTAACCTTCAACACACTGCATGTGGCTTGAGATGAATTCCACTTGGAATACTCAGAAGCTTTGGACATTATGTTCCATTTCTAGAATGGGTCTTCTCATGGTCATAACCATTTTGAATTTGGTCATTTGGTCAGTTCAGGAAGAATTTCTTTTAGTAAACTTATGTTTATGCATTCTATGATTAACTGCTATGGATCTTTAGCAAGAGACAAGAGAATTTATTAAAGTAAATATATTAGAGAAATACACAGTTATATGATGATGAATCAACATATAATGATTAGAATATTGGCAGTTTTGGAGCTCTCCTGAATTTATCAAAAAATATGACAGTTTATGATCTCTGAAGATTGTATAACTAGAGCTTAATTTAAAGTTTTTGACAATCAAGACCTTGATTTCACTTAGTACAATGCAGGGTAATGTTTGATTATATTATTTCTGATCGTAATAAATATTTGTTTAAAGTACTTGTGAACCAAAGCAAATGAGAAAATCTTGCAAACATGAAATAGTATTTTTTAGTTTGAAAATAATTGAGATAAAAGCATTTTAATAGATTGTTTTACAGAATTACTGAATTTTTGAAGAATAGAATCACATATTTTGTAATTGTAAACAAAGAATTATGTTTTTTTAAATTGTAAACAAATAATTATATTTGTCATTATACCAATTCACCAGTCCTCCAATTTGCATCATGTGCAGACAATTGCTACATCCATCATAATAAATTTATAAATTTTCTTCACTTTATGGTAGATTGAGTACATTTATTGACAGTAATTGTCATCTGATTCACTGCTGGTGTGTATGTAGTTCATAAAAAGTGTTCTTTGCTCAATAGTTTGCAAACTGACATTTCACGGGGAGCTTATAATAAACAGGAAGGCAGTCATAGAGACATAAAACTGTTTGTGTCAGTCTTAAAATCTTGTGATGTGTTTTTCTACATTTTGTCTTGTAAAATTTATGAACCCTGACAAAATTATTAATATTTAATAGTATGCAGTTATAAACTGACTATATATTCCTAAAGGTAATTACACAAACAAGGGGCAGAATGTAGCTAAAATTGAGTGAGGATTTTGATACATTACTATGTTATTAGTCAGCTTATATAACTTTAATATATATATATATATATAGGCCTTATATGAAATATCTAAGAAAATAAAATGAAACATTAGTGTAGAATTTACCTTTTACTCAGACTATTTATAATGAACATTTCCATTAAATAATTGCAGCCTTATTCAGTGTAAAAGAAAAATGCCATTAAGTAGATGTGGCCTTAATTATTTATATTATCACATTATTTAAGGTTTAGAGTTAGGTGTAGTAAATATATTACTTTGTTAAGACCGTTATCTTTAACTTTAATTAACTTAATTCTTCAGTGCATTTTAAAGATTAACTGAAACTAATGTTTAATGTCTAAATGATTATAGAAATAAATCTTATTTTTCTTTCAATAGATATTTTTCATTTGTGATTCTGTTTGCCTTACTATAAACCAACCTCCAGAAAACTAGTTACATCCATCATTTCCTTGTCAGTCATCAGGCATATATAAAATTGGAAAGAAAGAAAGAAAAAAATAACTTTGAATGAATGGTAACAGTGAGATATCATCTATTCAAAGAAACTGCCATTTCATTTGGATTTTTTCCATTTATTAAACTTACGTTGGCTTTCTACTACAATCTTGTTTTCTTCCAAAGTCAGCATGTTACTTAGGATCTAAATATTTTAATTTTTTTAGTATCTTAAGTATGGACATTCATTTGACTTCTAAATGAAATAATGGCTTCTATGAAAGTGCCTAATTCTAGACCGACAGCAGTGATAATTGTCTTTCACATTGTCAGCAATTTCACTCTTTTGTATACTGGATCCGGACTTGTCTATGAATACAATTACTAAATCATTGAAAAAATTACATTCTGCACATTTGGATAGACTTAACAATAACCACACATTTATGAAATACAAAATTATTTGCATCTAATAAATGAATATGGGCAATTTGTAGATACATAAAATTCACCAAATATATTGTTCACATTTCAGCATTCATTATTATTTTATTTATAATAACTTTAGAAGCAGTTAAAATTACATATTCATATTTATTATTCACTGAACTAAACAGATGTAAAAGTTTTTTGAATTGATATGAATACTAGATATTTGTCTGCTGCTTCACTCATGTAAATGTTGGTTTTCAGATATGTTGCTTAAAGTAAAATTATTTTAAAGTACCTTATCAGCCAGGAAGAACTGTAATAAAGCATGTCAAAAAATGTGTTTATACATCTAAGTGTCATAGAAATCATAAGTGTTAGTATGCCATTTTTTTTATTTTGAAGGTAGATTGAAATTTGATTTCCAACTTGATGTACACATTACCAGGCTTTATTCTGAGTTATGCCTATCAGCTTCCATTTTGGTCCAATAACCTTAGCATATTATTTTTATTTATTTACTTTTTTTTAAAGCACAGGCATAATGCCAGGTGGATGGCTGGACAGGTGGGCAGGCGACAACTTGCTTACGCATAACTTACATATGTAGAATAAATTAGGGGTTTTTTTTCTGTTGTTTAGCAAAATGTTGTATATCGTATTATGCCACAAGTCACTTGCCATTTGCCAGTTATTGCTAGGCATGTGTCAGTAGCTAGTTGACGTTAGCCACTTGTCGCCCACTAAGTGTCGTTTGTAAAATGTTGCCTGCCCAGATGTCACAGAACCAGCCAATAGACCTGCCAGCCTTTGTGCCATGAGAGTTAGCATGTTTGATGTAGAGAGAGAGACATAGGTAAGAGAGAAAGAGATATAGAAAGGAAGAGAACAGGAGAGAAAGAGATGGAGAAAAAGACAGCACAAAGCAAGAGAAATAGGAAAAAAAGAGAGGAGAGAATGAAAGAAAATGAAAGAGAGAGACTGAAATAAAAGAGACAGATAGGAATTATGAAAGCAAAAGTGAAAATACAAATAGATAAGAGGGAAATGAAAAGGGAGGACAAGAGGAGAGACAGACAAATATACAGAAATCACATAAGGAAAGGACAGAAAGAATAAAAAGATAGATTGAAGAGAGAATGTTGAAAAGAGATGGGTATAGGGGAGAGAGAAGTGAATCAAAGAAAGGAATAGAAGAAGTGATAGAATAAGAGAAAGAAAGAGTGGGAGAAAGATAGATCAGGATAAAGTCAGAAAGAGATAAAAGAAGAGAGAGAAAATAATAGAAAGAAAATCTCTTTCAGGTAGGCAATGCATAAATAAGAGCTAACTACACAGTGTAATGAACCCACCAAAATCAAAAATCAAAAATCAAATATTTACTACAGCCTAAAAGTTGATAACCAGAATGAGAAACATAATCTGAGTGAAACATGAATTATTCACTGTACATGAAATACAGTGATGTATTAGCCTAGATCTGCATATATGCAGTTTCCCTTTAATGGAAAATTTTCATAGTATAGGACTACTGGTGAGAGATCTGCACATGGGCATTTTAATTTTAAAAAAATGTTCATAGTTTTAGGACTGCTGATGAGAGACTTGCCTGCATGGGCTTTACTTTGGATAGAAAATTTTGGAATTTTAGGGCTGTTGGCAAGTTCCCTTATGGGATAGCACGATGTTATGTAGCCTATCTCGATTCTTGAGCATTAAGGTCTGGAAGTCTGATCAAAATCTGTCCAGTACTTTTTTTTTAACTTAAACCTGCACAAACTCACAACCATAACATTTTTATTATTTGTATAGATTAAAAATAAATTCTTTCATTTCAAATTTGGTTTGTGTTGCTTATGCTAGCAGTGCAAAGAAAGAATTCAGTGTGCTAAAAGTTAAAATTACCTTCAGCATTCGAAGTAGAGATTAAAAGAAATATTGCTTAGAAGCATTTTATAACTTGCACTTTAATTTGTCTTAATTGTGATATAATACATATTGCCGAGAATATACTTATTACCAAATTTCAATAGATAAAAAGTTACATTCCAGGGGAGGCAACATTGCTGAAAATTAATTATTTTGTGCAGGAGTTGCAGATTTTAAATTTTCCAGGAGTTGCAGATTTTCAAATTTTCTTCTCGTTATGATTTCTTAGATGTTTTTCTTTGCTCTGGTGCAGTGACATGTTTTACTTAAACAATGCTGTTGTTGTTATTTTAAAAATACATTTATACATAAATACACATAAATAAGACAAAATGTGTTGTTATATAAAAATACACACACACACACACACACACATACATTTATATAAATAGGAACAAAAATGTCTAGTTGCATAAACACAAGCCATAAATAAAACAAATGTCTTCTTACATACATAAATACATAAACGCATGCATGCACACACACAAATAACACACACACACACACACACACACACACACACACACACACACACACACACAATTATTAACAAATGCAAGACCACAAGCTTGAAAAGCCAAATTTCAAATTCTACAAGTAAAAAAAAAAAACTAAAAAACTAAAAAAATATTTTTATGTTCAAATTATTTATTGAAATGTTGATGTGTGAATTCTTTCAACTGCACATGATTTTTTTTATTTTTATTTATTTTTTTTTTTTTTAGGTAACATTTATTTATTATGATTCCTTTTCAAGCAATTTTTTTTTAAAATCTAGCTCATTCTTTTGTATCAGATTTTGCTTAGTCAGCAAAGGATGGTTTATGCTTCAGTTTTACTAACTCCTGCACCAATTTCTGGTATAGTGCTATTTCAGATAATTTACTTTATTTAATATTAAGTCATCATAGATTATATATTGGGCATATTGTTGTATACTTGGTTCTAATGTCAAACTCATTATATCTTAACATACTATTTAAAACTAATGAGGAAATAAATATGACCTACCGAGTGTAGCTGCTTGCTCCTTTATTCAGATTCAGTTAGTAAATACATAATACTTTTTCAGTATTGGATACAGTCCAATCTAATGCATTGTTTTTAGTAACTTATTAAGTTAAGAATTGTTTATAGTATAGATAAATTTAAATTTTAAAATATTTTAAAATTCAGCTCTTCAGAGTAAATTTTATGTATAGAGTTTAATATATTTTTGAATTAACATACTTTTCTTTTGGCTAATGTAAACTTGTCACTGGAGGGTAAAACTGAGACACAAACTCTTAGTAATCTTATTATCCTTTTGATATATATATATATATATATATATATATATAAGAAGGTTCGATTCAAATATTAATCCTTACATTTTAGTACTAATGTTGTTAATAGATCAATTTCTCATTAAATTTGAATCATGTTTGAGAAGTGTCTTTATTTTGAAAGTGTAATGAATTAGGTATCCTTGTTTAATGGAGTTGTAGGTTTTGGTGGTGGTGATGGGGGTGGGGGGGGGTAATGATTTAAAAAAAAATATTTAAAAACTATTCATACACTGATTTTAATTTAAGTTTGAAATTAATTATGATTATATATTCATATTTGTATGACTATAATAAAAAAAATAACATTTTGGTGGGTGGGGGGAAGAATATTGTATTATTTAAGTTCAGGAAATAATTATACGAGATGATATAATTTCCTGTTTGAGGAAAAAAAATCATATTTGCAGCTGGCTAATACATCATTGCCAGAGTGGCATCCTATTGCATCTCTAATTTCTCTTAGGATTAGACAAAAATAAAAATGTGTTTTGGGGTGGGGGTGGGGAAGAAAACTTGAAATGTGCCTATCAGTATTGTTTGTGAGTTTCAAGTCTGGTGATTACATATTGCCTCTGCGCAAGAAACTGTTGTATAAATAAGGATGATCTTTTTGCTCTGTATTTTTTAATGGTGTATGTAACAAATTATTAATCTCCACATTCCATTTTAATGATTGTCTTATAATATTTACTAACATTTGTTCATTTTATAATCTTCAGTAATATTTATTATGACACTTTGAAAATTATGAAATAATTACAGTATTTTTCTGCTAACATTTTTATTGTTATTGCTTTGAATGAATTTAGTGAATTGCATGGTAATTATATTATTTGCACTTTGTAATGTATTTTTATTTTTTGTTCTTCACTTCCTTCCTCTAATTTATACTAATTGAAAAATTTATGAACTTTCATTATTTATTTTTTTTTGCCTGGGGGTGGGGTGGGGGAATAGTATAACAAAACAAAAAAATTACATCAGAGCTTATAAAGGTTGGAAACCTTAAGTTGCATCATGTTATCGTTTGTTAGAAACTTAGCCATTGGTCAAAGCATTTTGCACATTCACTCCTAATGCATAATACAGACAGTTTTGTTTGCTAGAGGTAATGTAATATACAACACATTATCTGATCTTTTCCTGGAAACCTAGCCACAATCCAAGTCAGAGCATTTGGCATGTTGATTCTTAATGCAAGACTTGACACAGTCTGTTTGCCAGAGGTATTTATTAAACCATGCAAGAAACAGCTCTTGTAAGTTAACTCTATTATTTAGTTTGAACATTTGGAATTTCCATTTGATTCATTTTTAAATGCATGTAAAAGCATCATTGTTTTATAATAAGAATTGCTGCCCACTTCAGAGTTTGTTGATTGTCCTCTTTTGTTCTGTGGCTCACATCAGTTTAAATGAATACACTAAACCAGTGGTCCCCAACCTTTTTATGGCCGCGGACCGGTCAACGTTTGATAATTTGGCCGTGGACCAGTCAACATTTGATAATTTTACCACGGCCCGATGAGGCGGGGGATGTTGATTGTTTATATTTAGATTGTTTTGATTTAATAATTTTAATTTAATTGTATTTAAACATGCCTTCAAAATAAAATACAGTTACATCAGAAATGAATATAAAGTGATTTAACATTTTAACTCACTAGAACGCAAAATCAATGAGAACCCTGAGCTTGTTTCTTTGCCACGAGAAGGTTCCATCTGGGGGTAATAAGAGACAATGACACCCGAAGTGTGTTGCTTATGTCCAGTTTATTTCGTTGTTTTGTTTTGGTTGCTGTCACTCCAGAAAACCCCGCTTCACACAGATAGGATGTCGGAAATGGCAATAGGGATTTAAGTGCTGTGGCAATCTCGGGGTATTCCGCCATGACTTTAATCCAGAACACCGGCAGAGTTGTTGTCTCGAAGGTAGTTTCAATCATTTGCAATCTCCAGCAGTTGATCTTCTTCTTGCACAGACATGCTAGATTCGCCTGGTTTGTTGACAAATGGGTTGCGGATCCATTCCTTACCAGTTCGTGGGTCTTTTGTGGTTGGAAAGTAGCGCTCGAACTCTTTTAAAAGCAAAGATAGGTGATCGTGCACCAAACTGGGAGAATGAATGTTCAGGCTCAGTCTTGCCTAGAATCCCCGCTAATGTCTGAAACATATCCAAAATGCCTCTGTTCACGCGCCGTCCCCACAACTCCAGTTTGGCTTTAAATGCAGCTGCTTTGTCTGCCAAATTGAAAACAGTTGTCATTTTCCCCCTGAAGGCACAGATTGAGCTCATTGAGCAGGCTGAATATGTCACACAGGTAAGCCAGTTTTGCGACCCATACCTTGTCACTGAAATGTGCTTCCAGCAGTGAATTCTTTTCTGAGAGAAATCTTTGCAATGGCTCTCATAATTCAAATACTCTGGTTAGCGATTTTCCTCTGGATAACCATCTTATTTCTGTGTATAAGAGAAGGCATCTGTGCTCTGCAACCATCTCCTCACAAAGCTGCTCAAACAGACGCGAGTTAAGGGTGTGTGCTTTGATGTAGTTAATAACTTTAACGACATCAATCAATACGCTGTTAAATTCTGGTGACATTCTTTGGCTTGCCAGCATTTCCCTGTGAATGATACAATGCGTAGATTCACTCTCAGGTGCAACCTCCTTAATCCGAGTAGTTAAACCAGACAGTCGTCCGGTCATGGCAGCAGCTCCCGTCTGTGCATATGCCGACACAAAAGGACCATTTTAGTTGTCCTGATATATAACCATCCAGTGACTTGAACAGTTCTGCTCCTGTGGTGTTGGTTGGCAAAGATAGTGCACATAATAAATCCTCGTGCACATCCTCCTGATATAGATATCGCACATAAACAAGTAGTATTGCCTTGTTGTCGATACATGTAGATTCGTCAACCTGGAGTGCGTACCACGGGGATGTATTAATCCTCTCCAACAATTGTGTCTCAATGTCTTCGGCTATTTCCTCAATGCGTCTAGTCACACTGCTAGCCGACAAAGACACATGAGCTATTTTTTCCACAGCAGCCTCTCCTAGAAGTTCACGGCAAATGTCTTTAGTGGAGGGCAAGATCAATTCTTCACCGATGGTGAATGGCTTTTAAGCCTTAGCAATACGGTTAGCCACCAGATATGACGCCCTCAGTGCATTCTCCTTTATTGATGTGGTGGCCCTCATACATTTCTTCTGTCCTTCATGTTCCCGTTTTTTTCTTTCAAAATACTCCAGGGGCTTGTCTTTTAATCCAGGGTGCTTGGCGTTCAAGTGGCGAAGCAGTTTTGAAGGTTTCATTGCATCATTAGAGAGCTGGTCGCCGCAAACTATGCAGAGCGGTTTTGGTGTGTGGGAATCACATGTCCCGATAAATCCATATTTCAAGTAGGACTCATGGTATTGTCTGTTAAAAGGTTTATGTTTCTTTGATGTTGAAGGCTCTTCTTCTGTCTCTTCACAGGGCCTTTTCTTTTTCCCAAGGAAACTTTCTAACGACGTCTGTTTCGTACTCATTTTTGCTAATTTGTGGGTTAAATTTGAGCAAACACAATATACACGTACACCAAGTACTGTTAAATTAGTAACCACTATATACATGTACACTATCACGAAAAAAGGGGGGAGTAATCATGAAAATTTATTTTTTATTTTGATTGTCCCCACTTGCCCCATGCGCGACCCAACTGACTTTCGCGGGTGTGGGGGGGGTGTCATCTGCTAGGCAGGGTGACAGGTTAATTAAGTGCACTGACAGCGAGTTCATTTCCAATTACTGTCAGGGCGTTTGTTTATTTTGTTTGCATACACTGCCAGCAAGTTTGCTAAAACATCTTTATAAAGAAATACATTTGATATGTTCACAATATGTGGAAAATGTGTTTGTCTTTTAGGGTTAGATATTTTTCTGTGGTCATTGCTAACCCATCCCCCACAAGATTATTTGTTGGTGTCTGAGTGTGAGAGTGTTTTTTGTCATCTGACCATTCGATGTGATCCTGATCCTGGCAAAACGCATGTGATCCTGATCCTGGCAAAACGCGGCAACTGGTCTGACCCCCCCGCCCCTACCCACCGAGGAGGAGAGAGGGGCCAGCAACAAACCAGCAACGACAACAATGACGACCTGCGACATACACCAAGCACTGTTAAATTAGTAAACACAATATACACATACACCAAGCACTGTTAAATTAGTAAACACAGTATACACGTACACCAAAGCACTGTTAAATTAGTAAACACAATATACATGTACACCAAGCACTGTTAAGTTAGTAAACACAATATACACGTACACCAAGCACTGTTAAATTAGTAAACACAATATACACGTACACCAAGCACTGTTAAACAGGAGAAAGTACCGGTGTACAGAGAGAAGAGCGATACACACCTTCTCTTTGCCAAAGCTACAATGCCACTGCCGCTTGCAGCCACTCAGCTCCAGACCTCACCTAAAACCGCCCTGATATCACGATATTTTGTGCATGCGCGGTATTGGTGCGGCTTTAGGTGATGTCTCTCAGCTCCCTGTTAACCTCCCGTCATTGGAAAGTCGCACAAACCCCACCTAAAATTGCCCTGATATCACGATATTTTGCACATGCGCGGTATTGGTGCGGCTTTAGGTGATGTCTCTCAGCTCCCTGTTAACCTCCCGTCATTGGAAAGTCGCACAAACCCCGAGAGAAATACACCACAGTAAATAAAATTGGTAGCGTTTGATCCACGGACCGGTAGCATTTGATCCGCGGACCGGGGGTTGGGGACCACTGCACTAAACCAGTGCTTCACAAACTGTCTGTATGTGGTAGAACAGCAATTTTTCTCCCCAGTATGCCAGAGACCAGTTTTGCCAACTTAAGGGTATTAAATATTTGAATTGAAGAATTATAGATTTTTAATTGAAAACATTAAACATGATATTACATTCACATTCACATTAAACATGATATTACATTCAAGAAAAAAAGCAAACTAATATTACTAATATGTATGCAAGATGGCATAGATAGCAGCCAAAGAAGTCAGCCTGGCTATATATCCAGTCCACACTTCAAAATAGTTCTGACCAATTTGTTCTTTTTTTTCTCAAAGAAACACAGGATGCTCATTTCAGAACTCAAACACTCTCATCTGGATTTTGTCCCATAACAAAAAGCACACATTAGCATGCAACAGGAGTGTTTAAGGTCTCCATATAAACACATAATGCAGCAAACAGTCTCAAATTTAAAGTGTTCGCCTTTACATAGTTCACACTTTATAACTTTTCTTTGTAGCAAGATTTTCTCAATGTATGTAGCAAGATTTTCTCAATGTATGAAACAGTACATTGACTTACATAGTTCACACATTATAACTTTGCTTTTCCTTGTAGCAAGATTTTCTCAGTGAATAAAACAATGTAATGACTTACATTCAAGTGCTAGAGCCTCCGTCTGGGTAACCACCACAGAATGCTGCCACATCATTGCTGCAATGCTATCAGAACATATGCCTATGTAATACTTTAAATCCAATCTACAGTGACCAATGATGTATACTTCATAGCCTTGAGCACTTCAAAATAGGTTAAATTTGAAACAGAACAAATATTCTTCCTTCAAATCATCATTATGTTCATAATGCTTTAGAATTGCCATGTTAGCTGTACAGCCTTCAGCTGCAAAGTAACAATACTTGGCTAATTTAATCTGTTCTATAAACTGATCTTCCATATTGTAAGCCATATTGGGAATTGGTTGAGATATAGTGTTATTTGAGACTGGCGCCTGGGCCACACAATATTTCCAAACAGACATCCTTTTCATACATCCCATCCCTAGTGCTCCAGAGATTGTGTTTGGTTTTTCATCTTAGCAATTCAAAGGGTTACTTTCTAAGTTCACAAAACATGAATATAAAAAAAAAGATCTATTTCTGATGGGCCTTTTAAATCAGCATTCTTCCTTTGCAAGAGCTCTTTTGAACTCAAGCCTTTATATTTAGTAATGAAATACCCCTTGTTTTGAAGGCTTCATTTCATTCTTCACAAATAACACACTGAGGCATTGTACTGCACCAGCATCTCTGGCTAAAACAACAACAACCAGAAATGAACTGTTTGAATAGTCATATTTGTGAGTGAAGTTAGTACAAAGTATTTTTGTTGTTGATGTTTCGATTTTATGTTCATCGCCATCATCTGATGCATCACTAATTTGCTGCTCAGTATGTCCCTAACTCAAAAGCTGTCCATCAGGTTTTGCTTTGTCTTCTAATTAGGATAATAATTCTATTAGTGGGCATGAATCTGAATATTATATTTGTGTCTGACTCCCACACAGCCAGGACAATATTGAATTTACAATAATGAGTTTTACATATCATTAGAATTGTCATAACATTACTTTGACTTATGAACTTGGGTAAGAGTTCTGTCTATTTCCACTCAATAAACACTGGGCTGAAGTGTTTTCATAACTGTGTGTGGCATTCTTCTAGACCAAAAATACCCTAACTATGATAGTTCTTAATCTTTGTTCAATCTAACTGTAAAACAGTTTAAATATAAGAGATGTATTATTATGAAAACAAAACTAACCATTGATAATTACTATTTCTAAGTCTAACACTGAAATATCAGCTGTTATCAATATCTGTAAATGTGAATAACAAAAAAATAATATTGTGATATTCAGACCATATATTATTTCTAAGATGTTGAATTAGCAATACTGTGATACAGTGTAATACATTTTAGTTTTACTAAAATCAGCCTGTTTCATGTATCTCCCTATTATGTGAGACATATTTAGGCAGAGTTTAAATCTATGTGTGGTTACATACATATAAATATGCCTCACAGTAAGCAATCCCATTTTGGCACTGCTATGTTTCTCCTGAAGAAAATCTATCTGTACTAGAGCTAACTTTAATATTGAATTAACAAGATTTGCACCATTGTTATCTGAGTCATCCTCATTTGTTAGTTTTGCATACACAAACTGATTTTGCACAACTGCATCTATTATAATTTCTTAAATCTCTCAGTTACTAGAACTGTTTTCTACTTTGATTACATCATTTTGATTCTTTAAGCACACTCCAATACAGTGTACCTCAACATTATGCTGAAATAAATTAGCTTTTGAAGACTTGTACAACAGTGCTGCAGATATGTGTTTTTCACTGAAATATCTATTGTAAATGGCTTGTTCCACTAGGTGGAAGATTGACCATCTTCCCTTTTAGTGTCGTTAGGAATTCACTCAAATTCTGCATTATGATTGGTTAGTCAGAAAATTTGTTTGACCAGTCAGACAGAAGGAAAGGCAAATTCTGCCAATTCAAATTTCAGAACTATAGGATCATGGCCAAAGGTGTGAGGTCCATTTGAATGTGTAACTCATCAAATTTAGGGACAATCAATGAAATTACAGGTCTATTATTAAAATTAAAGATTCTAGCACACATAGTGTGTATATAGATCTTTAAGAATAAAATATTAGATAGATGAATATTTCTAATTTCAGAAAATGTGAACAGCAACTTTGTCCAAGTTTGTGTGAACAAATCATGTGTATATATATATTAATTTTAAAGTAAGATGTCAAAAATTTTGAAAATAAATCTTTGTTTATTGCCTTTTAATATTACATTTCTTACATCAAGTCAAACATTATTTTACCTTAATTTCATAGTTGGGTAAAAAGTAAGAACTGATCCTGGGTCTCATACTTTGAAGAATCACATTTTTGCACAGAATTCAATTACACTAATGACTATTATTACTTTGTGTTATAATTAATTAATTGTTTTAACTATTACTGACTTTCTCAGATCTGATAGCAGGTGGTCTATGAATGGGGTTTAATTTCAATCCAAAGAAACAATTTCAAAATTACAAGATCAGAAGAAATCACTAATAGATTATTTATTTTGAAATTCACTAATTAATTTGCAAAAAATCACCAGATTTCAGAAGTATCTGAAATTTAAATTTGTAGTTCAATTTTAAGGTTAAAAACTCCAGAGTTATTGGTAAAACTTATTGGCAACACTAGAAGCTGGTCTGCAAATACCTATTACTGTGGACTGTGCATGCTTCTGGAGCCACTTGCCAATTGTCACCTAAGTTTCAAGTTGTTTGTGGTTTTCTTTGGACAGGACACATTCACAATAGTTTCCAATTACCACCTCCAGACCTTTGACCTTTTGTTACTTGGTCATCAACAATAGATGTATGAAAGTCAAAGTACCAGGATTTTGTGAAAATAGATACTTTCACTTCTGAGCTGTGCCATTCATTTTGTTGATCTGTTGTCACACATCTGTTGATAGTGAAACTGATTATGAATTGAAAAGAAATAAACCATTGACTTATGTTATAGTCTTTTTCATGGAGGTTCTAAAATAAGTAAATTTGTATTAGAAGAAAATATTCCTGTAAATTGAAATATTAAGAATTTGTGAGTTTGTTTTAAAATCATATTTTTAATTTAAATACCAAATTGAAATATCAGTATTGAGAGAAAGTGTGATTATCTTAATGAGTATCTACATATATGACTTTTCTGTGCAATCGAAATGTCAGTATAAAGAGAAATTGTTATTCTTTATCTTAATGAGTGTCTATATATATAACCTCTATTAAATCAAAATGTCAGTATAGGAAAAAAATTGTGATTATTTTGTCTTATTGAGCAGTCAGAAATCAGTCTATTTCTTTTGTGTGTACGGGTAACATAATAGGTACTTAAACATATTGTCTTGTGCCAGATATTTATGTCCAAAGGAACTCGGGGGGAAAATGCTACAAACAGTAATTTATATATAATCTATAATCTGATTACAATAAATGTAATAATAAGTTATATAATCTTATATAATCAAATTGAAAATAGTATTGAATAATATTATATATTCTAAAATAAAATTGTTGCCTCTGTCGGAGGCTTCATCAAGATTGTTTCTCTATAATATTATGTACATCATGATATAACATATATATATATTAATAAAATGATGCCAACTGTTGATGCTGAGATATCAAAATTCCACTAATGACCTGACTTAAACATGAGTTACATCAGTGTGTATTGACTTACCTAGCAGCAATTATTTTGGACTTTGCATTTTTGTTGGCTTCTTGAATACTAACTCTATAATACCTATATTGCTACTCAAACTAATGCTGTTATGGCATAATGCCATCTAACTGCTTGACTGAACTCTTATTTTGTGTTTTGTTTGAAGTCAGATATGTACAGGTTTTCTTTTAATTCAATAAATAATGTTTCATTTAACTTTCAGAGGGGTGGGGAATGGATGGTGGTGTATCTGCTGTGCATTTCTTTTGTACTGAATATCTGTTAGAGTGCTGTTTTTCTTTTGAAGAGTACAATTCATTATTCATCATCACTGTTATGAAAATGTTGTAGTGACTGTTAATGGGCATATATATTTTGAAATAGTAAATGATGAAACATGCTTATGATCTATTCCATTATTAGCATTAGTCAAAGATTTAAAACATAATCAGAAATATAGAGCTCTACAGTCATGCCTTACTGAATCAGTACTGATTGCCTTACTAAATCAGTACTGATTGCCTTACTAAATCAGTACTAGCCAGTACCAGCATATTGTGTACTTAGTAAAACATTTTTGGAAATAATTTACATACAAGCACACACACACACACACACACACACACACACACACACACACACACACACACACACACACACACACACACACACACACACACACACACACACACACACGCACACACACACACACACACATGCACACACAATGCATTTATGCAATTATGCACACACCACACACTTGCACACACACACATACACAAACATGAACACTTTCTCAAACACACAGATAATATGTTGTAAGATATGCTTATTAGTTTAAATCATGTAAGCATACTATAACTGTAAGTTGTTGAATAAAACAATTTTACATATTATATATAAGCATATTATGCGGTATTCCTGACAATACATTAATAGACATTAAGAGGATTTGGAGGTCTTGTTCCCAGTTTCGTTGACATTTATGTTGAATGCTGAGATATTTTTTCCTCATTTATATTCATGGACACAAACACTATGATTTATTACAGTACACGGAAATCATATCCTTAATTAACAGTTTATAGTTTATATAATAAGTTTAAGAACTTATACAACTGATGAATTGTACAGTAGCAAGTACAGAGGAGTCACTTCTTATTTATACTTAATTTATGTACATGTCACTCTCTGCACTGGGGCAAAAAGCAAATAAAAAAAATACTGAAAAGAAGAAGTGTGGATGATTCCATCTGACATCTGGAGAGAGCAGCAAGGTATAAGTTGTACATCTTTTGTTCACTCAGTGGGTCTCAATTCTTACATACCTTTCATAAAATCAGCATCTTACTGTGCTGAATTGATTCTAGTATATAAGGATACAACCTGGTCCCTAAATGCAAACCAAATATATGTATTTCATCTAATGTTCAATCTAAGAACAGCAGTCTGTTTAAGCGCTGAAGGAAAAACTGTGTTGGATTGATTGAGAGATGGTCTATCTCTATCTCCATTCATCATATGGGTGCCAGACTATTCATTATTACAGTTTTGATTATATATAATTTTGGCCTTATGTACTGATGTTAGATGTGACTCTACTGTATTAACAAAGAATCTTTAAGTTTCAAACACAACATGTATAGACAATGAAGGCTAACAATTTGCAAACTGTCTTTATCATATGATACAAGTAAAGAAAGATAGCAAGGATTTGTTTCTTCCTATTATCCAAAAGGCTCTGTGGCACTTCCTAAGTCATTCATCAGGTGATATCAGACCTCTTTGAGCTGAAGCCCATGTCAGAAAAATGTATCATATCTTTAACATGGCTGGTCAAAATATATTTTTGAGAAAACTGCAGTATGCAAGGAATGACTGCATTGTGAAATTTGAACTGGTTGTATGAGGAATTTTAATAAGTTTTCAAAGGAACTTTTTTTAAAAATACAGATGATCTATTTTGTCTTTAACCCTGAGATTTCTTCTTTTTTATTTCATTGTCCACTATCATACAGGTATCCATTGATGAACTTTGTGGTGCCAACTTTACCAAATTAACACCATCTACTACTATACCCACTATACCAACTTCCCTTACTTCTACCCCAACCCCATTAACCATCTTCACACCCACAACAACCAATGTATTCTCCTCAATGCCACTTAGCATGCCCTCTTCAACAGACACCACAGTTTTGGACCAGAAATCATCTGCTGGAAATCAACAGTGTGGGGTAACCATTTTTTAAAAAATATTTTGACAACTGCCTGCAAAATTCTCCTTACACCTAAAGCATGTTATTTTGCATTGTATTTTTTTAATATAATTTTCTCATTGAAATATCATACCTTATGTAGGCACATAAACACAAACATACACCAAGCATGTGTCCCACATATACATGATATGTACATTTAATGCAATTATACACCCTATAAACTGCACAATACATGCATACACCCCCTAGACAAGCATACAACCCCTTAATAATATATGCACAGTATATGCATACAGCCCCTCTATACTCCCCTTATACATGCACAATACATATACACAACATATGCAACATACAGGCAACAACACACATGATCAAACACCATTCAGTACATACATCATGTATGAGCACTAAATACACGTATACAGACAACATAGAGACAATAACAACCAAGTTAGATCTCTTAAATACAAAGTTTTATTATGTGCTTTACTCAGGAATGGTAGTACTGTAATAGTATCAGCTTTGACTAATGCTTTTTAAGCTGTACTGCCTGGTTTATTCATGGAATGGTTGTGGTGGTGATAATAATAATCAGCTTTGACTAGGTAGTCTAATATATATTACTCAGGAAATGATAGTGTTAGTATGTCAGATATTTTGATAAACTGATATCTGTGATTCTCATTCATGTATGATCTCTCACATTTTGGAGGTGTTTTACCCCACTTTGTTGCAAATACTCCAGCTCTTCTTATGCTATAACATTAGTAACATTACAAAGTTTGGTCACACACACACACACACACACACATACAAATATATCACTTTCAAATCACTTACTACATTTTTTTTAATTAAACAACAGAACAGCATTACATACAATACTGTTCTAAAATTTATAATGCTTAATTAATGTTCCAACCTATAAAATATTTCATATAAATATAAATCAGGCTTCATTTTATGTCATTAGTGTCATTACTTTTTTAATTCATACTTATAGTTTCTAAATATTGCAAGCCATATAGTACACTTATCTTTTCTTTCATTTGAAACCATTTGCAAGAGTTTAAACCATAAAGAAATTTGTATAAAATATATTTTGTCTGTTTGGCAAGATCAAAAATTGTAATACTTTTGGATATAAGATTGACTGAGGATTCCTTTGGCTTGTTCATTGCACCAGTTCCATGATATATATAACAGAGATCCATTAAATTTAAATACTGAAATAGACAGATGTTTGTAATTAGTTTGATTAATTTTTTTTAAGGGAAAAATTCAGAAAGAATGCCCACACAATGCTCTTTTTTTTCTTTTTCTTTTTTAAAAAACAGATTGTTTGCCTCAAGCATTTTGTCTTGGCAAAATGTTTAAGATGACTAATAATAATACTAGAAATAATAGGTAAATAAGTTCTATAGCATGTTTTGTGCAAAATGTACATATTAAGCTGGTTAATAATAGTACTACAAAAAACAGACCATGAGCTTTTTATTTGTACAAATTAAAATGACTAATATTAATACTACAGAAATACTAAGTCCTTTATTGAGTTTTTTGCAAAATGTATAAATTAAAAATGACTAATAATAATTCTAGAAAAAAATAGATTATATGCTATTACTGAGAGAAAATATTTGTAAAGTGTTATGAGGTAGAATGACAACATTTAGTAAAGCTTTTAATGTATACTAAGTAAGGTAGTACTAGAAAACATTAACTAATTATTAAAAGAAATTTTCAGAATACCTCCTTCTCAATGTATTAAGTCTGAATGCAATTTTTGTCTTTTTTCTTGCATAACTTTTACTATTTTACTATTACATATACTACCAGAGCTTGTTGCATTCATACAGCTTTTAAAAATTAAATCATTGAGTTATATTCATATGCAACAATTGGAAAAAATAACTTTAAAACCAGTATCTTAAGCTTTTATTCTTATTTCATTTAATGCATTTTCATTTTATTAATCAGAATTGTTTACTTTGTAGAACAAGTTGATAAAAGAAATAATTTTAGTGAATTATAAATAACTTGCTTACAGAGATGTACTTTATCACAGCACTTGCTTGATTCATATGGTTCTCTGTATGATCCTTTGTTCACAACTCTGGTTCAGTTCATCTGATTCTCTGTGTCCATCCATGATCACACCACTGTCTCAATTTATATTGTTCTTTTTATAAACCTTTCATCACAACTCTGGATCATTTATTATTATCAACCCATGATCACAACTTTGGCTCGATCTCTGTAATCCTTTGATCACTACTCTGGGTTGATTAATATGGTTCTCTATTAACCCTCTCTCTTGATCTCACTAATTAACTGACCATTTCCCAAACTTCAGATTTGTTATACTCACCAAGAAACCCTAGATTTTGTCTTAATAGCTATTTTGAGGGTCAGCAAGGAATATTGCTAGTGATAATAATGAATGATCATTCAGTTCTTTAGAATATTTCACTAGTTTAGCATTAAACACACAAAGTTATTTACAAATTCAGAAACCATATAATTTTGACATTTCCACCCTATATGTAGAATGATTATAAGACAGTTTTAATTTATTTAATTTGGATTTTCTAAATTGTGTAATTCCTTTAGACTATCTTACTAGATGCATTGTATTTAATGTTTGTATTAAACATTCATTAAACCTTAATTCAAGACCAGAAGTTTTTTTTATTTCAACATCAGGATTGCCAGTTTCTTTTATCATTTGCTAACATTTTAGTAACACTCTTTGCACTTGATGGCAGGACCTTCTCCAATGATTTTTAATATAGGATGTCTTTTTATTCAAACTCATTAAAAATAGAACTCCCAGATATCAGCAGAATTAAAACACATTCTGGAGACCTCTAGAAAGCAGCTGTTTTACCCTATTTGAAAATGAATTCTAATTGCTTTTCACTTACTTTATAGCATATATTAATTAGTCTCACTGCTGTCTTTTCTTGCGAAATAATTAGCTTGCTACATGTGTGAGAATGTTATCATGTTTTGTCTTTGTCTTAATGTGAGTTTAATTGTATTATTTACTTTGTAGCAATGTTGTTTATGACATTTTACATTTTAATTACTTCTTGCAATAAATATTAAAAGCACTAATTTGTAATGATGCATACTTTCTTGTAGGAAAACTCAGAAAATCATTTCACGTACCTAATTTCTGAGAGTGATTAATAATTATTTTAAAAAAATTATATGTCTAATAAGATAGGTTAACAAATCATGACATGACTATACTTGAGTCCATTTATGGAAAGCTTCATAATTTAAAAAATATATTTACTTATATTAAATGATGATATCGTGCAATCAACATTGTCTGTAACCCATTTTTCTATCACACTGTCTTTCATTGATAAACTTGACTGTCATATAAATATCCTGGTCTTTGTCTTAATGTGAGTTTAATTGTATTATTTACTTTGTAGCAATGTTGTTTATGACATTTTAAATTTTAATTACTTCTTGCAATAAATATTAAAAGCACTAATTTGTAATGATGCATACTTTCTTGTAGGAAAACTCAGAAAATCATTTCATGTACCTAATTTCTGAGAGTGATTAATAATTATTTTTAAAAAAATTATATGTCTAATAAGATAGGTTAACAAATCATGACATGACTATACTTGAGTCCATTTATGGAAAGCTTCATAATTTAAAAAATATATATTTACTTATATTAAATGATGATATCGTGCAATCAACATTGTCTGTAACCCATTTTTCTATCACACTGTCTTTCATTGATAAAATGACTGTCATATAAATATCCTGGTTATTGAAACTATGAGCCATAAATAGTAATGCTGTGAGCTGTATCTAGTGATGATATACTAAATTACTGTTCATCTTTCTTTAATATTTTATTTTAATGCTCACATTCATTTATATATTATTTTTTTTTCAGTTTACACATACTAGATTTCTCTTTTCTCTTAACTAACCTTATTCAACCATATTTATTCAAATTGCATTCTTTTCCATTATCATTTTGTATGAGATCTTTATTGAACTCTTATTAACAGTACAGTTTATTTTTTCCAAATGCATTTACTTGCATGGACAAAGGTTTTTAGATCACTCTATGAGTTTAAAAAGAAGAAAAGTTAATATAAATACTTAATGCTTTTTCTAAGTTTATTTTTATTTATTTTTCACAGCTGCCTATTTTCCATTTGCTATTACTGTAACACATTAATATCACTAAAAATCACTATAGTATTATAATGTTATTAATTAGCATTATCCGTAGCAGTATTGTTCATTTCCAATGAGTAGTGTTATTTTGGTGTATAAATTTCTGAACATTGCTCTTTGAAACTGCAAATTTCATTCTCTTCATAGCTCGTCATGTAAAGTCAACAAGTGCTTGCTTTAACTAATTTTTTTAAAGCATATTTTATTTTTATTTTATTTTCAAAGTATTGTTTTGATTATCAAAAATATCAGTGAGATAAATTGACCTACCTGTGTTAATTTGTAATAATGTTTGAACTAAAAGGGACTTTATATTGGCATAATTTTATTTATTAGACATTGTTAAACTGAACTATAATACTTATCAGATGATTTGTTACATGTTTTATATATAATAGTGTTTATTTATTTATTTATTGAATACAGAAGTTATATTGCTGTCTTTTTAAAAGGATCCATATGGTAGTTTTTGTTTGTTTATTTATTGAATACATTTGTATTGCTGTATTTTAACAGGAATTAGACAGTAGTTTTTTGTTGATTTATACATTGATTACAATTGTATTGCTGTCTTTTAACAGGAATCAGACTAGTTTTTATTGATTTATACCTTGATTACAATTGTATTACTGTCTTTTAACAGGAATCGGACAATAGTTTGTGTTAATTGATTGATTGATTGATTGATTACAATTGTATTGCTGTCATTTACAGAAATCATTTGGTAGTTTTAATTGCTTTATTTATTTATATGTTTATTTATTGAATATACTTATTGTATTTCTGTCTTTTAAGGAATCAGATATTATTTTTTGTTTATTTATTTATTTGTTTGATCTTTTGTTTGAATACATTTGTAGTATTGCTGATTTTTAAAGAAATATGACAATTGTTATTGTTGACTAATTTATTTTACTGATTGATTTATTTATAAAATAAACAGTTTTGCTTCTTTTTTTTTTTTATTGCAGGATTGAGCATGTAGTTTTTGTTTATTTATTTATGAATTTGTTTAATACATTGTATTTATTTTTTCAGGAATCATATCATAGTTTTTGTTTATTTATTTATGCATTCATTGATTACAATTGTTGTATTGCTGTCACTTTACAGGAATCAGATGGTGTTAAATGCAAGTCCTCTAGAAGTCAAGGTACGACTGATAGTGCTACAGCCTTCAGCATTTTGGACAGGGGTATAGTAAAATGGGGTTGTTATGTTACTGGGAAAGGGGTATAGTAAACTGTGGTTGTTATGCTATTTGGATCTCAGGGTCATTATATTGCTGAGGCAGGGGCATAGTAAATCAAGGCTATTATATTGCTAGGGTATGGGATTTATAACCATGGAATTGTTACAGAATGAACGCAGGGTGTTTCTGAAAACAAAATGTTGATAGTTTAAGACACATTTAGGGTGTTTGTGAAAACAAAATGTTGATAGTATAGAACAAAGACACATTTAGGGTGTTTTGAAAAGAAAATGTTGATAGTATAGAACAAAGACACATTTACATTGAAAGTGAGATGCATAATATAGTCCTATACTTAGGAAACAGTCAAACTGTCTGACAAGGATCTATGCACTTTAAATCAGTTTAACAGGGACATGCATTATAAAGTGGGATGAGGAATTATGATCCTAGGATTAGGAAACGATCAAATTGACTGACAAGAACACTAGGATCCATACAAATTAAATCATTGAAACAAGGGATACACTTTAACAAATTATAAAATAAAGTAGGGGAAAATTATAGTATTGTTGATTTGCTTAATTCAACACAGTTCACACAGATTCTTTTCTACCAGAATATATTTTCTTATTTTAAAGTGTTTATGTACATTAAGAGGTTCTATGTTCAGCCTGAGAAAGCACTAAATATTGATGCTGTATGCATATATCGGGCCAATAAATACTGTTGCAGGAAACTGTAAGTTGAGACTTGATTGTAAGAATGGAGTTAGAGATGAATAAACTAGAAAATTAGCATTTGTTCCCTGATTATATTTTACAGGGAAGAAGCAGCCTTTATTATTTTACCTGAATCTCCCAGTTTGCTGATTTACAAACTGCTATGAACATGGTAGACTCAAGAAGTTTTGTGTAAGTGTAAAGATACACTGCAATCTGTTGATGTATGGTGGCAAAGTATGCTGACTACATGTGGAATTTCTGGTACAATGAAGTTATTGGAAATTGCTACATTGTTGTTCTGCTTGAGGGAGCTAATATGGCGCAACACCGAGATGAGCCTCGAGAGAATAGCAGCTCATTGTTCTACAACGTGCAAGAGAAACACGTGAAACTGACAATTCCTTTGTGACAATAAACTTGTGTTTTTGTTATTAAAGTGCGCAAAAGACTATTGCAGCTTCACCTAGACAAGTTATGTACCAACTATTATCTCTATAATCTCTTTAACTCCATTTCTGTTCTCTGATAAGAACTATCCTTTAATTTATATTGACACTAATCTGTTGAATTACATGTTAGGATATAAGACTGTATAAATATTGAAGTTATTCAAACATGGTTCATGGAAATATTGGAAGTAATCTTTTCATTGTATTTGCTGTGTATATTTCATTGTTGATTTAATAAATTTCTTATTAAATTTATTGACCTTACACATATTGATAACCATATGTTGGAGAAGAATGTATGTAGATGGGTGTTTGCTAAATTTAGATAAAAGTCGGATTTTTCTTCTCCTTTGGTAAGAAGTTTTCCATTTTCATAAATATTTTGTGACAGTAAATGTTTTGTCTTTAATATTGTGGAAGAGAGAAAACGTGCCTGCATATTGGCCATGTGAGAGAGACGAGTGGTGTCTTCTGGAGAATTATTAATAACATAATTAAGATTCTCATCATTTGCAATTAGTTATGAGTAATTAATTGATTAATAATGATCATAACCATTAACTAGGTGTCTTTAGCATCACAATTTGAATGTTTAAAAAAAGGACATTTTATTTAGTTAATATTGGATAATTCCTTTTTCTGATTAATAAGATGCATTTTGAATAGTCAAAACTTATGCCATTTGTTTTAGAATTCATTTATTCTTATTTGTAATTTCACAAACTTTTCTTGAAGTGTTCAATTTTTATTTTTATTTATTTTATTTTTTATTTTTGGTAACATTTTGACATTAGGATATTTCATTCTGAAATAATCAGAAGAATAAAATTTACCTCTGAATTAGAAAAAATATTACAACAGAAATGTATACTTCTTATTTAATCAGTGCAAACAGCAAATAAGGCTTCAAATTTATGCATCAAATGACTAATGGAAACATATCTGGATTGTATGCTGTTATGATGCCATGTGTCGCTGTAAATATAATATCATATTTCATTTAAACTGTCATCTGTAGCAACTTTTCAAACAGCTTGTAATGTGAATATAAAATGTCCAATAAAAAGCAGTTTCTATAGGAAAAAAATAAAATAAAATTTAAATAAAATGTCTATCTTTATCCAGTACTGGAAAATGTGTTCATAAAATCATCCTTAGTCTAGAAGATTGTTTATGCACACGTTAGGTATATTACATATAATAAACAAGTTGAATCCAAATCTGTTGACAAATGAGTGAGAAGATCAGTTTTAATAAATGTAAATTTTCTTTTCTGCATGTAAATACTTAAGGTACACAACTTTAAAAGCATTTTAATATCAGGCAATTCCATTAGAGAATTTTTCAATTATAGTTACACTTGTAAAGTTGAATATTTCAGGAGTCAGCGATTGAATTAATGATTTTGGTTTTGTAATTACAAATTTCTAAATTGTCAATTATTCTGTGTATCATATAGTTTTATAAATAAATAAATAAAATATATTTTTTACTTGACATTTTCTGATTTATAGTACAGTACTATAATCTTGCTATAACATTTCAGTAACACTCTGTAGAATCAGATACAAGAAAGTTATGAACACATACTAGTATATTTAACATCAGACTCATATGTATATTGTTGTACCTACCATTCAAATCATTGTGTATATTTGTGACACTTTTTTCAGTTTCTCTTCGTTTTTTAGTTTCTTTCTTCAGTTGTATTGTTTCATTTTAAGTCATGTATATGTGCATGTGCATATACAGGCTTTTGAGTGGGTAGGTACATTTGATTGGTGGTGGTGGGACATAGATAAGTGAGAAAAATAAGGTAACTAGAACTGATTGTGCTTCACCACAATCTGTATATATCTACTGGTAAATACCAATTCACATTGGGGTGGTTGGGGGCATATGTATCACAAACTGCAATTCACATATTGCCCAAATCTATATTTTGTGAGTCATAATGGCGTTGTTTGTTTGATTTATATGTCTTTGACTTGTGACTTAAGAATCTTAAATTCACATCTTGTGGTAACAAACATTGTTACTTTCAGCAAACAAAATATTAATTTTAATATACTTCTTTTTTTTTTTTTATAATTGAGTACAGAACTTTTACAGTTTGAGGACAACTCACCAGGACATTGGGCACACATCAATACAAGTTCAGTTGGATTTAAAGTATCATTCTACTTAAACACTGCCAGTTTACAAGATAAACAAATGCTGTCACTTATACAGTTTGTAATTACAAGCAAAAAATAAAATTTGGAATAACAGAAAGAAAGTTTTTTTTCATTCTCTCTAATTTTCTTTGACTGTCCTACGACTGCCTCCCCTGAGTATCCAAAATTTGTCAGTAGAAAAAAATAACATCTGTAGCTGTCTGTATTTTCTTATTGCTTCAGACCAGTCTTTGGAAGATCTTACACAATTCAGATGTCACACTTGGGCTTTGAGAATAGTTGTTTAATCCATAATTTGTTTTACAAAAAGCTGTAGATTGGCCAGGAAAACATTTTGGTTGTGTAATACATAATTGGTTGTACAAGATGTGTGTTGGCCAGGAAAACATTGTATTCAAACACCAGTTAGTTCATCACTAATTAATATGCTGTCAAAAATAGTTCCTGGATATTAATATTGTTTTTATTGAAGCTGTAAGTTATGTAAGTTAAAGAAATCCCTTTTACTCATTTTGTCTATAATCATTCAAACTTTTATTCTCACAGAGCTGCATTCACCACATCACATTCACAGATGAACTCACTGACAGTGCTTAAGATATAAAAGATCACACAATGTTAATGACAGACTTTTACAAATTAAATTGTATGAAATTTGTTTGTTTGCAGATTCTTCAAAAGCATCTCTAATTGCTATTGTTATAATACTAGTTATTATTCTTGCTTCTTCGGTTGGCTGGGTCTTCTATGCATACACCCATCCCACCTCACCATCTGGCATTTGGCTTATGGAAGTAAGTGTGTGTATATATATATATATATAAAATTCTTACTTGTATTTTGTTTGTCTGTCTGATTGGCTGGGGTTAACTCAAAAGCTACTGGAATGGTTTTAATTGGACTTTTACTGTTGTATACCTTAGTGCACCAGAGTCAAGATAGACTATATAACATCATGCTATTCCATGTACAAGCACACCAGTGGCCCTAAAACTGTGAAAATAGTAATGTACACTCACACAGGGCATGGTGGTCTATAAATAGTCCTATATTGCTTTGACTTCCAAGCACTGCAGGCACTCTTATTTGCTTCATAGATTCACTGAGATTGACTTTCTATGTATTACATTACAGTAAATATTTTATATTCGGTTGCATTATGCAGTGTGGTTAGCTATTATTTCTACACAATTAATACTATAGTGAACCAGGATGAAGGTATTCTGTATCTATTTGACTTCTTAACAACATAACAGTTTCCTGACTTCCTGTCCAAAAATATTACTAAAGTTGGTACACCCATAATGCTGCTTCATAATCTGAACCTACTAAACTTACATAAAGAAACAAGGTTGAGGGTGCAGCAGCTGCACAGGAATTTTATTGAGGCAACCATATTGACAGGATGTAATAAAGGAAAATCAGTGTTCCCCCCCAAAATACCCCTTATTCCAAATAACTTTCTCTTTGAGTTAAAATGCCTTTTAGGTCAGATGCAGAGACACCAATACAGAGACACCAATGATATTTGACTGACTAATCTATTTTATTCTGCATGCAAGGGAACGTTTGCTGACATGTTTGCTTGTGAGAATGTGAATGAAAATGGTGGTGAATATTATGTGGAAAATACTGGACGATGCTATACGGACAAACACAATGAGACAAAACAAAACTCTGCTTTCGCCCTTTCAAAACAATAGCAAACATTTTGAAAGAAGATATGATTAGGTTATTAACCCATTGTTGTTTCTCTTTCATGCGGTGGTTAAATCAAACACACAAGCTTTTCAAAAGAACACTCACTTGAAAAGGGGGGGAAATGGCAAATGATAAAATGTAATATATAAAAAAAGAATAAATAAATACAAGCTTTGCTCTTACAGCAACAATGATACGACACAAATGTCAATTCCACAACTCATGATTTAACCAATTCTAAAAGTTCAAATAATGAGAGTTCTTAAAAAGTCATAGAAATATATATATATATATATATATCTCCAAAGTTCATTCAAAAGAAAAAATACCTAAATAATTATGTACGTGCAGAGATCTGTAGCTACTGTGAAGTTCTCATTTACTCACATAAACCTGTCATGACTGTGGCATTGCCTCTGTGACTGTCATGTTTGTAGGGTTAGGTCTTTACGGTTTCCCACTGCCGTTAATAAATTATGACAGTCGTTGTCACCGTTAAGTGTATGTGTCCTCATGACATGAACAATCACCCCCTGCCGAAGTTAGCCAGGAATGATACCCTTTTCATTCACAGTATAGATGATTTGGAAAATATTATCATAGATAGTGAGATCGGATTACCTCCACTATCTATCACAGTCAATGATACTAAAAAAACATTAAGATAAATCCAAATCATGAACTCACACTTTATCAACCAAGGATACTTTGCCTTCAGAATCCTGGTACTCTCACATTGTGGGAAATAAAAGAGCAGGAAGGTGTGGGGGGGGGGGATATTTCCACACCCCTAATCACAGTACTCCTCATATGGACTTAAACATATTTTTTTTAGGATGAGTTTGCAGTCACAGGAATTGAAAAACTTTTATTGCCACTTCATTATTAATATTTTATACTATAAAAATGGTGAGAAGGTAATTGGCATAGCAAGTTGTTTGCAGTCACAGGAATTAAAAAACTTTTATTGCCACTTCATTATTAATATTTTATACTATAAAAATGGTGAGAAGGTAATTGGCATAGCAAGTTGTTTGCAGTCACAGGAATTAAAAAACTTTTATTGCCACTTCATTATTAATATTTTATACTATAAAAATACTGTGAAGGTAATTGGCATAGCAAGTTGTTTGCCATTGAGTAATATATACCATTAATCCTCATTCATCTTTGAAGCACTTTTTATTTATCACCAATTATTCCCTCTCTTATGATTTAACTCTTTGTTTCTAATATTAATATCATGTATTTATAAAACAGGAAATACTCAATGGTGTTGGTTATATATTTTAGTTAATAAAAATGCTACTTTATTAATATAATTTCATTTTAATCTAAAATGACATTAAATCTCATGAAGCTGCAAAACATTGAAACATTGCAGGTGATTCTATTATTTATAAAAAAATATATTGCTCAGTTCTTTCCAGAATTTATCTCAAACATTTTTCTAAACAACAGGAGGGTTCCTAGGTCCATTATAAAATATAGCTTTAAGAGATTTCAGAAGTATTTTGTTTGATACCTTGATGTAGTTCTGATGAACCACACAGAATTTATTTATTTTGAATCATCATTATCATGTATTCTGTTCTTTTATTTATATTTTAATCTTTGAATTCATGAAATTTGAATAATATAGAGATGTTACATAACAGTATGCACAAATAGAACATTATTATAAATGTAGTTTTGCACAGAACAATAGCAAAATAGTAATGGATAATATAATCATGGTTTGACTTTTATCATTCTAAGTTTCTTTACCCACTCCAAATTATCCATTGTTTGCAAGTATGACAGAGTAAAATGAAATAATAATATGCTAACTTTATTTTTTTAAGTTCTTATTAAGAAAGACTTAAAAAAATAAAGTTAGCATATTATTATTAAGTACAAACAATACAAAGTTTACAATCAAATTAGCATTTACTCTTTATGTTTGCATTCTGCTTCAGCATCGTCCCAGTCAGATGAAAGCCAAGCTCACCAGCATGAAGTTTTGGAAGAGCAGTTCGCCAGCTGGCACCAAATATACAGTGGAAACAGAGGCTTAATGGGTTCACCCATTCCAAATTAGACTAACATTTTCATATTTCTGTGGATGTCAACAAATATTTAAACCCATCTCTCAATTCTAGGCCAGCAGGTTATATCAGTCTGTAGGTTTGGCAACAAAATTTCACTATCATAACATTTAATGGTAGCATAATTATCAAAACTTTAAGTTAAGATGCTTTATGGCTAAAAGTTCATATCTTATTATACCACTTCTCTCAAAACATATTTTCCTGGCTGTAGATTTTGAATCATAAAATAATTAGTTTCTCCTAGATAATATACAGTGTATTATTCATAAACTACAAAATCTAACAAAAACAGGTTAAATGCATATTTCCATACATGCTGAAATTTTCTTCCTGTCAACTCATTTAGATAGTTAAACTGTTAAATTTGAAACAATCACTATTTCAGTTTCCAATGTAAAAAGTAGAAATATTGATAGATCCCATTATCTCTATCTAATTAATATAAATTTGATACTTCTTCCCCTGTTTACCCATAATATATATTTAAAAAACTGCAGAAAGCATTTCCACTGCACTAAAGAATTTGTCACATAAGATTAAATTGTTTCATGAACATTGAAAAAGAAAGTTATGTGCCCTTATGTTTAGAATTAGCATATATTTACATTGAAAAACTAAAAGGATTTTTAAAAATAACAATTTTTACATTAAGCATCTTTAAATTAGAAATTGTAAATGCATTTATAAAGTACATTTATTCAGCTTAAGCTTATATTTAAGTAGGAATTGTAAGGAATGTGATCAAGGATTTGTTCAGCTTCTCTTGGCTGTCCTTTTATTAATTTTTGTGGCCCCCTAGTATTTAGCCCTACCTTCTGTTTTCTTTTCAAAAGTTAATGAAACTAGACTATTAAGAAAACGCTTGCTTACCAGAAAATCTATTGAAAAACAAATAAATATAAGAAGCATATTAATAATTACAAATTACAAGAGAAGAGAGAAGGAACAAAAGTCAAAATGAAGTGGTAAATAATGAGGTGAGTTTACATGACTATTTAACACTGATTGTCAGTGCATCTTTTGTTTGGCTATAATTCTGGGTGACTTTTTCAAATACAGTTTTGGGTCAGTTTTGTGCATCATTTTATTTTGTATTATTTGCTGTATAGTGTTGGGTTTGGGGGATAGGCTTGCTTCAGTCAATTTTCAATTTGTTTTTACTCTTTTTCCTTTATTTTTATTTTTTATTTTTATCCAGTCTGACATTTGTGCTGATACATTCTGCTATGTCACTCTTTAATTTTTGTTTTGTTTTGTTGTAATCTTTTTTTTTTAAACAAACAACATTTTTGATGAGATTAATTTCTTTTTAACTTCATTCAGTGAGGTTTTCAGTTAGAATGCTACTCAAGCTTATTTTAGGATGGAGATCTCAATTTTTTTCAGAAAATACTTTATCTGTTGATTTCCATCCAATATGTAAATGAATATTTAGTCATTTTTGATTTGGTCACAAGTATAATTTTACAAAATCAACAATTTTAAAATTAAAACTTCATTCTATATTTTCAACTATCTTTGGTTTTTTTTTTAAGACAGTGGTTTTGGAGAACTGTATTGACAGTTATGTGAATTAAATTATTCAGAGTATTTTTGTTGGACACTAATCCAAATTAGCTGTACTTCTTTGCCTTTGAAACTTTGAACTCCAAATATCTTGGTATGTGTTCCATGAAAACATGTTATTAGTGAACAGATTTACTATGGAGATTCATAAGTTCTGGAAATTTTTGTACTGACATATGCTTATGCTTCATATGTGATAAATTTGGGTTTGGTCACCCAGTGATTTTAAATTGAAGATTTTGCATTGCCAAAACGTTTGTTAGTAGAAATAATGCTGGCCTAATGGATATTGATTGATTTAAACATTATACCTGTTTGTGAAAGAAAACTGGCCCTATCTGTATTTATAAATATGTTGGTCAACATTTCAATGTGGATTGTAAAAAAAATTTTGCTATGAGTTTCTGTGATATAAATATCTTATTAACTAAATATTTTCTTTGCCAGTTGCAGATAAATGGCAGCGGGTTTTGAATACAAATGAATATTTTCTTTTTCTTTCTGATTTTTGTGGAAGTGATGTTTCTTACTCTTTTCAATCATATCAGAGATGTATATTTTTGTCATATGTTTTCTGTGTCCATCTTTTTTCACAGATACATTTTCTTTCTTTAATTTCCATAGAGCAAAACAATCTTTTTTGTTATGCTAAACTGTTTTTTATTTTGTTTTGTTTTTTATCTGATTATCTGTAAAACTTTTTTAAATAAATTTGTTTTGTAAAGTGTGAAATAGATTATCAGTGGTAGTAAGTTATTAGTATTATTCATTGTCTTGTGTCTTTGGAAAACAATAGTTCTGCCAACATTTGTCAAGTATTCGATTCCTTCTTTGCCTGATGAGTTCAAGAGATCTGATGTTAAGATTTTAGTTCCAGTATGGTGCTTGTCAATATTTGACAAAATGGTGCACAATGCCTCATGTTACTAGATGGAATATGTGAAAACATCTCTGTAGCCTTGCATCATGGGCAGTGTTTGCATTCACATGCTTCAACTAATTGTTATTCTAGCAGAAGCTTAATGCTTTTTGTTACTTAAACAAAATATTCTTAAAGTGGCATGCATTTAGTTATTTATTTTTATGTTAACTTTTAAACAGGGCTTAAGTATCCTATTTTTTCAAGTCCTTCACAACACATTTCTGGCATTAACAGTCACTTAACGTACCCGAAATGCTGTGGAATCACTATTAAGCCTTTTGCTTGTCTGGCTTGATATCTTCAATGTCAGCTCTACATGCCTTTTTAGAGTTGCAGACCTAAAAACACCAATTGTTTTGTCATGCTTGGGCATAGAATTTTTAGGGGTTTTGTGCACTGTTTGTGGCGATTTTCTGATTGGGCAGAGCTTTGAGTGTGTTTTTCCCTGGGTAGTTTTTGTCTCCAACATGTCTGAGAGGGAAAAGGGATTTGTATTTATTTAATTTAGATACTTTAAAAATGAAGTTGTTTGTGCTAGTTTGATTAAAAGAAAAGAGGTCTGTCTCTTATTGCATTGTCATAATTTTCTACTGCATTGTTGATTTCCTGATTTCTAATGAAGTGTAGATTTTGTGTTTTCTACTGCAATGTAGATTTAGTGTTTTCCTCTTCAATGCAAACCATGTAGTAGTTTTTAAATGTGGTTTTCTGAGGTTTTTTTTAAAGATGCTATCCATAGCTATAAAATAAATATGTTGACTTTATCATTCCATTACCTCACATATTACCATACTCTGTATTATAATACTCTTTGATCATACAGTTGTTTCCAGAAATCCTCTGTATTGAAAGTGATGACTTTTGCTGTTCATTGTCATATGAATTGTTTACTTTGATATTGTTGGCACCAGAGTAATTTGTCAAAGTACTAATACTGGTGAGAAGTCTTTGTAAAAACAACTGTCCTGCCAGTTTCTAAAATTAGTATTTTCTTTACCACTTGATGGTTGTCTGCCACTGATGTTTTCATTTATTTCAAGAAATCATTTTTTACACATAGCACATTTACATCTTTGTCTAGTTGGATTTTATATATTGGATTATTATACTTTAATTGCAGCTCATTATGTAAAGAATATGTTTTCTAGTAAAAGTTTGTGCTTACGAAAAAGAATACATTATTAAAATGTGACAGATGTAAACATAGTAAAATACAGAATATCTTCTCAGTGTATCCTTCAGGAAATAAACTCATTATCAAAATATTTTTGTGATTAGTTTATTCAGGAACGTTTAATAAATCCATGAATATGTCAGGATATTCTGAAACATTTTAGCTCTTTGATCTCTAATAAATTGTGCTTAAAGATTGAAATATTTCTCAAAACAATCAAACCATTTTATCTTTAGAAAAAAGGTTTTATCTAAATATGAATTTTATATGAATTATTTTTCAGAACATTATATAATTCTTTGATCTCTAATACCTATATACATTTGCTTAATTCAATCAAATTATTTGATTATTTAACAGATTTCATAGAGGTTTTAAACTGTTCTTCAATATTCTTTTGATCTTTAATCCAGAAAACGCTGCACAAAGTATGTGTGTAAATATTAACTGAAAACTTTATATTCAAACATTGTTGTTCAGAAGCATTTAGATTTCAACAAAGTATACATAATTCACCCCTCTAAGAGATTAGTTCTGTTTGATGCTTTTCCTGCATGTGCATGATTATTGTGAATCTCACTTGTTAAGTATAGACTCTTGTCAATTACAGTGTCAGTCTAGTTATTACTGTTTTCTAATGAAATTAATAATTCCAAGTTGTAAAAATCTTTGAAAGAATTAAGCTGTCATTACAATGAAATATGTTAACATGAAATTTGTATTTCTTAGTTATTCTTTGGACTACTGAACAGCTTACTTAAGAACTGAATATGTCCTGTTAATAAGTTTTTTGTTTTATTGTTATAGTCAGCAAAGATGGCTGTAGAGGATACTAGGGTTTGTTTGTGGGTCTTGTCTCTCAGGTATTATTTTTACAGTAGATTATTGCTTAGTTGTATCTTCTCTTTCTAATTCCACCCCCTTCTCTCTTTCACAAATCTTGTGCATCATTTTATTTTGTACTTATTTACTGTATAGTTTCTGTAATTTTCAAATTCATTTATTATTATTATTATTCATATAATAGTCATATTATTTTGAATAATAATAATAATACATATTTTGAAACTGATGTGAAAACTTTGAATTTTCTTAATATTTTTTTGTTTGCTTTATTGTCTCAAGATCTGTTTGTTGAAATACAACTATATCACTATAGTTGAAATATCAACCATATCTTGTGACTAATTTTGTCGGTACACACTCACTACTTCTTTTGCAACTAATTTTGTCAGTACACTCTCACTACTTCTTTCGTAACTAATTTTGTCAGTATCACCATCTCTGGGCTGATTTTGACTTTCACTTGTAATTTATCTTCCCTGTAAGAGTACTTTGGCTTGTTGAATTTTCACTTGTTATTTGTCATCCCTCTAAGAGTACTTCTGGCTCTGACTTTTCACTTGTAATTTATCTTCTCTTTAAGAGTACTTCTGGCTTGTTTGATTTTTCACTTGTAAATTTATCTTCCCTTTAAGAGTACATCTGGCTTGTTTAAATTTACACTCATAATTTTTTTATCTTCCCTCTAAGAGTACATCTGGCTTGTTTAAATTTACACTCATAATTTTTATCTTCCCTCTAAGAGTACATCTGGCTTGTTTAAATTTACACTCATAATTTTTATCTTCCCTTTAAGAGTACTTCTGGATTTTTCACTTGTAATTTATCTTTAGTCTAATAGTATTTAGTCAGCAATCTATCTGCTTTATCACTATGTTTGGTTTGATTGGTTTTCCCACTTTTATACTATCATTTTGAAACTATAATCTGATCCATTGGTTACTTACCACACACTGTGATACTGATAGTGTAATTTTTGCTTATGAAAGAATGATCTACACTCTAATTCAAAAGGTTTTATACTTCATTACAAGCTTTTGTGGTTAATATTTGTGATATTTTTTCTTTTTTTTTTCTTTTTTTTTTAGGGGAGTAAATATTTGTTGTTTATATTTATTTATATTTATTTTTTGTTGACGCTTTTGATGATTAATTTGTGATTAAGTTTAATTTCACTCTTCATATTGTAGTTGATTTTGAAGAAGTGTAAAATTCTTTGCTTAAGAAGAAATGCAACTGGAAATACAAAAATGAACTAAATGTATATGTCCAGTTCATTATTTATTCATTGCCTTCTGATATCACAGCAACGTGTTGAAGGTTAAGCAATATATTTCTTGTAAATGCTTGATTTAAAGTAAATAGATTCTATCATCTCACAGAATACAACTCTTAACTTTTATGAATTTTCCACTATATCATGTACATATATAATCAAGGCTGGTGGATTTTAAACCCGATGAAACAAATAAATGTGAAAGTAAGGAGTAAATTTATTCCTAATATTTTCTTCCTTTTTAAAAAAAATATTATATTATTCTTAATTTCTATTTAGTCATGAATTTGTCTTTCATTTTGATTTTCTCTTTAAATATTTTTGTATATTCACCTTCTTTTATTTTTTGATTGTGCAATTTTATTTTTAAAAAGCAATTTGTCGCACGAAATCCTTATTGACCAGTGAACATTAGGTGAAGGTTGGATAAAAGCAGCATGTTTTTATCTTTGCTTTTAGTGTTCTCTTGTCTGTCATCTTTAAAGCATTCAAACATCTTCAATTTTGTGCAGCTTGTTTTATATATAGGTTTATATGTTCAGCAGAATGAGATGGGATTTAGGTTGATATGCTCAACTGGGGTATTTTTTCTTTGAGTTAAATGGTACAGGCTAAGATAGTGAAAGTCAGCACACTGCTAGATCCTGTAAGTATGAACAAGTCCACGTCTAACCCTAAGGCACAAGGACTGTTTTGATGTAGAATAATAACTGTCAAGGACTAACCAAAGCCAGCATATCACTGTTAAATCTTCATTTCATGAACTTTAGTGATGCAAGCTTATTGAGGAATGTCAAGAATGTCAAAATATACAACAGTAGGCTTCCTACAGCTATTTACATATTAATTCTTTTTTTTGAGCAGCAGCTCTGGAGGTCATTTTATTTAAACTAAACAGTCGCAAGTGGCCCCAAGGAGAGTTTTGTGAGGTTGTTTTCTTTACTTCAATAGTAAGGTTTTATTTTTATTAACATCCTCAATAATTGCTTATGTGGTTTAAATGTAGTTCTTTTTTATTGTTGGATTTTTTGCTTATTATTTTTGTTTGACTTCTTTTGTGTATACTCTATTCAGACATTCCTACTCATTTTTAAAAGTAAATATATTTACATTCCATTTATCATTAATTTTAATATATGAATTCAGAAAGTCAGAAAATGTGAAGGATTTTAGTGTTCATGAATGCTTGTGAAAAAAAATTCTTATTCATAACAAAATATGGAAAAATGTAACAAAAATATTAATGATAATAACCCCAAGATGTATGTTCATAGCATTTATTTGGTAGTGGAAGTAGATCTGGTGCTGTTATTTGAAGTTAAAATCAGATCTCATGGCATTTGTTACAAGTGAAATGACATTCTGATACCATTGATGTATAGTGAAATTATATTCTAGTGATGCTTGCTTGACTGAAATCACAGTCTAATAGCATTTGTTTTGAAGTGAAGTCTCAATATAATAGCATTTGTTTAAAGTTAAATCTGAATTTACACCAGACTTCATTGCTTTTTGAAGTTAGATGAAAATCTACTGGATTTGTTTGAAGCAAAATCAGATCTATTAACAGTTAACTGAAGTGAAACCAGAGTATCAGCAACAGCTTGAAGTAAAATCAGATTGATGACATTGTGCTAAGTGAGATTTAAATCTGTTGATTGTGAAGTATTTTTGTATCAGGTAAAACTTTGTAAATCTTATGACAGTTTGATAAAGTTTACATAAATGTAATTATATTTTCCATTTTATACTAGTACACATTTGCATTACATGCAGAACATGTCGGGTAAACTAATTCAATGAAACATTACACTTTATATCATTATTTAAACTATTTTTTGTGTTAAATAGATTTTTTTTAAAGCCAAAATCAATATGCTAATATTCCAGACTCTTTGCATATCTTTAAAAATTGGCCAGATAAATCTAGAGAACTTTGAAAATCAAAATGTTTATATATAATATTTATTGTACTGTTATTTCAGTAAGCTGTTTGAGGTCTTTTGTAAACATAATAAATGATCATCATGAAGAAAGTTTGATTTCTTGTATTGTTTGAAAGAGTGTCACTGAAAGTTGATGGGCATTTTTGCCTTGAGTTCATTTCTAATGTGAATATTATATAATACCTACATATAGATCTGCTAGAATTGTCAATGCATATAATGTTAGCAAGTTAGCATTAGTTCTCATCCATAATTCATTTGAATAAATTCTACAAGTACCTGTAGATTACTTCAATGCAACTCTTCAAGATAAATGATTTACAGGATTAAAAAGAACACTTTCTGGATGTTGTTTACCTACAAAGACAATACATGTTAATCAGGCAATACAAACTAGTTGAACTTTATTCTAAACATCCCAAAACATATCACGTGCATGTAAACCAATCAGTTTTCTTAGTGGGCTGTATTCATATTTTAATTATTTTTCTTTTAAATAATCTTTCAATTAATATATTGCATATAGTACAAGTTCTGTTCTGATAAGTTGTAGCCAAGAGACAAGCAAGGTAAATCTATGTGCTTGCAGTGAATTAATTGTTCAGTTGTCATTTCTGCATTTAAGATAACATCTAACATTGAACAAGTTCAGTTTATTGTTTGGTGTCTCTTTCCACATAACTGTTTGTAGAAGATACACAATGCTACATGAGTCTATTACTGGTTAACTATTTGAAGAACACACTTTGCTATTTGATCTAATATTGAACAAGTTCATTTTAATGTTTTTAGAGACTATTTCTGCTCAACTGCTTGTGGAAGACACACAATGCTACATGGTCTAATACTGAACAAGTTCAGTGAAATGTTTAGAGCCTAATTTTGTATAATTGCTTGTGGAAGACAGTATTACATGGTGTAATATTGAATAATTCAATTTAATGTTTGGAGTCTAGTTTCAATTAACTATTTGTAAAAGACATAATACCACAACCTCACACACATTCACTTGCTGCATCTCCCAAGCAATAGTGAAAATAAAAATAAATAAATAAAACATTTTGATGTCATAACTGTTATTTCATTACAAAATATCTACAAATCACAACAATGCATTGAGATCTAATAAATTTTCTTTCCAATCAAAATTTTACCATTAAGAAAAAATAAAGAAAACAAAACCTAATAACTCCAAATTTGGCTAGCATGATAAAAGAATCTAATCATTCCTAAATTTGATTTGCATGAGAAAAGAATCTTAAAGGGCCATAATTGTCAAAGTGCACTTAGGAATTGTTTTACTTTCTGCTCCAATTGGAGTGTTGAAAAGAACAATTCTAAAAGCATTTATTCAATGAGGGTATTTTTTTTAAGATATCAAATCAGTCATTCAGCAGAAATTCCTAATTTATTTGTTTGGGAAGTTTCATATGATAATAAAAGCTTTCGGAGATTGATCATTCCAAATATTAAAGTGGGTTTTATTGTACAAATGTTTCTTACTTATGTGCATAGTTTTAGGCTAACATGCCCTCAAATTATTTTAAAATATGATTAAATTCCACTGCAATCTTACTATCCTAATAAGAAAATTAAATGTGGTTTAATTCAGGGAAACTATTGTATCATTAACCAATCAATCTGATTTTTTTTCCATTTAAATTATTAACAAATTATGAGCAGTTTAAAAATATAAAGCTAATTTTATTAAATTATGCATTTACACTTAACTGCTGCTTGAAAACATGAAACTATAAGCATCGCACAGGCAAGCCTGGCTAGTCAAAACATAACATTAGAAAATAAAGACAAATATAGGAACAGAAAAGTTACTAAATTATCATATATATGCAATATTTAGCATCTCCGAATGAGTTGTGCCATTTACACCACATCAACACACCCTGACAAATTAGCATAAACCAGATATACAAAAATACATTTACATGAAAATTAATGTGCTGACTATAATAACTGTAATGTTTAGGCAATATCAATCCATACACTTGCAATACAAATTGAAAGCAGCAAAAATGTAGTGGAAGAATATAATTTAAAAAATAAATACAAACGAACAAAACCACAATAAAATTTTATTAAAAACTTACTTTCTCCCAATCTAAACAGAAAATGAAGGGTTGGTTGTAACTACCTTTATTTGTTTCATTTCATAACCATAAGTAAAGGGTAAGTGTTCTGAGTGTCTATAAATTTCTTAAAATCTCTACACTGGTATAAATGTAACAAGTTATCAAATTTTTAAATTGTTTTTTAAACATATTAATCTGCATCTCTCACACATGCATACACATCACCAAATTCATAATTAAATAACTCCTAAGTAATATTCTTTGACTGTAGAAATAATCTCAAAAGAGTAAAGAGAGTCATCCACTAAAATGGTATTTTCTACCTGTCAAATTGCAACATTTTGATAAGATGAATCACAATCTTGGAGACACATTACTGGCTTTAAATGCTAGACTTCCACTGAGGGTCTCCAGAATAGCACCATGTGCACTAAACGAAGCCCAGAGTGTTTGTCTCGTATGACACACATTTCTAATAGTAATCTACTGTCTTACACAACAGTTTGGTTAACGTACACAAATAATATTCAAATAAGTAGTATATTTCTCTTGTAAATAACCCTTTTCAAACAATTAGTACTTCTGGAGATTATGATGCTTTCAAAGGTACACAGCAGACAGCACAAGTTTTTAAGTCTTAAAAAAAAAAAAATCACCCATTCTCTTCGTACATTACACATTTTAAGTCCAGAGAAATCCGCTAAAAAAAGTTACAATTTGTTGAAACATGTTTTTAAAAATATATGAAGTACTCATATATTTCAAGTCACAAAATTTTGTTTACAGTTTAAATATGAGTAGCATGAACAGAATGTATTATGTCTGTTAGGCTGTAAAAATGCAAGTAAACAAAAGCACTGATGGTATTTCGAAAGAAAACAAGTAAAGTTAAATAACAAATTTGTTATGTTTTAAAATGTTTACCTTGGTTTGAATTTATTCACACAATTATTATTATTATTATTACTTTTTAAACAGAATCTTCTATTTATTTTTTAACAACTTATTATATTAATGATTGATGAAAACATTCACACATTACTGCAACCATGCAAAAATGATTTTGAAAATATCCACCAAAAATAATTAAAATATAAATAATGTGCAAAAATAAAATTATTTCAAACAATTATAAAAATGTTTTCAAACATAAGTCAGTGTAGCATGTCACTGTCATAGGCAAAGTCAGAGACTAATATGGGTGTTCATGCATGTCTCTGTATTTGTCTAAAACAGTGAAAAGCAAGAGAAAATAAAATTCTGGACGGATCTTCCACATACTCATTTCTGGCTAAAATATCAAACAACTCCACCAATCATTTTGTGCCACATATAAAGATACAAACTGGACAAAGGAATAAAAGTTATTCAAAACAAAAATAATCTCTCTTCTCTCCATCTCTCTATTTAACACATACCCACACTTGCCCAACTCTCTTCACCAAACCCCAACATGCTAAAATTCAAACGTCAATTTGTCAAAAACTTGAATGACACCATTAACTCTTCAACAGGAAGGATTCTGGATATTAAGACAATGTCAGTTTTAAAGTCATAAGTGTTTTTTCATTTATCTTTAAATATTTTCTGTATTTTCTAAACATCTGTAAATCGGTCCCCTATCAAAGATTTTATGTTAAATGCAAAACAAGATTCAATATTGATACAAAGAATCTACAAAATGGGCATTTGCATAAAATTATAAAGGTGGACTTTTTATTCTTGGGCTAAAGCATTAAATGAGCCAAACTTATAAAAAATATATATAAAACTTATATTAATTACTAAATTCTACTCTTTTATCTTTTTCCTTTCTCAAATTTTTATTTTAACCAAACTGATTCTGAATGATGATTTAGATACAATACTAGTAGAAGCATTGCTGTAAAATTAGCAAAACTATTTTTAGGTTTAAAATGTAACGTAATATCATATGATCAAATAGTAATATATGATGATATATGTTGAAGAAATTACCAATTCACAACTTTGACTACATGATATTCATTTCTAAGTGATTTTTCATTTCTTAGTTATGGTGCTAGTACTGGAATATCACTTAGCCAGCACCTCTCATACAACCATTACCAAATCCGTAACACTGGGCACAAAACACCACCACACAGCCTTATGGCAAAAACAAAATTAAAATTGTTAAATTACATATATATATACATTTACAAACACACACAAAATCCAAATCATAAAATGGTGAAAGAATATGGCTGAACAGTACCACTGAACAGTACCACTGAACAGTACCACTGAACAGTTCGATGATGGCAGCAACAAGAGTTTATCACCTGACTTCAGAGTCTGAACAATTTGATGCAGTCAGTGTGATTCAAAACAAGAAATTATGATTAAACATTGTTTACCTCCAATAATGATCTACAGGTTTAACAATATTAAATACTGTTTACTTATAATAATGATCTACAGATTTAACAATATTAAATCTGTTTACTTATAATGATGATCTACAGATTTAACAATATTAAATACTGTTTACCTCCAATAATGATCTGCAGATTTAACAGTATTTATACATGTTATTAAAATAAATCACTTCATTTTTCGTGTTTTTTTTTTAAAGTCTCATATAATGCTTTATTTAATTTTCAAACAATACTGTGAAATGTTAACCTTTTCTAACTGACTCATTAAAGCAAATGAAAAATATTTGAGCTAAATGATAAAATAGACAAAATTCTACAAATTTTAAATTAAGGCAATATAAACCTGGAATATAAGGCAGGCCTTCCTTGACTGTAACCATCTTCTCACCTCCTCGCATTTTCTTTGTTGTTAGTGCTTATAAAATTTAAGTTTAAATGTCAGAATTTGCAAGGGATTCTCCAATGCCCTTTATACCCTTCCATCTATATATTCACTATTTGCAAGAGATTCTCCAATGTCATGTGTACCCTTCCATCTATATACATGTATTCACTATTCTGAAATCTGTAAAGTTTAAAGTCAAGGCATCTAAGCATGGCAGAGTTCATAGGTTCATTATGATGCCATTAAACTCAAGATATCATTTCATACCTCTAATGTCATTAAAACACTCCCTTGATGTCATTAAACATACTCAAGATATCATTTCAGACCTATGATGTCATTAAAGCACTCAGGATTTCATTTCAGACCTCTGATGTCATTCAAGCACTCAAGACATCATTTCAGACCTTGATTTCATTAAAGCACTCACGATTTCATTTCAAACCTTGTTGCCTCAACATATTTATTATTCTTCTGGTCGTTTGAGTTTTTTTTAAACTATCTGCACCCCTTTCACTCCTTTTCTTTTAGTTTGATTAGATGGAAAATGTAAATAAAAAAACAATTACATTTTTTTAATGGAATATATTCACAGATTCTGCAAACATAAAATTTAGTACTTTAGCAAATACTTACACACACACACACACACACACACACACACACACACACACACACACACACACAATTTCATACAGCTTAAAAGCATCTCAAATGAAATTCTTATTTCCAATATCATTCTTCCATAATCATGTTATTAAAGAGCACCATTTATAATATTATTAAAACAAAAATAATTTTGAATATGCACTTCCTTGAGGGCAAATTCTCAAAGAAACTCAGTAAAATACAGATAAAACTGTCATGGAGTCAAATTGTCTTACTGATTAACAGGATCATGAATTTGCATGTCTGTTAATGTCATGGTGACAAGTAAAGTCAAAAAGAAAATGATGTACAAGAAATGGCAATTTTTTAAGAAACAAGAATTCTTATTCATAACTTATGAAACAGTTTTTAAATATCAACAAATCATAATAAATTAAATTTACAAAATAAAGAAATACAAAGAAATTATTTTTTAAAAACACATTATTCCTAGAGAATTAGTCAAAAATAAAACAGGACTTTTCCATTTCAAAAACAGTGCAAGAAAAGAGACTGTTATATTAATATGTCATGAATTTGCAGAAATTACATCAACAATAATGCCCATTTTTGTTCAGAGCTCTGAGACAATTAAATTTGTGACAAAAAATAATGTTACAATCTGCCAAATCAGTGGATGAATGCAATGTTATAGATTTGTTTTCAAATTTTAGTTAAACAAAACAAAAATTTATATTCCTTTATAAAGCAGATGCAAATTTAACAGGGCTCTACCAGTCTGATTGAAGAGTTGTTTGTTTGAAAATAATTATTCAATATGCAAACGTTGGTATCAGTTTAAAATATGAGCATTTAGGTGTTTGGTCCAAATTCAAAAACTCTTTATCCTTGCACTTAAAAAAGTAAGTAAAAAACAGATTTTTTTTTATCAATTCATTAACAACTTGAGTGCATGCTTGTACAATAATCAAGTAATTTTGTTTGTCATCTGATTGGTCACTAGTGATATAGGTTACTATGTGACAAAAACATATTTTGTTCTCTTGATGTTACAATTATTTAATATATAAATCACCATCCAAAGCATGTCAAAATATACTATAACAAAGTGCAACTTACAAATGGGCACTTTTTTAATCTGACCCACTAGACAAGTTGGTCAAGCTTGTATACCTATCTATCAGCTACTTTTAACAATCCTAGATATTCCAATGTGAAGTATTTGATGCATCTTGTCTTTGCAAGACATTCACTAATGGATTGTCATGTTGATTGTTGTTGTGGGTATTATTTTCTTAGAAAACAAAACTGACATGGGTTTATGAGAAAAAAAAAGAACAATTATTTTCTTAGAAAACAAAACAAAGAATAATGTAAAGTGAACAGTAATTATTGGAAAATATGTAGTGGATGCAGTAACAAATGGAAAATGTGTAATGGACATAGTAATGAATGGAAAATGTATAGTGGACATAGTAATGTATGGAAAATGTGTAATGGACATAGTCATGAATGGAAAATATGTAGTGGGCATAGGAATAAATAGACAGCAAGCGATAGATATAGTAATGAACCAAAAGTGTATAGTTGACATATTAACAAGCAGACAGAGTAACGAATGGAAAATGTGTAGTGGACTTCAAAATAAAATTAAAATACATAGTGTACATAGTGATGAAAGGAAAATATGGAGTGACATAGTAATGATAGGAAAAGCTTTCAATGGATTTCTTATTATTATATTTATGATTTTTTTTGTCATGTTGACCTAAATAAGAGGGTTGATCATATGGTTCCAGAACTGAATACTAGTAAAACAAAATCATAATGAGGAGGATTGCACTGTGTTACTGAAATGTTTCCCCTGATTGTACAGTCATGCTTCAAGCATGAATTACCACTAGTGCTTCTCTCTCTCTTAACCTCTTTCTCTCTTATTTTTCTTTCTCTCAACCTCTCTCTGAACAAAATATATATACACTATACCTTTATTATTATTATAACTATTAAAATTATACTTTTACTTCAAAAATATATTTTTAATTTGAAAATTCAAGTGTCTTTCCTCATGTTTGATGCAAACTATCTATCTGACACCTTCACTTAAATTATTTTCAGTTACTAAGAAGGTCTGGTATGTTTCAAATTATTGTTTTATAAACATGTTCTAAAATTTTACCACTGCCAAAACAAACTGGAAAACAGCAATATTTTGTAACTTATATTCTTATAGTATTCCATCTTATAAGGAATCTGCCACAATTTCCACTTCTGTTAATTTGCAGTGACAATGCCAAGCACCCATACTTATTTCATATGACACAAATGTATTGGTCATTAGCGTTCTTCAGTCATTTTTGCTTCACTTATCAAAATTCTCAAATAGAAGGCACAGTGACAATGCCAATCAAAACTCTCAAATAGACAGCTTGGTGACAATGCCAATCAAAACTCTCAAATAGATGGCACAGTGACAATGCCAATCAAAACACTCAAATAGATGGCACAGTGACAATGCCAATCAAAACACTCAAATAGATGGCTTAGTGACAATGCCAATCAAAACTCTCAAATAGACAGGTTGGTGACAATGCCAATCAAAAGTCTCAAATAGACAGCTTGGTGACAATTCAAATAGACAGGCTGGTGACAATTCAAACAAAAACTAAAGTAAGTTACTGTTTGAACTTTTGAACTAATAACTAGTTTACGTCTAGATAATTACAGAGATTCAAATCTGTACATAAAGGGAAAGTTTAATATGCAGTAACTATGAATTTAATTTAAATAATTAAAAGTGATAGTTTCACTTTAGTGATTCTTATTTTCTTTTAAAGTGTTTACCAACTATTCATACTTGAATATTTATATATAAATTAAATGAACATATTTATTGTTAGGTATATTTTCTTCAATGTAAATGCTTTTCTTTCTTGATTTTCACTAATCAAAGTCACCATGTATAAGAATCAAAGATGAGACAAATGTGATAAATATTGCATATATATTTTATTTTTTATTTTGTTGTCATTTGGGTTTGGCATGTGTGGTGTGTGTGTGTGTGTGTGTGTGTGTGTGTGTGTGTGTGTGTGTACGTGTATGCATGCATGTGTGTGCTCGGAACAGCATGAAGTTTTATGGTGTCAAAAACCAGTTAATATATTGCATAGGAATCAGTGGGACATTATTCTTTATCCAAATGTAACTTGTTCATGAATAATATCTAATGTAAGTACTTTGCTGTAGCATGCCTCAATGCCTGCAGCAACTTTCTGAACAACTGCATTTCAAAATCAAATGCAGATCTTATGACATGGCTTTCTGAAATGCTTTACAGTTATTCAGTTTTGGAACTCTGGAATAGACCTACCTACACACTAGGTTTTATTTATAATATGAAAAAAATGTGTCTCTAAAGACAAATGTGTACAAAATATTAAAACATACATCCAATGACGAATGCTTCGATCTTTAGATAAATATATCTAAGGATAACATATCCCAAGAAGAGGTATCCAATGACATGTATACGCTAAGATAGATTTATCCACAGACAGACACAGACATATCCAAAAATAGATGTATCCCTAGACACATCCAAATATAGATACATCCATATATGGACAGACCCAAAGATGATCCATAGACAGGCATATCCAGATGTAGTTGAAAACATACTTTTTCATATAAGACAATAAATAATAAAATATGTGCCCAAAGACAAGACATTTCCAAAGACAGACATATCAAAGATAGATGCAACTAAAGACAGACATCCAAAAACAGATATGTTCAAAGTTGGCAGTTAACTATTCAAACTCACAGAGTCATTAGACTTAGATCAAAGCAAAATGAGAAACATTCCATGACCAGGATTTAAACATTGGTTATATAAAAGAAAATCATTTGCTGAAGCATATCATCTTTCAATCATATTCAGATATATTCTTTAGACTAAGCTTGAAACTGGATAATGCTCCATTCTTTTTAGTTTTACTTCTGAGAATCAAGTTACATTAAACATTAAGTGTAAATAAAGTTACATTAAACATTAAGTGTTAATGCAGTCTCAATTAAAGCAAACAAAATCAAGATCTTTTGTTTCCCAGTCACTCTTACATGTGAAAAATTAATAATTTTCTCTAATGCTTTACTCATAAATTTTGTTGTCAATATCAGACTTAACACTGGCCACCATGTATCCTTCATCTTCTGGTTTCCTCCGCTTAAAGAATCCACACTGCAAAACAAGGATTTAAAAAGATTTTAGTTATATTGCAAGAAGTAGTATTGAAAATTAAATAGTCATTTATTTTAACACATCATAAACATAAGAAAGCTATTTAACTTCTAATGAGCTTAAACAAAACAACCTTTGGAGTAAAAGACACCAATAGATAGTTTATTATTTTAAAGAAGTTTAATGGTATTTCTTTCTTTTCTTGTAATTTTACATATTTATATTTAGTTAAAAAAAAAAAACCTAACTACAAAAATTAAAGAATGTTTTGTTGTGTAGCTAGAAATGAAATGCTCCAGTCAAAATTATTCTGCAAAATAAATTTGCATCAGTATGGATATTACCCAACTCACACTTTCATGACAATTATTTAGAACATATTACACTTCATGAGAAATAACTGTTGTGTGTTGCTCACACTTTCATGACAATTATTTAGAACGTGTTACACTTCGTGAGAAATAACTGTTGTGTGTTGCTCACACTTTCATGGTAAGTACTAAAGTGTTGCTCATTTCAAGAGGAATATTTCATATGTGGTGCTCACGTTTCATGGAGAAATAAATGACAAGTGCTGGGAAAATAGTTGATGTGGCTTAGGAAATGAGTGGCATTAATGAATCCCTCAATTTTTAAATGCATCATCATCATTAAAAGCAATTTATCTGAGTAGGGTACAGCAATTTGTCTGAGTATAAAAACAAAATCTATACATCTAAGTGTTAGTTTAAGGCTTGAACATTCCAGTAGTTGTGTCCCTACTTAACCATTACATTTATCAATATGAATTTACCCAGTACAAAGCCTAGCCCTGTTTTGGATGATGTTTTACTGTCCTGAACTCACTTCCTTAAGTTTCATCTCATATTATGTGCCCATATGAACAGCTGTCCACTAGGCCACATGCACTAGCTATAGTTTAATATAATCCTAATGTATCTGGGATGTTAATTTCTTTTATTCTTTCATTGAACATTTGGACAATTAAGCTGGTATGTGAAAAAAACCAAATGCAAATTAAAGATGATTCACAAAATAAAAATTAGGAAAGATGCAGAAAAATCATGATAATATTTTTTAAATACATCTTTGAAGTGTAAATGTTAAAGTCATTCCAGGCTGTTAGTACAAATGTGTAACATTAGGTCAGTGTAGTGTGTAGCCATGGATACTCACCCACCACAGTAGCAAGATTAGCAGAAGCAGAACCAAGAGACCTGCTGTTATTGCTACGGCAATGATCCAGACATCCACACCTTTAGATCCTGGCCTTAATCGATCTGTGTTGACTGTGGTAGCGATCTAGATGGAAAGGTAAGATGTTTAACATAGGTGGAAGAATTCTGACAGTTTTCAATCAATCTGTACTGATTATAGCAGTAATCAAAATGTTAAGATAGAAAATTTTTTATCAGAATTTGGAAATGTATTCTAACTTTATTTCAAATTCATTTCTGAGCACATCTAATTCATATTCATATAAATTCATATAATAAATTTAATAAAGAAACAATATATAAGAGAGAACATTTTTCACTGACTTGTTTTTGTGGGATAAAAATAGTTATTTATTGGATTTATTTTATGGTAAAACTTTAACCTTACACATAAGTCATTATTGTTTCAAATTATGCATAAATTATAGTAATATTTCTTGAAATCTACAAATGTGACCCCACTGTTGTAAGATTTATTATTATTTTTAATTGAAAAGCACCTTGCCTTAATTAAACAATAACTTTATTTTAATTAAGGTCTTATGTAGCCTACTGTTTTACAAATATTTTATGCAATTATTAATGATGACTGTGTTTTTTGTGTTACTCATGTTTAGGAACAATAGGACATGAAAATTGTATCACTTCCTTTGTCTTAACAAAACATCTTCTGATACTGAAACCTGTATATGATAGGCACTTTTGCTTGCATGGTTGTAGAATTAATAAAAAATACTTATGTATAAACATGCTGCCAAGTTGATACAAAATCTCAAATTTATGGATTAAGGTTCTCTATAGGAGTGTGTTTTGTCATTCCTACTTATCTTTAAATTGTACATTTTTATTTAGCTTTCTTTAAAGACTAAATTATTAGTGATACAAAAACAAAACTTCCAAACACTTTAATAAAGATGCAAGCTGCTCACAGTTTATATTTAACTGAAACTCTTATCTAAACAATAATTCTACAATGCCTAGGGTGCGTTACATCATACAGCATTACTTACTTAAATTTTTTCTTGAATATCAACTCAACATTGTTGGATGATGTTAATGGCTGTATTTGATTATGCTTATATTAAATCCTCCTTTAATCTCCACCCAAAGGTTCTTGATATATCAAAATTTGTTTTAGAATACCCAGCTAGTGTTAAATAAAGTCACCTGTTCTCTATTTACTTATATGAACTACAATGATGTGCAAGGGTCACAAAATGTATTTTAGAAAAAGAAAGAAAATATAAAGAAACACTAACAGACTGGCGTGCAACCATAAAGCGCTTCAAATCTATGGATTCCAAGTTGTAGGGCAAGGATTTGACGCGTGCTAAAGCGCTGGACTTTATGTGGTACACCTGGGCATCATCACGCCGCTGTCAAAAAATCCAGTAACAAATTCTTCAAATCTGACACTATATTCTTAAAAAATTATATAAAGTTCTAAAAAAAAAGCAAATATAATAATTTTTTAAGCATGGAAAATCTTACTTAGTTTAAAATAGTTTCCTTAATGATAATAAAAGAATACAAACTTTTAAGCAAACAGTAAAGTACATTTACATTTTGTTTTTGCAATAAAAAATATCATGTTTTAAACTTTTCTGAATGTAATTAATGTGATGTATAAATAGGTGAAAGTGGCTATAGATGCTGTGTGCTACACTTCTTACTCTCACACCCCACAGCTCAGGTATGACACTCAGTATTCCCAGACCCCACAGCTCAGGTATGACACTCAGTATTCCCACACCCCACAGCTCAGGTATGACACTCACTATTCCCAGATCTCAGCTCAGATATGACACTCACTATTCCCAGATCTCACAGCTCAGGTATGAACCACACTCACTATTCCCAAATCCCACAGCTCAGGTATGAACCATACTCACTATTCCCAGATCCCACAGCTCAGGTATGAACCACACTCACTACTCCCAGATCCCACAGCTAGGTATAACCAAGCCACAAACTCACACACCAAAAAGATCAATATGCAGGAAGATAGTTCACCACAAATCAACTTTCAATCATGCCTAGATTTGCAGACAACAATGCTGATAGAACAGTCTGATAGGTGATCTACTAACTTTAACAGGAAACAAAAGCATAGTGCCAAAGAGTTTTAATTATAAAGATAAAAGAGTGCCTTCAAGTGACATTTAAGATGCACTCAGTCTATGTAAATATAACTACAAACACTAGATAAAATTGTTTCTGTAGCTCTTATCTAGTACAGACAATGGTAAGAGCAGGTCCACAAATAGATTCTCTACAAGTTTTGATTATTTCAGTTAAATACATTGTATGCACTTAATGGAAGCTTCTAGATGAACAGCCAACATTTTGCAAAACATCTTTCCAGGCAGAGTGAATGTGTGAGGAAGAGCAAGTGACAGCTTATGAAGAGAGTAGTTCTGGAACTGGACCAAACAGAGTTCAGGCACTTAGACTAGCTCACAGACACAGGAAGATGGATAACAGTGCCAACTGCTGAAGAGCTTTTGTGTACTTCTAAAGAAAACATGTACAGTCCCATTTTATTCTGTATATTTTTTAGTCCTTTGGTACAATGTTCCAGTCTGCAGAAAATTTATCCAGTGCAATCTAATGCTCAATGTCATAGTCTGGTGCTACTGCTAAAATGCATGACCATTATAAAAAAAAAATCTTGTTAACAATATGCACCTTTTTCTCTTTGACATTCCCATCTAAATAAAAAAATGGTGAGTTTCCATTGTTTAAAATTTTTTAACCAAGAAGCGATTGTATTAGAGTCAATTAGACCAATGATTAGGACAATCATTAAAAACTAATGCACAAAATATAATATTTTACAAACTACCATATATCAAGGGTTAACCTTTCAGAAGATATGTTTTGCCAAATGAAATTAAGATGTGTGTTTTGCCAAAATAAAATTAAAGAGATATACGCCAGCACTGCAGTTAAATGTAATTTGACAATATTTAGTATATATTTGATAATTCATGTAAATACTAATATTTTTTAAAGTACATCAAAGTAGTTTTTTTCATTATACAATAAATCATTAGACCTAAAAGATAATAGAACAATGTGTCCCTCAGCATGAACCCACACACATCAAAACTTTACAAAGTCAGCTTATGAACTTTTCTACCACAAAGCATGTGAGAATGTTTTTAGAAACTAAATATGTGTGCTGCACATACTCTGAGGTGGCAGGTTCACTCTTCATAGGCAGACTTTGTAAAACATTGATGTAATTATGCCAGTGTTTGTATGATATTTATCCACAGCTGGGTGACACGAAATATTATGCCATTAGCATTTCGATCTCTTTAAAAAAAAATTTTACCATATTCTAATATTAAATTAAGCATTATTTCTAATAGAAATTTAACCATCAACATCTAAAGCATGCAATATAACTTGTGTGTCTTGACTGTTTTCCAAGCATAAACAACACCAAATACAACACAAGCAAGGTTAGTGAAATTCTGTCAAAACATCAAACCACTACAGGATTTCATCACTCTGGCAACTAATACATCAATCTAACACACATACTAGTCATGGACAAGGACCAATCATTCTGCTCTAGAACACAATACTGGTACATTAATCTAGTACACTTGCTAGTCATTCTGCTCTTGAATCTTACATTTGTTACAAAGAAAGAGAAATATTCTTCAGCAGCTGTTATTCACATATCACATAAGAAAAGCAAAAACACTGAAACAGGAGGCCAATATTTAATAAACAGAAAAACTTCTACAAACTGAACAAATTAAATTAAATTCATGTCAAATAAACATAAATTTGTGCAGGGAATGATGTACATATATTATTATGTGGATAACACATATTGTACACGTGTTTCGTCTGCACCTAAATAATACCTTCCACCAATCCATTATTTTCCGCCACTGGGAGCGAGATAGGTGAAGCATTAAGAAAAAAGATAAATATTGTTGAAAGTATTATTGTTCTATATTTGAGAGAAATGGAAATTACAAACAATGGATACCACTGAATACAAACTGAAGAATGGACATAATCTTCAGTAATGAACCTCCCCATTTGGCACAATAAGATTAATAAAAATAAAAAACTAAATAACTCTTTGGAAATTTGGAAACAAGATGGACAACTTCCATTAAATCAGAGAAACGCAGCAATATTATTTTTAATTTTCTGTATTTTTCTCCCTTTACTGTAGTAAATACATATGATGGCATAGAAAGGGGAAAATAATCATTGATTTCAGTAATAAACTACAGTAGAATTGCATCTTACATGCATTTCGTTTATGTAAATTCAACTCTACATGCATGGGGAAAAAAAAATAGTGTAGGTGATACCATCTGTCATCTGGAGTGAGCAGTAGGATGAATCTGCAGTTCCCACAGTCCCTTTATAGCATTCCAAGGGTTACAGAACAAAGTGTGTGTACCACTTTATAGCATTCAAAGAGTAACAGAATGAAGTATGTGTACCACTTCACAGCATTCCAAGGGTTATAGAATGCAATATGTGTACCACTTTATAGCATTCAAAGAGTAACAGAATGCAGTATGTGTACCATTTATAGCAAAGAGTAACAGAATGTAGTATGTGTACCATTTTATAGCATTCAAAGGGTTACAGAATGCAGTATGTGTACACTTTATAGCAAAGGGTTAGAGAATGCAGTATGTGTACCACTTTGCAGCATTCAAAGGGTTAGAGAATGCAGTATGTGTACCACCTCGCAGCATTCAAAGAGTTACAGAATGCACAAAAGTGTACCACTTCACAAGCATTCAAAGGATTACAGAATGCAGTACATGTACCACTTCACAGCATTCAAAGGGTTACAGAATGTAGTATGTGTACCAATGTATAGCTTTCAAAGGGTAATATACCAAACTAAAATCCCAACACATTCTAGTTAGTATAAATTAACAAACTTGACAATGCCTTTAGCTCTTAAAATGTGACTATTGATAATATCTTTCTTCTAAACAAATTATCTAATTCAATAGTATTCTAGAAAATGTCACAAGCTTCATATTCTTTTCTAATTACAAAATGCCATAACTACATGCAATTATTCAAACTAACACAACTTTTGCACAAACATGCCAATTACCTCTTCTACCTTTGACAATTATACTGACAGAAATTTCTTCCCTCTGAGACACCCTATTCTTCTTCTTAAAACCTAGCATAAATATGGAAACTAACCTTGATGAAATTTGGAATATTAAGCCGTGACTTAATAGTGATAATGAAGTTACTGTTCTTGCCCAAATATCCAACAAGACACTGTATGACTGAACATCGCCGGTCAGTGCAAGCCTGTTAATAAACAAAGTGATGGATATTAAAAATAAATAACACAACTGTCACTTTCTTCTGGTATTTATAATATTCTTTTATTAAAAATTTCAGAATATTCATACAAACATTTAAGATTCCAGAAAGGGAATTTAAAATATACTTATCAACTACTTTTGTTATTATATAAATTTTAAATATCTTTAAACAGATCACTTTGGTTCATAAGATTTTTTTTTAATTATGTCTGTATTTTTTAAATTTTAAATCCTTCTGAACTCTAATATTCTATCCTGTATTATCTCCATTTACCTTGTTTCTTGTAAGCTACAGTCAATTTAGGTAGTCAGAGAATTGCACTATGCATCACTGGTATGATGGAAACATGATCAAACAAATAAATTTTAGTTCTTCAATAGATCCCTGCAAGTTCAAAACATTGTAGAAAGATCATGATTCCCACAATTATTAGAAGAGGCCAAACCACAGTAGAAAGATCATCTAAATAATATCCCCAAATGATTCCCACAATTATTAGAAAAGGCCATTGCATTAGAGTGTAAGCCATATGCATAAGGTCAAACAATCAAATTACATTAGGCATAAGAGAAGTGTCTTTGGAAATTTATTTATGGTTGCACATAGAGGAAGAAGCATTTCTTACCACGGCCTTTAATTCTTGTAATAGCAACTAGGTACTTAAGGAACTCAGAGGAGTGAACAGCTAATCAAAGGGTTCAGTGACAGCAAGGTGAAGGTGATAGCCTCAAATATCAAAGAATGGGTTCAAAACCACACTTAGTTATTGGGATCCTCTGGAATGTTCCACACAAAATTCCTAGCACACTAATGTGTGTGGTCATGTTTATTACAGTTTCATGACTGTTGGGTTTAATGGTCAAATTTATTACAGTTTACTGTTGGGTTTAATGGTCAAATTTATTACAGTTTCATGACTGTTGAGTTTAGTGGTCAAATTTATTACAGTTTCATGACTGTTGGGTTTAATGGTCAAATTTATTACAGTTTCATGACTGTTGAGTTTAATGGTCAAATTTATTACAGTTTCATGACTGTTGGGTTTAATGGTCAAATTTATTACAGTTTCATGATTGTTGGGTTTAATGGTCAAATTTATTACAGTTTCATGACTGTTGGGTTTAATGGTCAAATTTATTACAGTTTCATGACTGTTGAGTTTAATGGTCAAATTTATTACAGTTTCATGACTGTTGAGTTTAGTGGTCAAATTTATTACAGTTTCATGACTGTTGAGTTTAGTGGTCAAATTTATTACAGTTTCATGGCCCTAATGGTCATGCTTATTGGTGTTTCATGACTATTGAAAGCTGATGACAATAAGCACAATAGGGTCATTGTTCTGGTGTGGGTTATTATATTCATTAAAGGAATGTATTCTCATTTACAATCTGCAAATTAAATGACAAATAGTCAAAAATAAATATTAATGGCCAAAAACATTGGGCAGAACCACACTCAAGAAATAAACTATAAACAGGTAAATGTTTCTCCTAGATCAATCAATTACACAGTCACACACACACACACACACACACACTGAGTGAATGACAGTTAGATCTCTGTGTGTATATGTTATCTATCCACATTAATCTATATAATATACCAAATAACCAAATAATATGTGTCTGCATGCGATCAGAGACTATATGGCATTTCAGGACTTACCCATAAAAAGTATAAAAATAAAATGCACTGACCTAATTTTATAATAGTGAGAATTATCAGCTATGAAAGCAAAAATGTTTGTGATCCCGTCTGTCATGTTATGCATCTACGCCAATGTGTATATATTGCATGTAGAAGTAGAAGAGTTGATTCAATGCAGCTATTTTTAGTTACAAATTCAGCCAACAAATCTGACATTGTATGAAAATGTATCCATCACTACCAAAACACACACACAAACATACACACACAAACATACACACACACACACACACACACACACACACACACACACACACACACACACACACACACAGTGCGATGACATTGTAATTAACGTCTCACCTCCATGGCTATCAAAAAATTATGCAATAATTCTACGTGGGATGAGTGTGTATATGTTTTAAGATAGGTCGAATTTTAATCAGTCACCAGATGCTCTAAATTTATCATGAGCATCAAGTGATGCAGAATTGCCATGGCACTATATCTTATACCACGAGTAGAAATGTATCGCAGACTACGAGCAGTGAGGTAGAGCTAACATACTGCCCGCAAAAGAAAATAGGTAAATTTCATTTGGCTTAAAAAGCTAAGATTGGTTTGTTTTTTTACATACACACTTGCACACACACACACACACACACACACACACACACACACACACACACACACACTTGCACACACACACACACATAGACACACACACAGACAGACAGACACACACACAGACAGACACACACACAGACAGACACACACACACACACACACACACACACACATACAATTACATCTATTTCTTATGCCATATGCTAAGCAAAAAGTAGTCACACTCACCAACACAACACCATCACCTGGCTTGTGTTCCAATTCATCTTGATCACCAATGCTTCCACTAGTTGGCAGAACAAATCCAAACTTCTGTTGGGAACATAACAATTAAAGGACATCTTAATTGCCAAAAGCAATGCTTAAATCCGAGTAAAATAATATACATTGTTTGTTTCTGCCACTCATTATAGGTAGTAGTGATGATGGTGGTAATAATGATGATGATAATGATGAATACAATTGATTACTTAGAAACATAAGCAAAACACTTAAAAATATTAATACAAATATGTGTGTAGACTTTGCACTTGTAGATTAAAAATATATGTGTCTGTATGCATGCACACACACACAGACACACACACACACACACACACACACACACAGACAGACACATGCAAACATACACATACAGCCTAAAACTATACATACCGTGGCATTTTCAGGCGTAATGACTAACACATTACAAGTGCCAGTTCCATTGATTCGGAGATTTCCAACCAGCTCAAGTACTGGATTACCACGGCGATCATGGCTAGGCCACATGATCTGTAACTCAACCTCTTTTGTAGCACTTGGCCCAAGGTTTGTCAGCTGTAATTACAAAATTTATGAGATGCTGTTCCAAGAAACATTGTTATTTCTTAAACAAATATGGACACAATATACAAGGACTAAACTGATAATTATCATATCTAACCAACATGAATTTTATATTATTTATATAATTTATAAGTGATTAAAGCAACATAAGTAAAATAGATTAAATCTGAATGTTCACTTGAATGGAAAGGGAACCAAACCAATACATTAAGTTCTGAAGTATTCTTACTTGATAAAGATGCTCCACTTGACGGAACTCCTCGACTCCCGGCTGCATTATGTGGGTAGTATTTAGAATCACTTGCTCTGGGTCAGATCGCCTTATAGGAGGGAAGGTCAACAGTGTGAATCAAAATTATTTTAAACTTTTAGCAAGATGAAAAATAAGAATTGGGCAAAGTTAAATGTTTAATATAAAAGTACTGTCGCCATTTTGGTATGCTCAAGCTGCACAACTTTTATTTAATTTTGATTTAATGACTGTATCACAATTCAACCCATAAACTTGTTCGTCAAAGTACAGCAGAACTCCATTAATCCAAATTAATAGGGACCAAAGGCTTGTTTGAATTATCAAATGTTCCGATTAAGTGGAATTTTAGTGAACACATTATGGATAGTGTGTGTAACATCAAAGGCAACAATGAAAATGCCTTCCACCAATAACTTGATTTCCACCATTTGCGATTCCTGAGAATTTGTGGAGCAATGTGTCAACTACTGTAATATTGTAAGCATGTGCAAAATTGTTAAAATTTCATTAGGGTTGAAAGGAATTTGTTTTGCATTTTCATAACTGCAGATCTTATTGTAATAATGTCTAGTAAGTGTAAACACAGTTTAAGTTCATTAAAAAGGAATGTAAATGCAGTTCAAATTTATTAAAGACAAGTGCTTAAACATTTCAATAAAAAAAATTAATTTATATTACATCTGATTTTTTGGGAATTTTTTCCAAGATTATTTTTCTGAATTTTTTTTTTATGATAATTCAAAATTGTGGACTAAAAGAGACTGGACTAACTGGGTTCTTTTATACTAATAATGATCTGAAAACCTTATTGTGTGTATTAGTGAAATTTTAACTTGCTGTTCAAATACAGTGCATGCAAACAAGGACTGCTGCTTCACACTGCAAGTCCACACAATTTCTTTCTTTGCTTACAAGTCACAAAGATATTTACTGGGTGAAGAAATGCATGCACGATTCAAGAAAAGTTTGAAGATTCACATTTTTTATTAAGTCTTTTAGAATAAATGATTGATAATAACTTTTTGTTCAGATTTGTTCATAGGAAAATCTAATTTAAACATTTGGTTTACATAGGTTTGATTTTCATAATAAAATTTAACCATGTAAAATTTGTAACTTATTTATATCTGGAAGTATAAATATAAGTTTTAACTACATGACAGAGTTCAACCATCTAAAATTTTTAAATATGAATGTATTTGGACCTTTCAGGCAATATGATTACCCATAGATGGTGAGATCTGCCTTTGCTGCCATCGGTATTTCTACTTCAGCTGTGTTATCTTGGGTATCTGACAGTTCTTCTGGATTAGTACTGAAAACATTTGAAATAAAAATTTGCTCACAATGAAGACAGTATAAAAATAAACCAAAGTACCCTAAATGATAGAGAGAATGCTTGAAATTATTAATTAATAATAATTGAAAAAATTAATATTTGTAGAAGTCTGGTCATAGTAATGATGTCTATACTATCAGTTAAAATCTAAAATTCTGAAAGAAATGACATATATTCATGAAAGTATTATATTATTTGTACTTCTGACTAAGTAATACAGTATTTGAATACATGTAGCTTTTTAAAACTGGTTGAACCAGTTTGGTACACTCTAGTTTTATACTCTGCAATTGGTACTTTAGATAAAATATTTAGCAAGATCATAAATTAGTAAATTAAATATACAATAACATCAGTTTTACTGCTCCTCTGTCTGTTTCATATTTTTTATAATTTCTTCAATTTCATACTATTTAAATGTGCTAATTAATGTTGTACAAAACAACAAAGAAATGGACATTGGTCTATAGCATATAATGGCACAATTTATAACAAAACAAATCATAGCATGGACATGGCACAATTTATAATGCTACAAATCATAGCATGGACATGGCACAATTTATAACACCACAAATCATAAAATGGACATAGCACAATTAGAACAAAACAAATTCATAGCTTGGTCATAGCACAATTTATAATACCACAAATCTTAAAATGGACAAAGCACAATTTATAACACTGCAAATCATAGCTTGGTCATTACACAATTTATAACACCACAAATGATAGTAAGGACATAGCACAATTTATAACAAAACAAATCACAGCATGGACACAACAGAATTTATAACACACAAGTTATAGCATTGGACATAGCACAATTTATAACACACCATATCATAGCATGGTCATGGCACAATTTATAAATTCACAAATCATAGCATTGGAAACTGCACAATTTATAACATTACAAATTACACAAACTGTTGTAGGCGAGCCTAAATGCTGATCAATTCAGGTATATGTTATGGCTCATTATAAGTGAAAATTAAAAAGAAACTGTGTTTAGTTTATAGCTGATTCTTAAGGTTTCAGGAAGGTACTAAGTGTGTAGAGAATGGCTGTGTAATTTGTATTTTGATAGAAAAGCTGCACTTTTGTAAATTTGACTGAATGTGGAGAGAAGAAATTTATGGGAACCTATTGTAAGACATTATTGTTGTCATCAGTATGCTGAAGAAATGCCACATGAAATAAAACAATATGCCAACTCAACAATTCTTTCCATTTCAACCTTCACTTAGGATTTCTGATCTCTGATTGCATGCAGCACAGCATCCTTGTGTTTTAAAATCTACACTTTGGTCTCATTGGAAAAGTATGCTGTGATCTTTTATGATGACGGTAAGCAAAGCTATAAATGAAACATACCTGTACACAAAACATTAGCTAACAGGGACTATGCAAAGCTATAAATGAAACATACCTGTACACAAAACATTAGCTAACAGGGACTATGCAAAGCTATAAATGAAACATACCTGTACACAAAACATTAACTAACAGGGACTATGCAAAGCTATAAATGAAACATACCTGTACACAAAACATTAACTAAAAGGGTCTATGCAAAGCTATAAATGAAACGTACCTGTTGACCTGTAAAAGGAAAGTGAGTGCATCAGTAGTTTCATTGGTGTCCTGGGCTGAGACACGCAGTGTGAAACGAGACTGCAAAATATTAATATCACTATAAATTTCACTAAAACTATAGTCATAACCAGGGAAAAAAACTCTTTAGATTATGAAACATTATTATCTGTACTGTTTTCTAAATTACAGTTTTGGAGGCCCTATTGCTTAAAAGAACATTCAACATACTATGAAATATTAAATTCACTCTGTGTGTGTGTGTTGTACAGTCCAGTGTAACAGTCTATATAAAGTCTGAAATATTATTTATATTTTTCACTGTAAAGAATACTTGGTATTCTAGTGTGTACAACAGCTCTCACTACACTAAATATTAATATCACTGTAAAATAATAAACCTGAGTGTTCTAATGTTTGCAACAGCTGTAAATATTAATGTCAATGTAATATAATAACCTTGAGTGTTCTAGCGTACAACAGCTCTCATAACTCTATAAATATTAATATCACTGTAAAATAATAAACTTGAGTGTTCTAGTGTTTACAACAGCTCTCATGGCAACATAAATATTAATATCAATTTAATCTAATAAACTTGGGTGTTCTAGTGTTTACAAAAGCTCTCATTACACTGTAAATATTAATATCATTATAAAATAATAAACTTGGGTGTTCTAGTGTTTACAAAAGCTCTCATGATACTGTAAATATTAATATCATTATAAAATAATAAACTTGGGTGTTCTAGTGTTTACAAAAGCTCTCATGATACTGTAAATATTAATATCATTATAAAATAATAAACTTGGGTGTTCTAGTGTTTACAAAAGTTCTCATTACACTGTAAATATTAATATCATTATAAAATAATAAACTTGAGTGTTCTAGTGTTTACAAAAGCTCTCGTTACACTGTAAATATTAATATCATTATAAAATAATAAACTTGAGTGTTCTAGTATCTCAAATAGCACACACTAAAAGTAAAACCAAACTGTTAATTATTAATATCTCCCATTTGCATATGCATGTAGTAACAAATATATTTTATATGAAATAATCAAGTGCTCATAAATATTATTATGCCAATTCTTTTTTAAATCAAAAAATCTAAATGCTAATTATGTTTTATTTCTTAGATCCTTGTATCTGAGTTAAAAGGCAAACAAAACCGATTATACGGTAAATGATATTAACATTAGTATGACAGCCTCTGAAAAAGAAAAAAAACATTAATACACATCTTTCTGCTATAACATAATATTTGCACTCTTGATGTACCTCACACTGTATAAAATCATGCAATAAAAATAACAGGGTTTTTAGAAAAATAGGTTTAGGGGTAGACCACCAAACGTTTTACTCAAAATTGAAACAAATATAGTTGCATAACACAAAGGAGAGCACAAATGTTAAATTCATATCTAATCATGAAATATTGCAGTACATCTAACATTTAACATATGTTCATTTAGATCTGTTACATAACAATATCCCATGTCCTTTCATTACATTCAAAATGCTTTTATATAATCTTATTTCTCTTTAAGTGTTATAACCATTCTTTTATGATCACCTATATTCATGCATAACATAAAATTGGCAACAAAAAAAGGACAAAAATTAGAGTGCATTGCTCTAAAAGCACTTCACAATAAAGTACATGAATCAGCTGAACATGTGATGTTGATGTGGAGAGACTCTGTTGGCATAATCACCATACTGCTCTGCACACCATGACACTTAAAGTGTTTAAAACTGTATACTAGCCATCACATGTATGCACAAGTCTGCATTTTATAATAGTGTTCATCTAGTTATCAATAGCATTACAGCTAATTTGCAATGAGAAATACACTTAATAGCAGAAAGGACTGTATATGTACATTAACAGACTTCTGTATATTTGACTTGAGATCTGTTTAAATGAAAGAAAATTAACAATGATGAATTACTTCAAAACTACTTTTTCATTATTTCAAAGTAAATCCAATCTGTTACCTTGGAATTAGATGGTAGAGGGTTCCCTAAATCACAGACAACAATATTTTCAAGTGTTCCACAGCTTACAGGGATATCCTTGAAAAGACAAAAAAGACAAAAGACTTATAAATTATGATCTGTAGTTAGGAAATGCTGCTTTCAGTATTGGTGAGTATAAGCAGTCTTGCACACACTTGCAAAACAAGTAACAAATAAGCACATTCCTAACTCACAACAAGAACGTTGCCTTTGCTGCGGAATTTGACACCAGGTGGCAAGGTGACCCAGAGTTTGGTGTTGAAAGCATCTTCCTTGTGGTTTTCCACAGACACCATTATTTCCAGATCAACACCACTTCCTATTACATGAGCTTCTGTTATTCTGGAAACAAAAAAATGGCACATTATATTTATGTGCAATGAACTTTATGTTGGAGACAAAAAATGGCAAGTTACATTCATGTTTACATATGCAATGAACTTTATGTTGGAGACAACAGCTTAAACTGCATAAACAATAGATGTGTACTATAATGTGAACACTGCATTTTATCATCCTACAGATACAAAATTGTAACAGTAGCTATATGATACAACTTCAAATCATAAATTATTATACATAACGTGAACTTTTATATGAGTAATAATAACACTTGATATTATAATATTATTCTTTGAAATTATTACTCTTTATGGTACATATTAAAAAGCAGTCCTTTAGTATCATGATACACAAGCATATTTATTTCAATTCAACTATCATTAAAGATAACAATTTCTTTCCCAAAACTCTATTAACTGAAATCTGTTCTGAACATGCCTCAGAAAATATCTCTGTCATGCTTACCGAAAAGAGGTAAGATGCAGATTAGGAATGCATTTGTTGTCTAGACCACAGTCCTTCAGTATTTGAGCCTGCAATACATAGAAACAAGAACAATTTATCTATTTGTATTTTCTCTCAGTACCTGAGCTTGCAGCAAACAGAAACAAATACAATTTACCTGTTCATACAGTTCTTCAGTGCGTGAGTCTGCAGGAGAGAAATACTGTAAATATATTTTACTTATTTGTATTGTCTTTCTTTGAAGCAACACTGTATAAGCTTAGAGAACATCAACAACAAAGAAGAATTGCTTGATTTCGTTTTCATATTTTATCTGCAACCTCCAAGTTGGTATTTTATTATTTTACCTCATAAATATTAAATAAACTACTGATCAGTTATCAAAGTTTTGTATGCTTGTTTATTATATATTTTTTTTAAATTATTGAAAGGTATACATGAATAAATAATGATATACAGATCACATATCTTTTAATGGTTTAATTATAATTATTAAAGTAAAATGACCACATAAAGAATTACAAATAAGAAAATTAAATCAAATGACTATATACACAATTACAAATAAGATAATTAAACCAAGTGATACTGTGATCTTTTATGCCCAATTACTAAACTGGACTGGTGAAATGTGCCTTTAGATTTAGATTTTAAAGCTGAACTGAAATATTTTAAAGCTGAACTAAATTAAGAATGCATGTATCCTGCAAGAGGTCATCTTACTAAATTAAACTGTCTGCCTCACTTCTAGAAGTTAAAAATCATTTAATTATCAGACTGAATTGTCTGTAGTAGATGGTGATTGGGATCTTCCCAAACTGTAATAATCAAAACATTCAAAATTCAATGCCCTACAAACACTGCTACTTTTACAACAACAACCACAAGAAAGATACAGCAGAAACAATAGTGATATTTTCTTCATAATATTATGAAATACCAAACACAATAAGCAATACTATTATTTGTACTACTATTGCAACTTCTACTACATTATACAGCAAAATCAGTAGTGATATTTTTTTCATATTATTATCAATGCTAAATACAATAAGCAACCATTACTACAAGATATGGCTGAAGTGATATTTTGTTTGTACTAATACCAAACACTCATTACAATAAGCAATACTACTACATCAGTACATGTATACTATAGCAACTACTACTCAACTTATGGAAAAAACAGTAGTAATATTTTCTTCATAGTAGTTAGTACAGTGTATTATCAACACTAAATATAATAAGCTACTGAGGCAAGTGCTACCACAAGATATGGCAGAAACAAAAGTGATATTTCAAAACCTAAACCCAATATGAATATTACTACTTGTATTGCTATTACTAGTACGACCACAGAACAAGGCAGAAACAGCAGTGTTATTTTCTTATTATTATCAAAATCTAAAAAGGAAACCCACTTCCAAAAGTAGTGCTTACTTCTGTGCGTACAGACGTAGGAATGTATTGATCCATGATTGGCTCCAACTCATGCCTGCGACGACCACTAGGAGTCTTCTCATGCAGGGTGAATTTGAAATCTACTGAAATAGGTGTCAGCTTGTCCAAAATCTCAGGCTGAAAAAAAGGAATGGACAGGCTGCAATATCACTGATACTTATGTAATAATATATTCCAAGAAATAGGTTACAATGCAAGCGGCATTTGTGTAATAATATATTTTTAAAATACAGGCTGTAGTATCACTGATACTTATGTAATAATATATTTTTAAAATACAGGCTGTACTATCACTGATACTTATGTAATAATATATTTTTAAAATACAGGCTGTACTATCACTGATACTTATGTAAATAATATATTTCTAAAATACAGACTGTACTATCACTGATACTTATGTAAATAATATATTTCTAAAATACAGGCTGTACTATCACTGATACTTATGTAAATAATATATTTCAAGAAATTGATAGGATGTAATATATCTTACATTTATTTAGTATATTTTTAATAGATAGGCTGTAATATGCCTATGTAATATTATATTCCAAGAAATAGATAAATAGATAGGCTGTAATACCAGTGATACTTAAATAATATGCAACAAGAAATAATTGGACTGTAATATCACTATATAACCTATATATAAACTTTAATAATACTGATACTTAATGTTAACAAAGTACATATAACTAAGGCTTTTTAATCTTTGACCAAGTGATATGATTATTATGTTGTGACTACTTTTTGAAAATCATGTCACAGAATCATCTTTTTCTCTTTTACCTCATCCAGCAAAGTGCGGGCCTGATTCTTTAGCCATAATATATAATCAGAGTTATGAAGTGAGAAAGTTAATGAGTTAAGAAGTGAGAAAGTTAATGAGTTAAGAAGTGAGAAAGTTAATGAGTTAAGAAGTGAAAAAGTTAATGAGTTAAGAAGTGAGAAAGTTCTCCAGCTCATCAGTAAATCTTCCTTTATTACTTCTAGAATCAGAGGAGAATGAGAGCAGAAGAAAGCAAGTTCTTTTTCAGCTCATCTATACAACTTAAAGGCTTTTATGCGAACCTTGACATAAGCATATGTTGATGAACACCAGGTGTTCTTACGAGTCAGCTTAATGGTGTTGTTTTCTCGGAAATTCAGAGGAGTTGAAATATAGAATGCACGCTGCTCATCGCGGGTTAAATTGCGCTGTAGAGTATCCAGCTCCCAACTAGCATCAAAGTCTGAAAACACATTCAAATGGAAATTATAAACATGGTGACTTGCATAAGAAAATGATAGTAATTTGAAAGAATACCTGAACATACAAAAATATTGGAATCTAAAGTAAAAGTGTTGTCATAGAAACAGAATCTTGCATTGGATCAAAAAGAAATAAAACTTTATTACTTTGATTTTAAACTTTTAAATGCTACATATGATATAAAAAATTAATCACTATGTTAACATTAAACTGTTCATTTATTGGTTAAAATAATAGTTTGTCCAGTGTCCACGAATGTGTCTCCCATGTATAATATGAAAAATATGTAAAAATTATCCAAATACCAATACATTAGATGTCAGAAACATACAAACTTTCCAGGAAGGCATTAGCTTTGTTATTTAAAAATTTCTTGCTAGGAAAAAAATTAATATATTCTAGAACTACAAAAAAGTAAATATATTCTAGATCTACATGATATGAAATGTATTTTAGATCTAAAGAAATGAAATGTATTTTGGATCTACAAGAAATGATATGCATTTTGGATCTACAAGAAATGAAATGTATTTTGGATCTACAAGAAATGAAATGTATTTTGGATCTACAAGAAATGAAACATACTCTGAATCTACAAGAAGTGAAATGTTTTCTGATTCTACAAGAAATTAAAAATATCCTGGATCTACAACAATTTTTTTAAACAGTTTGGATCTACAAGAAATGAAATATATTCCTGATCTGTAGGAAAGTAAAACATACTTACATAACTCCTCAGGTACTCCTTTACCGTCATAGTCTAGACAACTGTACACACTCAAGCTGAAGAAAAACATCAAAAGTAGTTTAGAAATGCAGAAAAAAATAACTGATTAAATATGCAGTCTCAAAGGATTTCTTTCTTGGTACATAAGGCAATTTTTAAAAAAATTATAAGCAGTCTTTGGTTTCAATTCATCAGCTAAGTAATGCTGGGGAGAGGGGTGTTAAACAGCTTACACCTCCAAATTGCAAAATGTTTGATAATAAACAAGACAACTGCAAAATATATATATACTTAAACATCCTTTACTTTATTTTGCATAATCTGAGAAGTATTAAAGAAAACTTTCCTAAAAAGTATTTATAATAATTTTATAGCTACAATCTATTTACTAATCAATGTGTTTGCAAGCACAGCAACTATAATTATACTGAGAAAAGACTGACTGAGTAATAAGTACTACTGAGAAATGAGCAAAGACTGTTTAAATAATTAATGAGAGCCATCATCTCTTTTATGTAGTCTATGCATGAGATCTACCATCTCTTTTTACATCTAGTACATACCATGCCACATGTGTGCCATTCACTAAGGAGCATGATTTTTGCTCTAGATTTATTATCTGTGGTTCAATTTTCAGGCTGGCAGATACACGCACCACCGGTCTTGTCCTGCATGAAAAAAAACAATTAATTAATTAAATAACAGTGCTAATTAGAGTCAGAAATATGTCAGTGATTGTATCTTTGCTAGTTTAGTAGTTATGCTCAGTTGTATTTAACTAGCATCCACAGATAACACTAGACAACACTTTGGTTATTTTGGGGGTGACTTCCCTTTGAAAAATATTATGCTTGAATATTTTGATTGGTGTGTGACAACAACATTTATAAGAATAAAATAAATTATAAACTCATGACAAAAATCAATTACAATCTAAATTCTTATTAATTATGTAATTCATTTTGACTATTATCAATATTGATAATAGATTATCAATTTCAAGTTGTTATCATAGTCTCTTATAAAAAGCAATTCCCTAGGGTAATTTATAAAAATTTAAAGCATATCAGCAGCACACTCATTTCTGTGGTAAAAGTATTTTAAATTGAACATTTGTAATTAAAGTCAGTGTTCAGTTGAAAATGCTGTCACAACTCAACCATTTTACCTGAGAAAAAATGCTTTGTCAGATTCATAGGCTCCCACAATGAGATCTGAAGCAAAAACAGAAAAAGGCTGTACAACAATTTGATAAAAACCATGGCAACAGCTACATATTGTGCAAAATAAAGCCACAGAATACTAGATATTTGAATAACAGTGTAAGATTGCCCTAAAGTGCTAGTGGTTGCAGTTCATAATGATATTCAAAATAAACTTATATTCACTATTATCAGATATTCAAATGAAAAAATGTCTGAAAACATGTTGAACTGGTAGATGTTAGAATTGTTGATGATGGAATTGTAGATGTTAGAACTGTAGATATTGGAGTGGTAGATGTTGGAAATGTAGATGTTGGAGTGGTAGATGTTGGAGTTGTAAATGTTGAACTGGTAGAATTGTAGATATTGGAGTTGTATATATTGGAGTGGTAGATGTTGGAATTGTAAGATGTTGGATGGTAGGTGATGGAGTTGTATATATTGGAGTGGTAGATGGTGGAATTGTAGATGTTGAAGTAGTAGGTATTGGAGCTGTGGTTGTTGGAGTGGTAGATGTTGAGGTAGTAAATGTTGGAGTGGTAGATGTTAGTGAAGTAGGTGTTGGCGTTGTAGGTGTTCGAGTGGCTTTTGTTGGAGTGGTAGATGTTGGAGTGGTATAATCTACATGATAATAGTGAATGTCAGTACAATATTCTTGAAGTGATTTTTATTTTTATAGAATAACAGCTTTTACAAATGACTTATTACTGACATACAAACACCCATATTATTGATTCTCCAACTTAAAACACTCATATTAAATCTCCAGTTTACAAAGACTCATGCTAACGAATCATAAACTTACAAACCTCATACTAATTAATCTACAACTTAAAACTAATGTTAATGAGTAAGATACCATTAATTACATCTAATAAGTTGAAGAATGTTGCCAGTGATATATAGTACCCAAGAAGAAAATCAATGTACTGGAAATTAAAGTGGACACAACACTGCATTCTGAATTAGAAAAATACCAACAGAGATTGGCTGATATATGGATGAAACCATTGAATATTTTGGTATCTTTATTAAACATTAATTAGACATCTCTCCTCAAAAATGATTAATTCTAATCAGTACTGCATCCATGGGAAAATATATAAACCAAAGAATGACTTAAAGAAAAAAGTTTTGAAATGCAACCTGACCATAATTTTGAATCAACTATACAACTGCAATGGTAAAATTTCTTTTAGTTGCAGGTGATGAAGGTAATGCTTATGACTTTATACTTTCATTATGATCCTAATAATATGCAGTAAATATTGCTGACAATAAAACTGGCAAAGTACCAGGATATGTGTTGCCATCCTGGTCCCAGCCTCCAGCAAGCGAAGCGCCAAAGGTTGATAACCCTGTTGCAACATCTTTAGCTTGAATAATCTGCACATATATGTATAGTGGTATAGGTACATTCTGTGGTAAAGACACATTCAGTGATACACACATTCTCAGTGATATGGGTATATTTAAGACATGGACACATTCAGTAGTCCATAAACATTCAATGATACAGACACATTCAGTAGTCCATAAACATTCAGTGATACAGACTCATTCAGTAGTACATAAACATTCAGTGATACAGACACATTCTGTGGTACATAAACAACAGTGATACAGACACATAAGGTTATAAAAATTCATTCAGAGGTGCATATACATGCAGTCATATGGACTTTCAACATTTTTAGTGATACTGGCACAGTAAATGGTACAGACATATCTATCACACTCAATAATAAAGATGCAAAGACATAATTTAATTAAATTCTAAAGAGTTTGTAGTCAAAATTCTGATATTGTTTTGCAGTTTGTTTACTTCTGCATCAGATTTGTAAAAAATTTAATGTTCACAAGTGCAGCAAAAATGTACTTGTTAGTACTACTGTATTTTATGTACAACGCACCTGAGACACTTGTGTGATGATGCCTTTTTTTGAACCATGATAGATGTACACGGCTCCCTGTCCAGCAGTCCCACCATATGGGGCACCAATGGCTAGATCTACAGGTAAGGAAAAAAAAAGCATTTGTTAAGCTGTTTTCCTGTGGTATAACAATGTTCATTAGTATTATTGGAGCCATATAGAAAAATCTACAGATATGGACACAAAGCATTTGTTAAGCTATTTACATGTGGTACAACAATGTTCATTAGCCAGAGAAGCATTATTGGAGTTCAAAGCATTTGTTAAACTGCTTGATTATGATATAACAATGTTCATTAGCCAGAGAAGCAATGATGGAGCCAGACGTACCATACTTAATTCTTTTTCTTCTCTTAAAGCTAAGCTTCCAATTTTTTTTAAAGAAAAATGTTATACTTATATATATCAATTAATATGATTAAAATTCTTTTTTTAAATGTACATTTAATAGCAATATATCTTCTTTATATTTATTTTAAAATATAGAACTATAATGACATCAGATTCTACAATATTAAAAAGTAAATTAGAACAAATATTTTTAAAATATAAATTTAATATAAGTGAAAGCTGCAGAATATTGGGATTCCAAATTCTATTTTTAATAGACATGTAAAGCTGTGATACCTATGTTTGGTGGGTTGGTGGGAATAATGTACTGGTAGACAAATCTATATGGTACAACTAAGGGGAAAGAAAACAATGTAGAGGTAGACAAATTTATAGGATATAAAAGTAAAAATTAGATTGCAAGGAACATTTCTCTTGCACACAGAAAACTGATGCAAATTTACATAACAAATCAAAGCCTTGAGTGCAATTCTGAATGTATTTTACTCTCTTCTAGAAAAATAGAATGATGTCTTTCTTATTATCTCAAAACGATATCATCTTTCTTATTATCTCATGCTTCTAGCTATAATCACAAAGTCAACCCTGAGTGATAATGGCAATGGCTGGAACTGAAAGAACTTTGACAAGCTAGTGAGATCATGTCTATTAATATCTTAAAATAAATGCTAATACTTTTTTAAAAAAACAGTTACAATATAAAGTATAATAATAAAAGATTTCTTTTCATTCACTGACCTTTATAACCATCATAATTGATGTCATCAAGATGGGTGAGAGCCATTCCAAAACGAGAACGAGTTTTGTCACCATCCAAAATATCAAGTTTGTGGGATTTGAATTCATTCTGAAATCAAAGCAAAGACAAAAGATTCTTTTTGATGTCTGCAGCAATCAAATAATCCTGAAAAGAGTCTAAATTTGAATTTAGTTGTGTCTTTAAAGATGGCAAATTAAAGCAAACAATAAGCTGCACTTAACACTTGCTGTTTAATAGCATATATGTGTGTTTTTAAAGTTAGCAAATTGCAACAGAAAATAAGCTGCACTTACATTTGCAGTCTGATAGTATATATAAACACGGCCAGTTTCATAACTGCTGCCAGAGAAATCACTGTAAAATGGCGCGCCAACAATGATGTCATCTTTTCTGAAATGTCAACAACAATAAAATCAACTTGTTGCTGCATGTAGATCAATCATTTTCATATTAAAAAATAGCATAGTACGTACAGCTGAAGGTAGCATAATAGTACATTCAGGACTGAAAGTAGTATACTATTATATCATGACTAAACATAGCATAACAGTACATTCAAGACTAAGCATAACATATCAGTACATTCAAGATTAAGCATAACATATCAGTATATTCAAGATTGAACATAACATATCAGTACATTCAAGATTGAACATAGCTTTAAAGTACATTCAGGACTGAACATAACACAAGACTGAATATAAAATATTAGTTGATTCAAGTCTGAACATTGATAGTTGTAATTTCAAATATTGATATTGACTACAAAACAAAAACTGAACACTGACTAATCTTTAAAAAAAATATATCTAATTTATGGAGTCAGAAGTAATCTTTTATCATAGACCGAGAAATATTTCATAGTATCACTACTATGAACAATATCTGAACATTTCATAGGTTCAGTGTTCTCCTTTTCAGTAAATTCATCAAATTAGAAATAAACAGTGGAGATACTTCTGCTAATTAAAATGATAAAAATAAGTTTGAAACCTATATTTAAATACAGTCATTACTGATATTATCATCTTCTGTACGAATAAGACTATCGTACTACATATAGCAGGCTATTTTATAGCTTAAGAATATTCTTATCATTAGTGATATTATCATTTTCTGTATGATACTGACTATTATGCCACATATATGTTATCATGTGTCTTCTTGCATCCTGCTCTCATCACCAAATATTAAAGATACCAATGATAATTATGATGTGTGTCTTCTTGTCTTATGCACGCAGCGCCATTTATACAAATTCACAAAACGAGACACACAGGTTCTTGTAATAGTGAGTGTTTTATTTTTATAAAATGCAGTCTCTGAACTGACAGAACTAGGGCAGCAAACAATTAAATGGTACATGTCAACAGGCTAATGTCCAAGTCCATGGCACTGTATATATAAAATGCACATTTGTTCTAATGCGTACAAGTTCATTGACACCACAATAATAATGATACCATCTCCCACTCTACCTTCTAGTTAAATAAATTCTTCACCTACTCTGTGCATATATCTTATTCTTCTGTCTCCACACTATACTATATGTCTGTTCACAATCTAACCTAAACTACCCACCCTAACTGTCGGCCCTAAGGCCAGGAGTCCTGGTACTCTTAACACATCTATCCTCTCATCTTCTCTGTTTGTACGTTATTTTCCCCTCTTTCAGTGGTGATGATGGTGGTTACGATAACAATTTTACATTACCACTGGAGCTACTGTGAATCATTTCATCATGAGACGTTCTCTGATCTGTAGTGCTCCAGTGTGACCGCTTCCTTAATGAGTATTCGGGATGCGCTGGCAGTGATTTTGGAGTTGAAGGTTGGTTGGTGGTTGCTCAGTGCTGGTGGTTGTTGTCTGGTGTTGGTATTGTTGCTGAAGTGTTGTTGCTTGCTCAGCGTTGGCGTGAATGCTGTTGTTTTTTTATGGGGTTTTATTTATAGCTACTGCCTTTGGTGGGTTCTGTTTTGTATGGTGCATTTTGGGCTTTTGTTTGTTGTCTTATCAAAGTGATGCTCTTGGGAAGAGGAGAGAAAAGGTTGCTGTTTCTTTGCTTGTTTGTTTTTATTTGTTTTAGGTAGCATTTATAGTGCGTTTGTTGCAGATACAGTGTGAGGGCTTTGTGAATTTTCTTGGCGTGGATATTTTTGTGGGGAGAGTATAACAGAGTATCATTTGCAAATGGTAGTTGAAGTATTGTGATTTTTTCCCTGAGTTCCTCTCTTTCTTAGAACTATTGTAAACAGGAGATGAGGAAATGGTCTACTGTGTTGTCAGTGTTGCATAATGGGCATGTTTTAGGTTGTCCATTTGGGTGATGAAAACCGATAGTTGCATTTAGTCTTGAGTCTAAATGTAGCTTTGATGAATGTTTTATTTTGTATGGCTGGGTGGGGTGGGGTATCCTAAGTGATTGTTTATAGCTGTCATGATTTCTGTGGTGTAGATTGGAGTGGGTAGGGGGAGACTCTGTAAAGTTCCTTTTTTGCCATTACCACTAATTCCTTGGCTGGGATTGCATAGGATTGAGATGTTTGTGTTCCTTTGTTGGAGTTTGTTTAATAGGATTCTGATTTTATTTATTTTGTGTTTTTTGTTTAATGTATGGGGTTAGCAATTGCCTGAGGGGATGAGTTTTTTCCCTCTTTCGGAGGTGGTGGTTGTTACGATAGTAAATTTAACATCACCACTGGAGCTTTTCATGGATCATTTCATCATATGATGTTCTCTGATCTGTAGTGCTCCAGTGGGATATGCTCCACTCACAAGTATTCGCTGTGGTGTTGCTGTTAGAGTTTTGGTGCTTGCTTGGTGTTGTCGTCAGTTGTTGAATTTTTTATTTTATTTTTTTTGTCATGGAGTTGTGTTTCTGTTGAGTTATGTGTCTGCTATTTCTTGTGTCTGTGGCATTGAAGCTGTATTTTGTTCCTGTTGAGCATTGTGGTCCCACACTATTAACACATTCCATACTAGTGGAAATGACATTATATTAGTATTAGAAAGAGTTAATTAATTTATATAAATATCAATCATGACATTTTTGTTAAATCTCATTTATACCTATGCATTGCAAGTTAAAATGTAACAAATGCAATTCTTTGATCAAGTATATAATAAATAGCTAGTTAACCCATATTCTCTCTTGTAACTACCATTGAGTTTTTCAAGAAAATGTACGAATTTAATATTTAAAAAAAAAAACCAGGGTCACTTACCCATCTGCATTTAGATCAGATACTGCTAATGCAGCTCCAAAATAGGCACCAATCTGTAAACAGACAGCCAAGAAGAAAATTCACTACAAAATAACTTTTACTTTAATTTCATAATACAGAAATTTTAATTATGCTGAATATTATGTAATCCACTTTGTGGGCAAATATATGAGAAAGAATGATGAGCTTATCCATCTTACAGGACAGAAGACTAACAACCCACACCTTTTGAGAATGACATTTTTGAGGGAGGAGAATATCCATTTGTCAGACCATCAAGAGTGGTTGACTGTCATAAAACAGAAATTGAAAACTTGTGTGTCTTTGATTGAGAAATCTTAGATCTTGACGAAAGTTGTCACTTTTTGTTCTATTAGTTACACTAACTAGCTCTTTAAATTTAATGCAGACAACAATAATAGGTTATGTTTTTTGACATTTAATACCAGAAGCACTGATCAAACTAACTCTTTGGCCTTTAATACAATAGCACTGACCAAACTAGCTTTTACACTTTTACTACCAATAGTTTTAATGAAGCTAGGACTTTTACCTTTAATTACAACAATACTGATCAAGCTAACGTTTGACCTTAACAATAGCACTGATCAGGCTAACAGTTTGACTAATAATATAAGCATCACAAACCAAGCTAGCACTTTAACCTAAATAATACCAACAACATTGAATAAAACTTTGCTTTGCACTTGACCTTTAATAACAGTGCTAATCAGTGAAGTCCTGAACTTTATGTAATAATAGCAGAATTAGCAAAGTTAGCACTTTGGCTTTATGATAGTATTTGGTAAAACTAGCTCTTAAACATTTTACTATCAACATCATTAGTCACACTAGTATTCTGACCTTGACCTTGTATTGATGTGATAACTATAATTTGAAATACTATTGGTTTTGGTTAAGCTGTGTTGTTGACTTTAAATACCAGCAGTTCTGGTTAAGTTTTTTACTTTAAACACCAGCAGTTCTGGTTAAGCTTTTGACTTTCAAATCAGCAGTTCTGGTTAAGCTTTTGACTTTCAAACCAGCAACACGAAAGTCCTAGAAGTGAAAAATATTTTTGTACCTTTTTTTTTCCTTTTCATTGCAGAAAAATATATTTCAGCAATTTTGAACTTTTGTCTTTGGTAATGGATAGAAAATGTACCAAGCGAGGGTATGTGCTGTAAATTTCGCACGGACGGAAGGGGGGGTGGCAGCCAGCAAGACTTTCAAAAACAATGCAAACGGTGCGCGCATCAGTGTGTGTGCGTGTGTGTGTGTGTGTGTGTGAGAGAGAGAGAGAGAGAGAGAGAGAGAGAGAGAGAACTGTATGCGATAGTATACAACTATACACCTCTGAGAGTTAGATATTAATGCTAAGTAATAAGAGAACACGATATGTATAAATGCAATGTGTACGTGCCTGTGCGTTTTGTGTGTGTGTGTGTGTGTGTGTGTGTGTGTGTGTGTGTGTGTGTGTGTGTGTGTGTGTGTGTGTGTGTGTGTGCCTGCGTGTGTGTGTGCCTGCCATTTTAAATAGCTGCAATCGGCAACCGATGATTGACCTGGAAAGGAATTTCAACTCAAGTACTAGGGTATGCCGGCGTTTGTCAAGCTAGTAGATGTTAGCAAGTGCGTACACACATACATCTATTTTGATATCGCCCTGTTGCAACGGACAAACTGAGAAAGCCTGGTCTAGTGCTGATGCTCTTTACACAGCTCTGCTTTACCGGCAGTGGCGTGCCGATAGATTTGATGACGTCAAAATCATCACTGTGTACCTACCCTACGTCTCCTATAAACTGTGCAGGCGGGCTCACTCACCGCTAAATCCACCTACACTACCAAGAACCGCAAACATACACGCACAATTTAGCATACATCTATCAACCAACACACCCATCCCCAACCAAGAGGCAGACTTACAAAATTATTATTAAAAAAAATACACGCAGTGCCCCAAATCGTCTCAAAGGCCATAGCTCTCCTTTCGAACCGAGCTCCACAGCCACAACACCATGCAAAGGAAAACCACCACTTTCCCCTCTACAGATTCCAGTGAGGAGAGGAAGTCCTACAGAAACAACCCAAGACAGAATATATCACGATAAAAAGTCTACTGCGGCTTCTGAGGGGAGATGCCAGCGAGGGGGGGGGGAGAAAAAGATACAGTTACTGGAACTGATAAAGTGATTTTACAATTTTAATATCAAAGTGAGACAGTTAAGACTGAGAGAAAATAAAAAATAAATGATACACATTTTAAAAAAAAAGAAAAGAAATTTATTGACACCATTTAGTGAGCAAAATCTGTGACTCCTCACCATATAATGTTTTAAAATGATGCTATTATTTTGCATCACTTATTAACTGACGCAGCAACGGGCACAAGCTTGCCTATAAATATAATTTTACCTCTAAAGACGATGTGAGGAAGGGGGGGGGGGGATCTCGGTTATAAAATCCAGATGTACAAGTATATTTTAGTTCATTCAAAAGTGCGAGCATTAGTGGCAATATTTCAGTGGCGTTAGATGTGGAACAAAAATAAAACTGTCGTGAATGCAGGAAAGAGAGTTACTTATCTACGTAAACCTGACGTAAACCTGACGTAAGCCTGACGTCAACTAGGCAAATGATGACACGGAATAACGTTCTGTGATTAATGCATGGTTCGTTTTCCTTTTGTGTTATCCTGCAGCTGTATCACTATAAGCATTGTGCTTAAATCAATATTCGATATAAAGTGTGCTTTCGAGGGGCGGGGGGTGGGGGGGTGGAGAAGTGACAATCAAAATCGTCATCACTCTCGCCTATCTGTGGAACTGAGTATATTTGTGGCACTGAAAATCTCAATGAACAACTGAAAAATTTCAAGCATGTCTATCAATTATCCTTTGGCAATATGACTTTGAACAAAGCTATACTTAATAAAACAACTAACATTTGAACAAAGCTATACTTCACCAAAACACCTAACATTTGAACAAAGCTATACGTAACTAAACACCTACAATTTGAACAAAGCTATACTTCACCAAAACGCCTAACATTTGAACAAAGCTATACGTAACTAAACACCTACAATTTAAACAAAGCTATACTTCACCAAAACACCTAACATTTGAACAAAGCTATACGTAACTAAACACCTACAATTTGAACAAAGCTATACTTCACCAAAACACCTAACATTTGAACAAAGCTATCAAAATACCTAACATTTGAACAAAGCTATCAAAATACCTAACATTTGAACAAAGCTATACTTCATCAAAACACCTAACATGTGAACAAAGCTATACTTCACCAAAACACCTAACATTTGAACAAAGCTATACGTAACTAAACACCTACAATTTGAACAAAGCTATACTTCACCAAAACACCTAACATTTGAACAAAGCTATCAAAATACCTAACATTTGAACAAAGCTATCAAAATACCTAACATTTGAACAAAGCTATACTTCATCAAAACACCTAACATGTGAACAAAGCTATACTTCACCAAAACACCTAACATTTGAACAAAGCTATACTTCACCAAAACACCTAACATTTGAACAAAGCTATCAAAATACCTAACATTTGAACAAAGCTATCAAAATACCTAACATTTGAACAAAGCTATACTTCATCAAAACACCTAACATGTGAACAAAGCTATACTTCACCAAAACACCTAACATTTGAACAAAGCTATACGTAACTAAACACCTACAATTTGAACAAAGCTATACTTCACCAAAACACCTAACATTTGAACAAAGCTATCAAAATACCTAACATTTGAACAAAGCTATCAAAATACCTAACATTTGAACAAAGCTATACTTCATCAAAACACCTAACATGTGAACAAAGCTATACTTCACCAAAACACCTAACATTTGAACAAAGCTATACTTCACCAAAACATCTAACATTTGAACAAAGCTATACGTAACCAAAACACCTAACATTTGAACAAAGCTATATCTAATCAAAACATTTAACACTTGAACTAGCTTTACTTAATAAAAACAACTAATATTACCAAGTTAGACATGTTGTTGACCAAGATTCTTGTTAGCTGGATCTTCACGACTAACTGGCTATTTCTCATTGCAAAGAAAATACAGTAGTAATAATAATACCGAATGTTCATTTTGATGTCCAAATAACCTAGACATCTTAACCTAACCAACTGCTACTTGTAGACTGTGGACACAAGCATCTGAATTAACTGAATAATCTGTTTTGAACATGTTTCTGACAATGTTATGCAAGCAACTGATCTAATTTGAACCAACATGCTTTTGACCAAAATATCATGCAATTAACTGACGTATTTTGAACCAACATGTTTTCTGACAATAATGTCATGCAAGCAACTGATCTATTATGAACCAACATGTTTCTGACAGTAATACCATGCAAGCAACTGATCAATTATGAACCAACATGTTTCTGGCAATAATGCCATGCAAGCAACTGATCTATTATGAACCAACATGTTTCTGGCAATAATGCCATGCAAGCAACTGATCTATTATGAACCAACATGTTTCTGGCAATAATGCCATGCAAGCAACTGATCTATTATGAACCAACATGTTTCTGGCAATAATGCCATGCAAGCAACTGATCTATTATGAACCAACATGTTTCTGGCAATAATGCCATGCAAGCAACTGATCTATTATGAACCAACATGTTTCTGGCAATAATGCCATGCAAGCAACTGATCAATTATGAACCAACATGTTTCTGGCAATAATGCCATGCAAGCAACTGATCTATTATGAACCAACATGTTTCTGGCAATAATGCCATGCAAGCAACTGATCTATTATGAACCAACATGTTTCTGACAACAACGGTATTCCTGCAAGTCCAATGGATTTCATTAGCAGCCAAAAGCATAAGCGTCTTTCATATTCTCTAACTGAAAGAGGGAAGGAGGATTGGAATACAATAATATTTTTTCAGACCGGCAGTATAAATGGGTTGAATGGATAGCGGCCACTTCTGATCACGATGTGACTGAAAATCTGCATAACGAGATTAACAAAGTAGTGATGCGTTTAGTTTACAACCATCCTGGAAACGATGTATATTAGTCTGGCAGTGGGCCAAGCCTCTCGCGTTGAATTAAAAGAATGAGTCATTTATAGAAAACAATTTTAAACAATTAAAAAAAAAATACCAGACTCGACACTAGCTATTGCAAGACAAACAATAAATAACGAGAGTATTTGTAATTCGAGGCCTCCAAAGGGAGAGAAGTATTAATGTTTAATATTCTCAGGGCAAGGCCGAACTCCCGAACCACTAATGCCATCTATCGATCTGCCCAGCTCTCGCAAAGTATTCCTTTCTCGTAAGTCCCTGTTCACTTCTCGTTAAGTCCCTGTTCACTTCTCATAAGTCCTTGGTCACTTCTCATAAATTCGTGTTTACTTCTCGTAATTTCTTGTTCTCATGCCAATGCCATTAAGTCCGCGTCTGTCTACCATTTTCTTTTTTTTAAAAAACACGACTGAAGTTTCTAACCTTAATGCAAGTGATGGTTGACAAGATTAGAAAAATATGCCTCATATACTTTTTAAAAAAAATTACTTATCCTTCAACAGAATTTATTTCGAAAATCACATCGTGCGAACATCACACACATACATTCTCGTATATACACAATCATACATAAATATACATAAACAAACTCATTCATATAAATATATACACAATCATACATAAATATACATAAACAAACTCATTCATATAAATATATACAGAAATACACACCTTTCAAATTACACTCTGATGTCAGTCTAATCGTAAAATTATTTGTTAATAATAATCATAAACTAGCATCAATAGTATATCTTCCACCTCTCTGACACCCTGTGTGTGATACCCACAGACTGTGGTATAGACTTAGTATCTATCCCTAGTGTGTCAAGAGTGTAGCTTCCAACTTTCTGACTTTACCTGAGAGGCTAAGGTACTTCTAAAACTGAATTGCAACGAGAGACTGTACGAAAAATAAATGCTGACGGGCAGAAAAGCTTTAGTACTAGTCGCATTAAGTCATTTTATTCACTGTCCTCGTGTCTCTAACTACCTTAGTTCTTCGAGCAACTGAAACGGGCTGGAGCAATCGAAATGGGCTGAGTAACTGAAACGGGCTCGCGCAACCGAAAAGAGGGCTAGATAACTCCATTTCGGAGCACTGAAGGGCGACTACTGCAAACACCAGATGGCTGCGATGAAGCAACCAGAAGCACGACGTTACGCACTCAGCTCTACACTGATCTGGGCTTGCAGTGTTATGAGTCAGTTTGCAATCTCTTCTGGAACATTTGTCAGGGAAATGAACTGGCTCCACTAAGATCCTCCGCAAAGTTCTCTCCCGGAAGGCTTTTTCAGTAGGAGGGGGAAGTGCGTATAATATTTCTGAGAAGCCGCACCTTAGTACCATAAACTAAGTCCGCGGTCCATGACTCCGATCAAGCCCGACAAGCTATGCGCGCGCGCCAGCCCTACTCGATCCCAAAGTCGTTCAAAACACTTGATACGTAATTATACCACAGGTTTGAGTTAGGAATTCCATTGCTTGCAAGAGCAATAATAACACGGTTGAGTTTGATGACGTCAATGATGTAAAACTTAAAGGAAAGAATTAATTTGTCGAAGAGTAAGTATGTAGCATTACAAGATTCGTACACAAGTTATAAGATTAGAAGAAGGGAATAAACGGAACACAAATTAATTTGTAAAAAAAATGGGGATGAGAGTGGGAACAAAACAAAACAAAAAACAAACAAAAGCAGTTCATTGAAATACCTGTTCACCGGTGATGTTGTTGATGTTTTTCAAGTCCTGTGTGTAAATGGCGATCTGGCGAAGAGAAAATCAGTATGTACGGTGCTAACGTAAATTTATACCATTAAAAATTAGGTCACATTAACACTCGTTCTAAAGAAAGTTGTTATTATTAATGAATATAAATATACACATTAAAGGTGAAATTTTTTTTAAACATTGTCCTAATATTTAACAACAAAAGTGAGCTAAAAATAACGATTTTCTATAATAAGTTAATGTATTATGGTTGTTTTTTGTTGTCTTTTTATCTCCACCGAATTTCTACAGTCAAAATTGTTATTCCACGAAAATTATATGATAATTATAATAGCTGCAACAGAATGCATAGATGGAGTGGGACGTGGGACTTTTGCACACGAGAATAAATAAATGAATTTCCTACGAGCATAAGACTAATTAACTCAGCTAACATAATTATAGTCAATCTGCACAGCTAGAGTAATATGTACCAACATAATTACACTGAGAGTGCAATCAGAAGCTTGGATTCGAAATTACCCCAAGTTGTGACGTCACCTGCTTAATTAAAGTAAACTACACCGGCTGGAAAAAGTCAACTCAATCCGCCCTTCGTATAAATTGGCTTCTGGCCGGGTTTAGATTTAATGGATGCTAACCTTGCCATGGTGCGTTGCACCTTTTGGAATGCCGATGACGTAATCTGAAACAGAAGGTCACACGAGTTAGTAGGTTTTGTTGGCTGTTTTGTTTTATTGTTTGGTTTGGGTTTTTTTTGTGGGAGAGAGAGTGTGTTTGTGTGTCAGTACTTTAATACGTTACACATACACACACACACATTTGCCCACACCCTTACTTACTAAAAAATAACCATCTACTTCTAACCCTTATAATCACACACACGTACACACACACACACACACACACACACACACACACACACACACACACACACACACACACACATCGGAATATGTGTATTCTCGTGTGCCTGTGTATGTTCATTATTGAATGGGTATGTCCTGCACATGCCACACACCATTCCAGTCCTAACTTCCGAATAAATTGGTCAAGTTTCACCAGGCCTCTCACTAACGAACACGGCTGGCTAGTGCTTTCGTCTCCATCAATGGCAACAATCGAAGGGAGAACATCTCCTATTGGCGAGGCTGCTGTTTTATGTTGTTAAATTGGTGCTTATTTGTTTAAGTATTGGATGTGTTTGGACATTTTTTTTTAAAAGATTAACCGCAATTGATTAAGTCACTTGGCTCGAATCAATGCCATTTTAATTAAATGAATTAGCAAAAATAATAATACTGATAATACACAGTAGACCACCCATATTTCCCCCAAAATGCTGGAGAATTATAATAACTTTGCTCTTTGTCTTAGAAGAAAGTAATAAAAACAGTTTTCGTTTTAGTGAATGCAATATTTTATGACAAACTTTTTTAAAATTCAGTTTTTAGTTTTAAATTTGAAGCCTAGAAAATAGAGAGAAAAGTGCAAATGTACACACGCGCACACACACATTCACGTGACATTATAATGTACGACGAGGAATAAAAGAGCGAGCACTCTGTGTACTCTTATTTATGTGTCTGTTTCTCTGTTTTAAAAATAAATATATACAGATTAATGAAAGGTTGCAATCGCTTTTTTATCGCTAGATTTATTATATAAATGTTGAAGCTGTTTGATGGCGCCTGATTGTTATTATCTTATAATTTATTTACAACTCTAAATTTTAATTTTATTTGTACATTTCAGTTTTGGAAGGGAAGGGGAGAGTTTTGGGGAAATGTATCAATTAAACGAAATGTCGCGAGGCTCTCCTGCGCAACCGGTGAAGGTAAACGAAGTCTCGCGAGACTCTCGCACGCAGCCCAGTGCCCTCTAAATGTTTCTGTTAAGAGGTCAGTGATGCAGCCACAAAAGGTGCCAAAAGTCTCGCGGGCTTTGTGATATGCCTCTAGAGATGAATGAAAAATTGTCTGGTTATTCCGAAAGGAACGGCAGGCAGTTTTTCATGTTCCACTTTGAATGCCAAAACGTAAACCATTACTTTAAAGACCAAATTCCTAGGACGTCTTACAAATGTAAATCGACAAGAAGCAATTTTGCAGATAAACTTTGATTCTTTAAGCGTCGCAATTTCTACTTGTAAAAAAGATGTGAGTGTATTTGTATGCTTGTGTGTTATGTGTATGTATTTATGTTTGTATTTACTGCGTTTTCTTACTTCAAAACGCTGACTTTTCACCAGCAATGTTTAGTGAAGCCTGCTTCAGCCAGAAGGTGAAAACGTTCACTTCACCAGTGCGTCTCATGTCAAGTTTCAGAGTCAGTCAAATGAATAATGCCATAGCCAGCATTACCTTCTGGATTATGACACCATCACTGTCTTAGTTACCAGTAGATACATAAACTGGCAGCGTCATCGACATATAAACAGGCTTTACACGCAGCGTCATTACAGATTGCGTCATCGATATTAGGCCCTTCAGACTGTGTCATCGACATATAGGCCCTACAGATTGTGTCATCGATATGAAGACCTTTGAATATGCCATCGATAAATAGCACAAGAGAGTGACTATGTGCTATTGACACGTAGGCCCTATAGATTGTGTCATCGATATGTCATCGATAAATAGTACAAGAGAGAGACTATGTGCTATTGACACGTAGGCCCTATAATGACGCGTCATTGGTACGCAGACCTTTGAGAATATTTCATCGATAATAATCCTAGAGATAATAGTCCTAGAGATAGACCATTTGTTGTTGACATGAAGATCCTAAAGGACGCGTGATCGATATATGAAATAACTAAGACAGAGCTTTTGTCTTACTCGTTTTTTTTTATACTTCTTTTTTCTTTTTCTTTTTGGAGATGGTAATTGAAGTTGTATATTTGTACTTCCGGATGGGTAGAAAGTTGGGGTAGGACACCTTAATTTTGATGTGGACCATAAATTGCGAGTAAAGAAAAAAAAACTACTTCAGTGCCATCTACATGATCATCCTATTTAATCAGAAGTCATCATTCTCCACTCATCAATACGAGACAGAAAGAAAAATAACATTAACCTTGTAACCATTCTAGTTAGTGTTGTACTACTACTACTACTACTACAACCTCAAAACAGGCAAATGCCGTTGACGACCACACTGGAGAAATGACTAATGATCATTCACCACTGGTATCCCTACAGCATATTGTGGTTTCGATAACATCAGTAAGGTTGGACTCGTGCGTATTCATCACTAGTTTGATGTTTTGTATTGTTTTCAAATTCAAAACAATTGCTGTCTGTTTTTTTAAGTGCTCTGGTTGTTAGATGGAGAACTCGTAAACATCCTTAAATATACTTACTCGGTCTTGGACTGCTGCCCTTTAATAGTCCCCGTGAGGTCGAGTAACAATATCTACATGTACACAATATATAAAACGTGTAAATATTTGCTTGTATGTATTTAAAATTTTGTTTAGAAAATTCAAAAGTAAAGCAAAAAAGGAACTCACCATCAATATCATCTCCATTAAACTCGCCGACCGCACTCGCGTAACCTGAAAAAAAACGAAAACAGACAGGGCATGTAATGATATCTAGGGCTGAGTACAGTGACATAGCATCAATTAGAAATACATTACTGTGACGAAAATGACATAACATCAATTACAAGACTTGTAAGCCGTTATTATTGTGACGACAATAGCTTAACATCAACTGCAAAACTGGCAAACCGTTGTTATTGTGACGACAATGACATCAATTGCACAGCAGTGAACCGTCGTTGTATATTATTGTTTTAGCTGTTGTCATTAAACCATTAGCAAAGTCATGTCAACACTGCTGGCTAAATAATAATAATAATCACTCTTCTTCGTGCTATGCCTTCTAGTGACATGTTGGTACAAACAAGTTATAATAAAGTATGGCGTGCAATTTCAGCTCAAATTAAATTAAAATGTTATATCACCTCTAGGTTGTACTATAATATTAATCTTTGTGGATGATAATTTATAAATTCTGCTAATTGTTTGAGGCACTGGTGCCATTTATCTTTTGAGGGGTTTAGGATATCCATAATATACCATTAAATATTAACCATTAAAAATTAAATATTAACCATTAAATTTTAAATATTATGGATATCCTAAACCACTCAAAAGATAAATGGTACCAGTGCCTTAAACAATTAATAGAATTTATAAATCATCATCCTCAAAGAAATCCAACTGAGAATAAAAATGAAAATAATAAAACGACAACAGGCAACAACAACCGTTACTCCAAGTAACGTTAGTCAGTCCAAGGCGGCCAAAATACGCTGCCCCCATCCCCCCAAAAACAACTTCCAACAGTGCCATTGGGGTCCTTTCAACCATCTCTAAGATGCACATTGTACGTGCCTCCTTATCACCACGCCGGAGATACAACGACTGGCCCCTTGATACCAAACTTAGGCTACAGCAGAGACATATAGACACGAGCAAGAACAATGCAGGAAACATCTATAAGAGCCAAAATCATCAACGGCAGGGGAGGGGGATGAACATCCCAAGCGGTTGTATCTACTAAGTCAGACTGGTATGACACTAGCCTGGGCTCAGTTAGAAATCCCCCCTTCAGCCTCCTTAGCAAACTCCAAAGATCATCAGCCCCTACAAAGTGACGAAGATAACCAAAGAAGAGAAATACATGCAACTGAAGGGGAAAAAAAATACAGTCAACAGAGAGAGACAAAGAAGATGAAGTGCACCATCAGAGTTCTGTTAGAGTTCCACTCCCCTTCCCCCAATGTTCCCGCGCAAAATCGGTGGATTTCAGTAATCTAGAAGCGCTCCCCCAAATACTGCCTATCTATATTACTAGATGAGGTTGTGTTACACTACTAGCTGAGGTTGTACTATATTACTAGCTGAGGTTGTACTATATCACTATCTGAGACTGTGTTATATTGCTAGCTGAGTTGTGCTATATTACTAGTTGAGGTTATGCTATGTTAAGAGTTGAAGTGCTATATTTACTGAGGAGCTGGAATATAGATATTTGCAGAAAGAATGATTAGTAATTTTCTTATGATCATTATGTGCATCACTTGGTCATCATCACCAGCTCCAACAACAGCAACGCGTTCTCCGACTTACTATCATCACCACCAGCTCCAACAACAACAGCAACGGGTGCTCAGTCTTACTGTCACCATTATCAACTTCAACGACACGTGTGCCCAGTCTCATTGCACCATCAGCAACATGTGCCTAGTCTGACTGCCATCATCACCAACTTAACATCAACGCGTGCCCAGTGTTACTTTTCATCGTTCGCCCAGCTCTTTACTCATAACATTCTATCCGTCGTAAACTAATTAATATTCAATCAATCACACTTTCTTAACGAAATGCATCCAAAATGGCGACATCTCTAATTAACCACTGAGCTGGTGTATCGCGTCTTCTGGCATATTGGCGTAAAACCAAGGGAAATAATGATGCGATCCAAGGGGTGGCAATCAGGTAGTACTTTCTGCTAGAAGCTGGCCTTTGATTAAATTAAGTCGCACCTGGCCTTTTACATTATAAAAATTACGCCAGATCACCCCATATTCATAATTTTATTATTATTTTTATTAATGCAATCTATATTTTCGTTCCCTACTGCTGCAATCGATCAACCGGAGGCAAAAGTTTATAATGTTCTCATCCATAAGAACTGATCCTCGTGAATGTATGTAAGTGGTCCCCCCCCCCACACACACACACACAAACACACACTAAAAAACTACGTGAGTAGTAAATATCAAATTCACTTAAGGCTTACTTCAACGTCAAAGATCATTTCCCAATGAAGCTCACTTCTATTCAAATTCAATTCACATGAAACTCATTTCTTAGTAATGCTAGTTCACATTGTACTCATTTCTTAGTAATGCTAGTCACATTGTACTCATTTCATAGTAATGCTAGTCACATTGTACTCATTTCTTAGTAATGATAGTTCACACTAAACTCATTTCTCAGTAACACTACTATGCTTTACAGTATCACTCATTTCTCAATTAACGCTATTTCACAGTAAAGGTCTTATCTCAGTTGGCTACTTCAGAGTAAAGCTCATTTCTCAGTAAAGCTGTTTCACAGAAAAACTCATTTCTCAGTTCGCTACGTCCCAGTAGAACTCATATCACAGTAAAGCTACTTCACAGAGAAGTCCATTTCTCAGGAACGCTGTTTCACAGTAAAGCTCATTTCTCAGTTTGACACTTCATAGTAACTCATTTCTCAGTAATGCTGTTTCACAGCAAAACTCATTTCTCAGTTTGACATTCATAGTAACTCATTTCTCAGTAATGCTACTTCACAGTAAAGCTCATTTCTCAGTCGGCCTAAAAGTAACGTAAGACTAAAATCACTTTACAGTAAAGCTCATTTCTCAGTCGGCCTAAAAGTAACATAAGACTAAAATCACTTTACAGTAAAACTTAAATCTTAAAGCTCGTTTCTCAATACGGTGCATTCACAATTCAGCTCATTCCTCAGATAAACTCAGTTCACAGTAAAGCTCATTCCTCAGATAAACTCAGTTCACAGTAAAGCTCACTTTGGATTTTACAAACAAAACACTTAACAGTACTTTTCCCACACACACACTACAGCCCATTCAAAATCAAAATAATAAAAACGCAGTTTACTTTTTAGAGGTCGCTACTTGGTCGCCATTTTACTATAAAACTCAGTGTACAGTAACGTTTATTTCAAAGAAGTAAGAAACACATATGTTATTAGCTTTACTTCAAAGTGAGCTTTACATTCCACAGTGGAATTGTAAGTTAACGGGTGTCTGGATCACAAAGGACAAAAAAACCTGTCGCCGCATTTGTCACCGATTACTCGACACTGAAAGCTGATCGACAGGTTGTTAACAGTGTGCGTGCATTCCTGACGTGTGCGTATGTACGTGTGGAACGGAAAGGAAGAGGTGGAATTTTTAAAAGATCAAAAATTTTTTTTTTCAATCTTAGACAATCTTTCTTTCAGGAAAGCAGGTTTATAGTGTATGGGTGTTCATTTAACCTCTCGTGACCATAAGAGCTTGCAAGGGGTCAGTGATTGATGTGGAGTAATCGAGGATAAAAATAGGAGTAAATTAATTTTAAAATTAAAACGAGTAAATTTCTGGTGTATTACATGGCGGTGTGCACTGAAAAAAAGTCACACATCATATGTATGAGTTCCTACGATGTACCAACAAGTTTCAACACTTGTGTGACAGTATGTGTGTATAATCGTACAGAGACAATAAAATGCATAGTGTGACAGTATGTGTGTACAGTCGTATAGAGACTATAAAATACATAGTGTGACAGTATGTGTGTACAGTCGTATAGAGACTATAAAATACATAGTGTGACAGTATGTGTGTACAGTCGTACAGAGACTATAAAATGCATAGTGTGGATGGAGACGCTTTACTTATTTCTCATTAGCACTCCAGTGTACACCTGACCAACTTCCACTAACTGATAACTCGACTGATCAGACCTGACCTTGTCACACCTCGATGATTTTTGCTGAGGCACCCACATTTCCAGACACAGATCCCGACCATTCCTTCACAGAAATATTCCATAAATAATGTCCGGTCGTCACGAATCCAGCAGTTCACTGGGGAATCGTTACGCCCTGCCAATCATATTTTGTCTGGAATTTCTCTCTTATTGATTCGGTGCTAGATTATGATCTTCTACAGGATTGGGCGATTTTCAACCGTCTAAACACGTCTGAATGCTGACTGTCAAGAGGATGGGTAGTCCATTGGAAATTTGCTTTTAGACAGTTGATACTAATTATAGTAACAGTTTACTGTATGGAGTTCATTTCTCTGCCCCCAACTCTCTCACCCTCTGCCTCCCCCTCTTTCTTCCATTCTGAAATTCCTGCATTTAATGACATTTTAAATGCCGATTCCTTGGATCAGTTTTGTATTCCCTATAGCGCTGTGAAACTATTAACTTCTTAAGTACATAGAACAGATAATCTTGGATCAGTGTTGTAATCTCTTTAGCACTGTAAAACCTATAACTTAAGTACATAGAACAGATAATCTTGGATCAGTTTTGTAATCTCTATAGCACTGTAAAACCTATAACTTAAGTACATAGAACAGATAATCTTTTTAAACTACTATTAATCTTCCTGATTCAATCTCACGACGTTCACACTTTATCTTTAACTCTTAAACTATTCCAGATAATATCCTACTTAACACGGTAAACCTCAAAGATGCATTATTGCCTTTTAAATTAAAAACTAATTACAGACGTAAAGTGTTATATGTATAAACTACAGTTATAATGTGTTATATTTGCAAGCTACAGATATAATGTGTTATATATATAAACTACACATTTAATGTGTTATATTTATAAACTACAGATAAAACGAGGAAGAGAAATACAAATCAATGTGTATTAATCTCGTATAAATATAATGTGTTATATTTATTTACTACAGAATAATGTGTTATATTTATAAACTACAGATATAATGTGTTTTATTTATAAACTTCAGATATAATGTGTTATATTTATAAACTACAGTGTTCTATTTTTAACCTTCCTTCCTCCTTCCTCCAGAAATCACCCATCCTGAAATTGCAAACTTTATGTTCCTGCTTGCTGCCAGCACTTCAAAATTCAAAATAGCGCCTGCTAGCTCCGAGATAACGGTATATACTAAACCAAGCCCATGTGCACAAGAAACGATGTACTGAAGCTGGGGGAAGGGGAGTAGTGGGGGGGGGGGAATGGGCGAGTAAATAGAAATCGTTTCAAAGCCGGCCAGAATAGAATGAAGAGCTTCGCTTACACCAGCATGTGCTATACGTATTTGGTCTACCCTCTGACCTAGTTTATGTGCTGTAGAATTCGGTCTATTCTCTGACCTAATTCATGTGTTATAAGTGTTTGGTCTGAGTGTTAATCTAACTTATGTCTCGTACTGATTAAGTGTTTGGTCTGAGTGTTGACCTAACTTATGTCTGGTACTGATTAAGTGTTTGGTCTGAGTGTTGACCTAACTTATGTCTGGTACTGATTAAGTGTTTGGTCTGAGTGTTAACCTAACTCTTGTCTCGTACTGATTAAGTGTTTGGTCTGAGTGTTAACCTATGTCTCGTAATGTGGCTCTGTCCTTGATAATTTTGCTTGGTTATCGCCCTTATTAAGTGGTCTATCCTTGAATAAGTTGCTTGGTTCTCGCCCTTTTTATAGGGACTATACTTGATAATATAGCGCTCTGATAAGTGTCAGATGATACGGGCCACGCTCATCTGTGGTCTGAGTGTATGCTCGACGCACAAGATTTTTTATTCTGAGTGCTTTACATTTTTTCCTGAAAGTTTTGTTTTCCGAATGCTTTATTAAACGCTTCCGTTGTCTTAGTGTTTTATAAAACACCTTTGTTTTCTGAATGCTTAATACAACACTTTTTCCCCTCTGAATGCTTTATGCAACAGTTTTCTTCTCAGAATGATTTATACAACATCTTTTTTCTGAATGCTCTATGCAACACTTTTGGTTTCTGAATGTTTTACATAGCACTGTTGTTTTCTGTTCCTACTGTTTCTATGTTCCATGACAGACCCTTGCGATGTGATGTAAATTACACACACACACACACACACACACACACACACACACACACACACACACACACACACACACACACACACACACACACACACGCACACACACCACACAAACACACACACGCGCGCGCACACACCGTTTAGGTCTATATAAGACTACTCTTTTTCTTCGTTATGTTCTTCTTTTGTAAAACTGATCTTTTACTAAGGTGTAGGAAAGAATCGACTTTGCTCCAGTGCCTCCCGATACACCAAAGCAGCCACGTGATCGATAAAATAAATGCAGAAAATGAATTAAATTATACGTGCAGGACCGGGGTCAGAAGTGGGGTCAATGTCTGCTGTGGCCATGATCTATTCTCCACATTTCAAATCGGTTTTCAACGGAGAGAAGCTAACATAACCTTGCATGAATCTATCTGACTACCCTTACCTATCGACTTTCTGATGCTAGGATGAGGAAAAGGAGACTACATGGAAAGGTGGAAAATGAGGTGGATGGCGGGTAGATAAAGATGGTGGATGGCGGGTGGATAAAGATGGTGGATGGCGGGTAGATAAAGATGGTGGATGGCGGGTAGATAAAGATGGTGGATGGCGGGTAGATAAAGATGGTGGATGGCGGGTGGATAAAGATGGTGGATGGCGGGTGGATAAAGATGGTGGATGGCGGGTGGATAAAGATAGTGCCAATATAACTGTTGGTGGAAACTGTTCTAGCTGCTTTCATTCGGGTTTCAGTCTTCGTGCGATATTTTGTAATTATATTAATGATAAAGTTGAGAGTCGATTTATTTATTTATTTAAATGTTGTTATTATATTAATGATAAAGTTGAGAGTCGATTTATTTATTTGTGCATGTGTTAGTGTCTTACTTAGTGTTTTGCACTTGTATATATTTGTGATTGTATGTGTGAGTGTACAGCTGTGTCTGGTTGTATTTATGTGTGAAACTCCAATGCAGAAGTGGAGAGTTAGGTGAGATAAAAAAAAAAAAAGAAAGAAAGAAGCAGTAAGGTACAGTGTATTCATAAAATACATTTGCATGTAAACGCAATTTGAATAGCGAATAATCAATCAATTCACAATCAAATGCGCGCTTAGCATACTTTAAGCAAGATACATTTGCAAACATATCACACGGTCTCATAATTCCAGCCTAACTTATCACACGTGGACAGCAAGTTTTACATCAACCTACACCTAGACCAACATACTGTACTATTTCTGTGTGCTTTGGTCTGACTTGAGTGCTGTAATGTTTGATCTATACGTTGACCTGACTTTGACGTGTAAGTGTTCGTTTCTATGCTTGTAATGTTCGATCTATTTCACCTGACTAGTGCATTTGTAATGTTTGGTCTATGCTTTGACCTAATTTCTGTGCTGTAAGTAATCGGTCTAGGCTTTGACCTGATTTGTGTGCTATAATATTAGGTCTATGCTATGATCTAATTTGTATGATGTAGGTATTCGGGCTGTGCTTTGACCTAATTTGTGTAATATACGTGTTTGGGCTGTACTTTGACCTAATTTGTGTGGTTATGTGTCCGGGCTGTGTTTTGACCTAATTTGTGTGGTGTATGTATTTGGGCTGCGCTTTGACCTAATTGGGTGGTTTACTTTGACCTATTTTAGGGTTGTATCTGTTCGGGCTGTGCTTTGAAGTAATTGTGTGGCGTTATGTTCGGGCTGTAGTTTGACGTAATTTGTGTGGTGTACGTCTTCGGGCTGTGTTTGACGTAATTTGTGTGGCGTACGTGTTCGGGCTGTACTTTTACCTAATTTGTGTGATGTACGTTCGGGCTGTACTTTGACGTAATTTGTGTGGTGTACGTCTTCGGGCTGTGTTTGACGTAATTTGTGTGGCGTACGTGTTCGGGCTGTACTTTTACCTAATTTGTGTGATGTACGTTCGTGGTGTACTTTAACCTAATTTGTGTGGTGGACGTGTATGGACTGTGTACTTTGACCTAATTTGTGTGGTGGACGTGTTCAGGCTGTACTTTGACCTAATTTGTGTGGTAGACGTGTATGGACAGTGTACTTTGACCTAATTTGTGCGGTGGACGTGTTCAGGCTGTACTTTGACCTAATTTGTGTGGTGGACGTGTTCGGGGTGTACTTTGATCTAATTTGTGTGGTGGACATGTTCGGGCTATACTTTGACCTAATTTGTGCGGTGGACGTGTTCCGGCTGTACTTTGATCTAATTTGTGTATGTATTGGGTTCGATCTATGAACAAAATTAATTATAAGTCCATTTACACCAGTACTATATAGTCAAAAATAATGGTAAATGAGAAACGAAAGTTAAACTCTCACGATAATAATAATAAAATAACAAGCTCAAACCTTGCAGATCAGCCAAGTGATGGAATTAAGCGGGTATTTACCAAGAAATATTACATACTTAAATGCACACACGCATACATTCGTACAGACAGTGTCTTGCTTTTTCCTGTGATTCTCTTCTGTGACATTTTTTCTAACCATAACTGTGATCTACTCTGTATTTTTGTTTTTGTTTTGCCTGTGACTTAATTTCCGCTCTCTGCCATGTTCATGGTCGGAGTGAGGGTGGGTGGGTGGGGTACATGCTCGAGTTTACCTATGTGCATTGAATGTGTGTCAGTGCAACTGACAAGCAAGCAGGCAAGTTTAGAATGTGGCTGTGGTAGAATTTATATACATGGATGTAGAAGTATATAATTATAAGGTGTTATATTTTAAATCCAGAGAGAAGCGATGCTTGTTCTGGGATTCTTTGCTGGGAAAACTATCACACAGGCGCACGCGTGGTTGTGTAAATATGTGCGTGAAACAGATATTTCTCGTGCATGCGTCAACAATCGTGAAGTGCCTGCTGGATTTATCTCTGTGTGTGGTGCAGATATTGCTAGGACTTGTGTGCAAACAACATTTGTAATTTTTAGTCCATCACACCTCCTTTTCTGAACTGCTGTCTTTCTTTTTCTTCTTCCTTCGTTTCCTCACAGATTCCTGAGTCATTCGTCATGTGACGGTTAAAATTGCAGTTACTTACTTTTGCGCCAACGAGCTCGTGTATTTCACTGTGGTCTAATCTTTTCTCGAGAGATTTCAGCTTACTCTCACCACTCATCACCTTCGCCCACTTACGCTTATTCTCAGTCCGTACACACATCTTTATTTGTGTCCAGAAATGAGTGAGAAGTAACATAATTATGCAGGATTCACATGGCAGCAAGGGTAGAATAGAGTTAAGCTCGTTTCACAAGGCTGCGAAGGCAGAACACAGGAAAGCAGGATTCACATAACAGCGAAGACAGAACAGAGATACAAAGGAGTCACGTGGCACGAAGACCGAACAAAGTTAAGCTGAATGCGTTCGACCCTTTTCTGCGATCCGCTACTTGCTGCACGCAACTTTCTTGCTGAAAAACAGCTTTATTTGACATTCCTTAGAGTTCAGTTTCCGGGTCAGGACTTTTTACTTTTCAATTAATTTAGCATAAAGAAAACGTGAGATTTTTCATTTCTACCATTTCTAAGAAACTCACATGCAAACGATGTTTCTATTTATGCTTTTATGTTAATTTAGAACAGTGAGTTTATTTTTAGTTTGTAGCAGATTTTTTAAAACATTAGCTTGTATCAGTCTGCTTTATTGTAGTTTTATTGTAGTTTATGAAAGTCTGTTTATTTTGTAATAGCATTCATATTTAGGACGAGAAAGAAAGAAGGAAAGAAAGGGAAAGAGCGAAGCAACGATATAAATTGAGAAACATTTTGTATAAGAGAGAAATCGGATGTTAAAAGATAGAGGGAGACAAGTAAGAATCAATTAGAGGAAGAGACAGAAATGATAGTAAAAGAGAGAGTAAGAGAGAATGAGAGTGGGGGGAGAGAACGACATAAGGATGGACAAGGGTGTAAAGTGAAAGAGAAAGAAAGATTAATGAGTAATGGAATGAGAGATAGAGGGGAAGAAGAAGAAGAAGAAGATGATGATGATGATGATCATGATGATGATGATGACTGACTACTGACCCAAATAACTGTCGTCATCGTCTGGTGGTCCTTCTGCGGTGGAGACATACTCTTTGCTGTCACGGCTGTTAAAGATGTACACTTGGCCTGCAAGAGAAGCATAAACAACAACTGCAAAACAGAGTCGAGAATAATATATTACTTCGACTCGCCACTCTGAACGAGACAGAAATATCTAATGGTGTACGAAACGAGCATAGCAACACTGACAGACTCGGGCGAAGCAACAAGTAAAGAAGCCAGCATACCAACAATTGCAGATACAAAACAGCAACACTAATAGATACGATCTAACATAACTAAAGACATAGCAACACTAAAAGACACATGTATAGCAGCATAAAAAGATACGGGATAGCAACACTAATCGATACAAATATAGCAGTACTAACAGATAAGGGGGAGCAACACTAATCGATACAAATATAGCAGTACTAACAGATAAGGGGGAGCAACACTAATCGATACAAATATAGCAGTACTAACAGATACGGGATAGCAACACTAATCGATACAAATATAGCAGTACTAACAGATAGGGGATAGCAACACTAATCGATACAAATATTGCAGTACTAACAGATACGGGATAGCAACACTAATCGATACAAATATAGCAGTACGAACAGATAAGGGGGAGCAACACTAATCGATACAAATATAGCAGTACGAACAGATACGGGATAGCAACACTAATCGATACAAATATAGCAGTACTAACAGATAAGGGGGAGCAACACTAATCGATACAAATATAGCAGTACGAACAGATACGGGGTAGTGTGGCAGAGTAAATTTACCTATCCATTTTTCTAAATTTAGTTTTTATATAAATTTTTAAATGTCAAAGTGACCCGAGCTTGAGCACAGTTTGTGCTGATAGTTTGAAGTAAAGTATCAAAGTTTACCTGCTGAAAAAAAATTCTGTTGTCTAATCACTTGAATTTGGAGTGGCAAGAAGGCCGATCATGAAAGGCAGTCATTAGCTTAATGATGACTTACTTTGACTGATTGAGAGAGAATGGGCTTAGAAATATTTCGTGCATTTTGCTATTGATATGTTATACTTGTGTTTTACATAGAGATGTATTATGTCAGTAGACTATTATTTCTACAAATTGTGAACTCAGATGCTCGTATGTAGTATGCTAATAACTTGACATTGTTTCTAGTGAGTACGTTCATAAAATTGATAGGTAAATTTTTGATCTCAACCCATTGGCTGGTCTCCTTCTTGTAAATCTTAACCATTGGATAATAAAAACTAATAATCCACCTAAAACTGGTTTAGATTACATCAGCAAGTCTAGCACATTCTTTACCCGAGTTGTTTACTTTAAAACTTTGATACTTCAGGGAAGAAGCAGCCTTTTTGTGTTTCACCAGAAACTCTCAGTTTACTGATTAATAAACTCCCACGACCATGGTAGGCGTGAGAAGTATCCACTCCCAGAGTGTAAGTGTAAGGATACACTGCACTCTATTGATATACTGTGGCAAAGTATGCTCTACTAGATCATGGAATTTCTGGTCCAAGGAAGTTACTGTAAATTGTTCTGCTTGAGGGAACGAATACCGTGAAGGAGTGCCAGATTAGCCTCAAGAGAATAGTGGCTCATCAGTGTTTTACAACAAGCAAGCGAAACACTGACAATACAATTGTGATAATGAACATGTGACTTGTTATGAAAGTGCATGAAAGACTATAGAGGCAGTCATCTAGACAAGGTTATGTACAAACTTTTATCGCTATAATTTCATTACTCCATTTTCTGTTCTCTGATAAGAACTATCTTGTGATTTATATTGACACTTATCTGCTGAATTGTGTGTTAGGATATAAGACTGTATATATATTGAAATTATTAGAACCTGGCTTCGTGGAACTACTGATATCAAGTAATCCTTTTCATTGTATTTGTTATATGTATATTTGATTGTTGATTTAATAAATTTATTGTTAAATTTATTGACCTTACACATATTGATACGATATGTTGGAGAAGAAAGTGGGTGGAAGGGAGCTCGTTAAATATAGATTAAAAGACGGATTTATCTTCTCCTTTGTAAGAAGTTTTCCATCTATAGAAATATTATGTGACAGTAAATGTTTGTCTTTAATGTTGTGGAAAAGAGAAAACGTGCACAGCGCCCGTAAATCAACCAAGTGAGAGAGACGAGTGGTGTCTTCTGGAGAATTATTAATAACATAAATAAATATTCTCATCACGTGTAATTAGTTATGGATGATTAATTAATAATAATAATAACCAATAACCAGTGTGGCGTTGGCGTCACAGGTAGCAACACTAATCGATATAAATACAGCAGCGCCAAAAGATACGGATTAGCAACACTAATTGATATAAATGCATCAGAACTAACAGGTAGAGCAGCACTAAAAAATGTAGTGTGGCAACATTTAAAGACACTAGCACAGCAACACTAAAAGACATGGTCAGAACAACATTTACAATCAAGTATAGCAACAATTACAGACAAGTATAGCAATATTTCAAACAAGTAGAGCAACAATTACAGACAAGAATAGCTACACTGGTTGATATGATTAAAGCAACGCTATAAAAATAGGCATAACATTAACAACACTAACAGACATTAATGTATCAACACTAATAAAATAATATACATAATGCAGCAACACTCAATACACAGGTACAACATTACAAAGAGGCATACGTTCAGCAAATACTGACAGGACAGGTAAAGTAACAGACACAGGCTTACTAGAGAGTACTAAACCTAACAGCACGGTATGGTACAACAAAACTAAGAGATCTAGGCATAACAAAAATAAATTGATGGGACAGGTAAAGTAAATGACAAAGGCTTAAAAACCTAACAGCACGGTACAACAAAACTAAGATATCTAAGCATAGCACAAATAAACTGCACGGGTAAAAGAACATTAAAAAGAAACATAAGTAAATTTTAAAAAATTAAAAATTATTAAAAAAAAAAAAAAACTCTCTTACCTTGCCAGTACCAACTGCCCACGGCGCCTATCAGCAACTTCTTGCCGCTCTGTGAACACAGTAACTGACACAATTACTCTGAGCGCTGAGGAGATTGCACACAAAAAGCGACAACTTTTGCATAATGAGTAAAACAGTATATTAATACCACATTCATGTTTCTTCTATATCTATTTGACGAATTCTAGAAATATGCCAGCTCTTAACTGCTTTCAGTGAAAATTGCTACACTTAACAGAAACTTTGAGCAGAAACTGTTAACATATTACGACTCGTGTGTGTGTGTGTGTGTGTGTGTGTGTGTGTGTGTGTGTGTGTGTGTGTGTGTGTGTGTGTGTGTGTGTGTGTGTGTGTGTGTGTGTGTGTGTGTGTGTGTGTGTGTGTATGTGTGTGTGTGTGTGTGTGCATATTTAAGTGGATCTATAATTATGACAGTTTCTTTTTTTTTTAATTCAATCAAATAAATCAAAAGGAATAATTCTAAAAGATTTGTTTATTTATCCAGCTTCATAAAATCATAATGAAACAAATGAATATTTATTTATGTAGGTCCATAAAATCATAATGAAACAAATGAATATTTATTTATGTAGGTCCATAAAATCATAATGAAACAAATGAATATTTATTTATGTAGGTCCATAAGACATAATATTGCTTTTGTTATTAATTATCTTCAATTTAATTAAAAGTGTAGGTGAATGTCATAAACAAAGCATTTCAAAACAAAAAGGGCCAATGCAACTAAACATGAAATAATAGCATGAATACTTAAATAATACTGACTGTCAGTTTGAATGCCAACCGTTTAGAAAATAAAATGAAGGAAATGAAGGCGTGTGAACAGAGGGTGACGCGCATACAGATAGCACTGGAATTAACATGAAGTACAAGCTGCCTCTCTATATATGAACGCGTTATTTATTTATTTATCACAGTAGTCGGCCCTGATTTCAAACTTCGCTAACTCAAGTCCTGATATCGATCGCACTTCAGGAAAACGGACGTATACCGTCCAAGGCAATAATGATATACCAAACAACACTATATTGCCGGCCCTCGCCCGACTTCCTGTCTGCTTGAAGAGCATAAGGAAATCTCTACACCGTAAATGTACGGATGGGGCTACTACTGATCTGTATGCAGATCAGTGAATTGGGAAGGGGTGGGTGTGTGAAAGAGAAGGCACTATCAGTTATTATGAGAGTTAGCACCCTTGTTCTCAGAAAGGTTATTGAACTCGGATTGCTTGAAAGACTCCGGTTTGTAGTTTGTAATAGCGTTTAAACTTTTTTTTTTTAAAATTATTTTTCGGGGTGGGTGGGTGGATGGATGGGGAAGTTGTTGTAGTTTGGTTTTCTTTTTGCTTCCCCCCCAAAAAAAAACTATCAGAAGTAAATTTATATGCTTCCTTACATCGCTTCAAGTTTATAGTTTCCGATCTGAAGGGAAAGGAGGAGGGTAGGGGGAAAGTTGTTGAACTAAATTTTTACATTCTCAATTTTTCAAGATGACTTGCAATAATCAAGCAGATTTCTCGTTAGACAAGTCTGGCTGGTAGAATGAGTTGGGGTTTAGCCACACACAATATAAAGCTATAAAAGGCAATGAGTTGGGGTTTAGCCACAGAGAGTATAAAGCTATAAAAGGCAATGAGTTGGGGTTTAGCCACAGACAGTATAAAGCTATAAAAGGCAATGAGTTGGGGTTTAGCCACAGACAGTATAAAGCTTTAAAAGGCAATTTCGGGCCGCTCGTAATATAGTTTCGGGAATTAAAAAAAAAAGTGTTTACATTATGGGAAGGCTTCTCTTGAAAATGAAAGTAAAGATTCATAAATAAGTAAGATCTCTTCATAAAACAAACACATTTTATTTGATTACTGACATTATGCGCCGTGTTTTAAAAAATAAAATGTAGCAGAAAAATACGCGTATATATTGTAAATGTACCTTAAGCTCTTTCACTTTACTAATCAGCATTGTAAATGTACCTTAAGCACCTTCTCTCTTTGACTTTACTAGTCAGCATTGTAAATGTACTCTAAGCAACTTCTCTCTGTGACTTTATTAATCGGCATTGTAAATGTACCTTAAGCACCTGTTCTCTTAGACTTTACTAATCAGCATTGTAAATTTACTCAAAGCACCTCCTCTCGTGGACTTTACTTATCAGCATTGTAAATGTACCTTAAGCACTTTCTCTCTTTGACTTTACTAATCAGCATTGTAAATTTACTCAAAGCACCTCCTCTCGTGGACTTTACTAATCAGCATTGTAAATGTACCTTAAGCACTTTCTCTCTGTGACTTTACTAATCAGCATTGTAAATGTACCGTAAGCACATTCTCTCTGTGACTTTACTAATCAACATTGTAAATGTACCTTAAGCACTTTCTCTCTTTGACTTTACTAATCAGCATTGTAAATGTACCTGAAGCACCTCCTCTCTGTGAATTAATCAGCCGTGCGACACCGACGGAGAAAAAAAATATTGGAGGGAGCCACTATTTGAAGTTTGTATTAAGTTTTAAACAAAACATAATATAATCTGTCGTGTTGTTTCGATGCAAAATTTAAACTTTATTCCATTTAATTTGATAAGACTCGCAAATCAGAGTTTTAGATGAAGGTATAATCAGTGTATAATTGATGTTTATGTGTAATGTATTCCTACAATTAATTTTGTCAAATGACTAAAAATAATATTTTAAAGTATTTTGTTTTGATATTGCGAGGAATTAACTTCGCTACTTGAATAAAATATGTTTATCTTGTGAATATTTTACACACACGCACGCACACACACACATACACACACACACACACACACACACACACACACACACACACACACACACACACACACACACACACACAGAGGGAGAGATCGAAATCGACTCTAGTCTTCATACACACATAATAACTAATACTTCAAACTTATTTAAACGTCTGCTAATTTCTCTCTCATTACATTGATAAAGATGTCAAAATGACGAGAATGGTCGCTTCACTATAACTATACTGTATGCCATTTAATTAATTAAATAAGTCTTTATCCATTATCAAATACAATCAAAGGAAAGAAAACACCATCCTTTTGCATGCCAATTTCAACTAAGAAAAATGTTAGGCCACACACTGCAATTTCACTTGAGAAAAATGTTAGCATGCACGCCAGTTTCATGTATAAAAAAAATCTCAAATTAAATGCCAGTTTCGTGTACAAAAAAATCTCAAATTACATGCCAGTTTCGTTTACAAAAAAAAAAAATTAAATGCTTGTTTCAGAGTTTCCGTCTATCCTTACATTAAGCTGATTAGCAAATGAAGTGGAAGGATTACAGTTAGTCAGAATACATTGGAAACTCATTTGTTTTTCAACAATCACAGTGTGGGTACAATTGTTGTCACGTTTATCATATACAGTATTTCTTTTGATGCTAACCAAATCAAGCAGTCACAATATTTCTTTTGGCATCAAGCAGTCACAATATTTCTTTTGGCGCTAACCAAATCAAGCAGTCACAACATTTCTTTTGGCGCTAACCAAATCAAGCAGTCACAATATTTCTTTTGGCGCTAACCAAATCAAGCAGTCACAATATTTCTTTTGGCATCAAGCAGTCACAATATTTCTTTTGGCGCTAACCAAATCGAAAAGTCACAATATTTCTTTTGGCGCTAACCAAATCAAGGGTCACAATATTTCTTTTGATGCTAACTAAATCAAGCACTGAAGCAGTCTTAATATTTCTTTTGACACTAACCAATACATTATTTCTTTGGACGCTAACCAAATCAAGGGTCACAATATTTCTTTTGACGCTAACCAAATCAAGCAGACACAAAATTTCTTTTGACTCTAACCAAATCAAGCAATGCAGTATTTCTTTTGACGCTAACCAAATCAATGGTCACAATATTTTTTATGACTCTAACCAAATAAAGCAGTCACCAGCTGTAAAGAAACATTTCTGATGTGTTAAATTTATATAGCAATTTACTTTTACAATATGGCTTACGATTGTATGCGTTCTTTGCAAAACTTGTCTACAATCAAAGTGTGTGTCTAGTGAACATGTCTGTCTTTAATCAACACGTCTGTCTAATAATCAAATTTTCTGTACATCAATGTCTGTCTTGAGCCAACATGAGTTTGTCCTCATCATTTGTTAAATCAATGTGTCTGTAATCAATGTCTGTCTATAATCAACTTGTCTTCATCAACGCCTCTGTTCAGAATCAACCTATCTGTAATCAGCATTGTATAAAATCAACTTGTATCTAATCAATTTGTCTGTAATTAAAGCTCCTGGCTATATGCAACTTATCTCTTATCAAGACGGTTGTTTATATTTAATGTGTCTGTAACAAACACATTTGTCTATACTCAACTTGTCTCTAAAATCAACTTGCCTGTCTATACTCAACTTGTCTCTAAAATCAACTTGCCTGTCTATATTCAACTTGTCTCTAAAATCAACTTGCCTGTCTATACTCATCTTGTCTGTCTATATTCAACTTGAATGTAACAGCAGATCTGCCTATATTCAATTGACCTTTAATCAGCTCGTCTGTCACTATTTTTAACTTGTCTCTCTAACCAACACATATCTCTATATTCAAAATACGTATATATGTTATTCTGTCTTCACTTGCATTTTGGCGATAGCCTAATGTCTGTCTGTGCGCTATCTCGTAAGACGTAAATAGTGAACGAAGCTTCACCTTTACGCTGTACGTAATAAATGGCGTACCGCCTTTAATTAAAGAAATAAGCTGACGTAAAGATGACGTACCGTCCTTTATAGAATATCAGCGTGTCAGCTAGCAAATAAAATATACACAGCGAATGGAGTTTCGGTCCAGAAAGCTACACTTACGATTTTTGCAACGAGTGAAGTTTACATGTCGTTCAGTGGGCATTACCTCAGACAAAATCATGTGATGCTTAAAATAAAATCTTCTTCGCTTCTGATTAAATACTGAACTCCTTTTGCTTTGGTTTACTTATGAAGAAAATACAGTTCTACTATTTTTCCGCTTTGATAAAGATGTCTTGCTAAGTGTAATTAACCAAATGAAACGGATGAGCACATTTATCGGATAAGGGAGATTATACACTTTTGTTTCCTCTTTCTACATCGGTAATAACCACTCTCTGAAGGAAATCTTTTATAAATTACAAATTCTTTTTCCTCTCTTAATTTGTAAAAGTTAGTCCATTAATTTCAGTGCAAATGCAAATAGAATATTGAGTTTATACATTACATTAGATAGAAGTTAGCAAGTCACGTTATATTAGTAGTACACAAAACTGTCAAACGACGTGTGTTGTAATTAGGTGTTAATAGTACACACAAAGACTGTCAAAAGACGTGTGTTGTAATTAGGTGTTAATAGTACACACAAAGACTGTCAAAAGACATGTGTTGTAATTAGGTGTTAATAGTACACACAAAGACTGTCAAAAGACGTGTGTTGTAATTAGGTGTTAATAGTACACACAAAGACTGTCAAAAGACGTGTGTTGTAATTAGGTGTTAATAGTACACACAAAGACTGTCAAAAGACGTGTGTTGTAATTAGGTGTTATATTAGTAGTACACATAAATTGTCGAAGATGCTTTGCAAATAGGCGTTATAATAATTAAGTAGTAGTAGTCATGGCAATGTTTGTTGTTGAGGTATTGATTGTGTGATGGTAATGTGATGTTGGTAGTTGTATTATTACTGTCGTAGCATTAGCTAATTTGGTAGTGGCAATTTTTGTTGTAGTATTGATTGAATAGTGGTAATTTGGTAGTGATCATTACTGGTGCTAGTAACAATATCACAGTCTATTAAAAAAACACACACACACAGCTACTACTACACTAACAAGTAGATACTTGAAAGCGATAATAAAAATGATATCTAAAAATTAAACAGAAAAGAAAAGAAAAAATAGAAACTTTTAAAAAATGAAAAGAAAAAGAAATTGCACGAATTATAGCACATCAGTAGGTAAGCGAGGAAAGAATGCACGTCACACTGAATGAAGAAAAGTAACTCACGCGAGAAAGAGATACGGAAAAGCCTGCCTGACACGACCCCACCTTATGATAACCCCAGTTACCTGCGAGCCGAGTCACAACAGAGAGTGAAAAGACACAGATGACGTGAGGAATACATATTTACCTGCTGCTCTAAAGTTAGATGTTGACGATAAACTACCAAGCGCCACATCACTACAAGGAAGCAGAAATACCCGGTCCACATACCCAATATATTCATGCAAGTTCTGCACTTTGTTCTGTCAATGAGTCCTTTCCCCATCCCACACAGACACACATATTCGCACACAATCCCCATCCCATACAGACACACATATTCGCACACAATCCCCATCACACACAGACACACATATTCGCACACAATCCCCATCCCACTCAGACACACATATTCGCACACAATCCCCATCCCACACAGACACATATTCGCACACAATCCCCATCCCACACAGACACACATATTCGCACACAATCCACAGCTTCTCAACACGTGACAGTAACAAAATAATTCTAAATACACTTCATTTAAACTTATTTTTTAAAAAGTCTCTATGATCTTAACATTAAGCTAATCTACATTCTACATAAAATAAATATCACATGTTCCTTATTTTAATCATTTTGATTTTAAAATGTATCCGAAATACAATGATTAATTAAATAATGTAGCCTACATTACAAATGCTGTGATTTCCTTTGTGCAAATTATAAAAAATGGGAACATTTAAAACAAATGTCGTTGTGCCAATAAACGAACTCTATTAAACAAACAAACAAAAAATAACAACAAAAAAAGCCAAGAACAAACACTGCCAAATTTATATAAACCATTTAGAATACATCTAACATAAAGTGTCGACTATTTGTTTAAAATTGAAAGAAAAAATACAGATTAAAACACATTATATCATATAGTGACAAAACCGAAAATATAATTATTAGCAGCTCACTTTTAATGTAAAAACACACTACAATAAATTGTATATAATATTAATATAGACTGTATAAGTGAGAGATGAATGGAAGGAAGGAGGGAGGGAATAATGGATAAAATTGAAAAGAAAATAGAGACTTTGACAAGAGTTAATTCCTTGACATCGTTAATACGGACAGAAAATTTAAATAAAACCATACATTTCTCAAGACGACAGTAGACTCAAACAAGCTTATACTGTTAATTATATTCTATTACGAATACAAGCACTCAACATCAATATAAATTACAGATAATTTTACAATTTGTACGTGCTTAGCGCGTGTGAAAACTGAAGGTAATTTTTGATTGTATGATTATGTGTTCGCACGCACTAACAGATTTTTTCGGGCGGTGGTGGAGGAAGCTTTGTGCATGCTACATGTACAATATTATCTGAAGTTAAACTGAAAAATGTATTTTAAAAGCATATAGCAAAAAGAGAAATGAAGATGAACACGATGTGACCAGTTATGATTTTAATAAGCCAATATATTTTGAAAGCACTATGATGAGCAGAACAAATAAAAGTATATAATGTGAACAACCATTTTAAAAAATAAGCAAATCTATTTTGAAAGCACTATGATGAGCAGGAAAAAAAAAATAACGTATATAATGTGAACAACCAGGCTTAAAGGAAACAAATATATTATGAAAGCACTATAAGAACTGAAAAGAATCATGTGCGTAAAGTGACAAGCATAGAAGGAAGCAAATGAATTGAAAATTTTAAAAATATATATATTTCAAAATGACATTTGAGAATTCGATTAAAACAAACAGCATAGTTGAGAGAAATAATCTATTCTTGTCATAAGAGCAAGGCAGACAAGCACACTCGGACTCTTACGAGAGAAAATCGTGAATATAAAAGTTAATCTGTAAGTTCTACGGAATGACGTGTGACAAGGTTTCCGGTTTGTGTCTTCGAAATAAGCCAGGGTTAATTGTATTAAAGAACAGTCGAGAATTGCACTCGCTACTGGCTAAGACAAACGCATGCATAATATTTTGAAACGGCTGACATGCATAAACGCTCGCACACACTCACACACTTACACGCATCGTTGCAACCGTTTGCATGCAATGCTTCTATACAAGTATGTCAAGATATTTATTGTAAACATAATATTGCAGATGACTTTGTCAAGAACATAATATCGGCTTTTACCGAGTCATCCACAAGTATGACAAGTTATTTGTTGTAAACATAATATTGCAGATGACTTTGTCAAGAACATAATATTGACTTTTACCGAGTCATCCACCTATAGTCCGTACCGTGTACAAGCAACAACAGAAATTCAGTCTGTACCCCACCCATCTCTTGATCTAGGGTGTAGTTTTCTCTGCCCCACGTATGTACGTAAGTTCAAGTACCACTCACGCCCCCACTTCTCTTAGCACACACACACATACACACACACACACACACATACACACACACACACGCACGCACGCACGCACACACGCAAATAAATTTCTACTTTCAGGATTATAGAAGTGGTAGCTTATTATGTCATTTTTCTTCTCTTTATGTTTTTAGTTTATTTGTAGGGGTAGTGTGCTCGATCAATGGTCATGATATTTCAGCTTATTTTGACATTTCATTTCCACATACAGAAATGTGCTGATGATGAGCGGAGTAGATAAAGAGAGTTTGATTATTAGAACATATTGATTTCTTATCAAATTTAACATTTAAGGACGTTATCATACAGCTTTCATTTGGATCACAAGTCATTATAGAGTAGTTTTACTAAGTCAGCTACTGATAACTTTAGTGACTCAGGCATCCTACAGACTTGGATCATGTTGGTTGCCTAACGGTCTCCGAGACGAAATTTTGTTGCATGCGCGCGCATACACTACTATGACTATAGAGACGCGCTTCCGACCAGATATTTTTGTCTTCCGACGTTACAGATCTACGCCCGTAGATCTTATCGGCAAAAGTGATTTTTAAGGGCGTTTAAGGGCGTTTAAGGGCGTTCTGCGCTAAATCTAACTTTGGGTAGTGAGTGGAAAGGAATTTCTCGAAAAGCTAATATGATGTCTCAGCAAAAATTACCCGCCTTAAGGAACAACTAATGATGTAATGTGACTATGAGACTGAGTCATAACTCTGTTTTCGAAGATTTTGCTAGGCGCCTCACACAGCACGGATATTTGTAACGAAGTAGTTTAGATCTGTTATCTTTACTGAGTGTATATAGAGTTCGAAAAAAAAATTGTCTCCCTTTCACAGATATGTTTATGAGGGCCAGCCACGAAAGACGTCTGCCCGCTGGCAAAAGGATACATAACTTGGCAAAGTGCCATTAGATAGAATCGTGATTTCACAGAAAATATGAAAAGTAAACTACTAAATAGAAGATAACTTGTATGAATTGTGAAAGGGTTTGGTACAGTCGAAATTCACTGTAAAAATTTAAATCGCTCTGTCATTGGCAGTTGAATATGTGTCCGTGTTTAAATATGTGAAACTTAACTAATATTAATGTGTCAAATTTTACATCTATGCTAAGTTTCTATGGTTAATCTTTACGAAGATCTCGTTAAACAACAGTCTAATACTATGTTATTAACCCTCTCTATACACTACACTTTTATTTTGAGGTATTTTGTATGCAGTATTAAAAATGTTTATAGGAGACACCTCATGACCTACTAAATAAATTCAATGACCTAGTAGACAAATCACCACAAATAGCTAATAACCTACTAGATAAATTCACTCAAGTAACAAATGATCTACTAGACAAATTAACACAAATAGCTAATGACCCACTAGACGAATTCACAGAAGAGACTAATAATGATCTTGACAAATTCACACAAATGAGTAATGACCTAATGGACAAATTCACAAAATATCTAATGACCTATAGGACCAACACACAAATGCCTAATGATCTAATGGACCAATTCATACAAATGACTAATGATGTAATGGACCAATTCACACAAATGACCAATGACGAAATGGACAAATTACACAAATTACACAAATATCTAAAGACATATAGCACCAATACGCAAATGCCTAATGATCTAATGGAACAATTTACACAAATGCCTAATGACCTAATGGACCAATTCACACAAATGACTAATGACCTAATGGGTCAAATCACACAAATGACCTAATGGACCAATTCACCAAAATGAATAATGACCTAATGGACTAATTCATCCAAATGAGTAATGACCTAATGGATCAAGTCACACAAATGACCTAATGGACAAATGGACCATTTCGCACAAATGAGTAATGACCAAATGGACCAATTGAGACAAATGAGTAAAGACCAAATGGACCAATTGAAACAAATGACTAAAGACCAAATAGACCAATTCACACAAATAACCAATGACGAAATGGACAAATTACACAAATATCTAAAGACCTATAGGACCAATACGCAACTGCCTATGATCTAATGGAACAATTTACGCAAATGTCTAATAACCAATTCACATAAATGATTAATGACCTAATGGACCAAGTCATACAAATGACCAATGGCTACTTGACAAATTAATATAACTAATTAGCTAGTAGATAAATTCACTCAATTGACTAATGACTACTTGACAAATTCAAGCTAATGACTAATGAACTACAAGACAAATTCAAGCTAATGACTAATGACCTACTAGACAAATTCATACAACCAATGATCTACTAGACAAATTAACACAGCTAATGACCTACTTGACAAATTCACGCATATGTCAAAGAATGACCTCGACAAATTCATTCAAATTACTAAAGACCTACTAGACTAATTCACAATTAATAAATAATTAATGACATACTTGAATAATTCATATAAATAACTAATAACTAGACAAATTCATAAAATATTACTAATGACCCACTAGACAAATTCATACAAATAATTAATGACCTACTAATATAAATGTATTTACTTAGCTTACATATATTAGAAGCAGTCTTCAGAGAACTCCCGGACAATGAAAAGTTGTATGGCTTACACATTGTGCGAAATAATGTAGTCCTATTGTTTGGTTTTTTAAAAAAAATAATACTTATTTAAAAAAAACAAAATCGCATTCTTTATTGCGTTCATCCGTACGAACATTGGAATACTGTTACAAGTGCTTATCATTATCGTCAACCTCGTTGTAATCATGGGCTTACAGCCTTCAGATGCATCTTGCTTTCGTCAAGACGCGCTCGGATGACCATTCAACGCTCAGATGACCATTCAGCTCACAGATGACCATTCAACTCTCAGATGACCATTCAACTCTCAGATGACCATTCAACGCTCAGATGACCATTCAACTCTCAGATGACCATTCAACGCTCAGATGACCATTCAACGCTCAGATGACCATTCAATGCTCAGATGACCATTCAACTCTCAGATGACCATTCAACTCTCAGATGACCATTCAACGCTCAGATGACCATTCAACTCTCAGATTTCCATTCCCTCACATTTCTGCCGAAATAGCAAATGGGTATACATGTGCGAGAGTGGATGGCAAGAGACGGATAAAATTGAATAGAATGGATGAAAGGAAGGACGGACGGACAGACAAGATGCGATGGAAATGCTACAAAGTAAGACAGTCAGAACGCTGCAGGCTACATATGTAGCCCAAAAGGTGATAAATGTATATACATGTACTAAATGTATTTTGTTCTTCTTTCCTCCCCCCCCCCCCGCTTTCTTTCTCTCTCGCTCTCTCCCCCTTTCTTTCTCTTAAGGTGACACTTACTCTGGAAAAAGATGCCGACATTCCCATCTGACAATAGCCTTGTTTGTTAAACTGATCCGTGAATATCGCCAGTCTATCCACAGCTATACAAAGTCATCAAAATCAACAGGTTAGACTGCGTTCATCGAAAATGGCGAGATTTCTTTTTTTTAATTCACAACGTTGTTGTGGAAAAAACCCACACACACTAAGACTTTTTTTATTCACACACACAGAATTCATAACGTGTCTTAGCGAATACTTTCGTGCTTTGTTCCAAGCGACTTTGTGAAAACACCAAGATGTTTTAGTTTTGTCTTGTCTTCACACATACGTCATTCGCGACGGACTCTCGTGTTTTAGTGGAGGTTGCTGTTGTTGTTTTCAGAAAAGCACCTCCTACCCCACCTCTACCCCTGGCGAGTGTGGAACCTATAGTTCTGCGAGACTCAGGGTGTAGGGATTCTGCAATGCTTAGGAGCATGCAACAGGCTCGGGAGGAAGAGAAAGGGCAGGGTCTAACCAAGGGACGGCTTTGGGTACGGGCACTCGGGTAGACAAGACTTCGGGCTTGTACATAGGCGAGTCCATGCAAAGTCAGCACCTTGGCGATGTTACGCAACATCTGTAAGCGACCAGCACTCTCTTAACACACGGCGATTCCGTTTAATACTGCACGCGAGTTTGTAAATGTATAAATGAAGTAAGAATAAAGTATTATTTTTTTCACGAGATGTGGACCTGTTTAAATTATAAAGTGGACGGTCCAGCGCTTCTGGCCTGGGCCGATTTTGATATACTTATGATGTTATCTGTGCTTCCTTAAAACTACTATAACTTGCATCATATGAAATTATTTAAATAGGTTAATAATTCTTTAAATTAACTCTGTGTTTGAGGAGGAAGAGGCTTGCCATATAATTTTGTCAGTTAATTTAATTTTTGTTATTGGCTCCGCTTTTAGGAAATTTTATTTGTTTGTTTACGCTATGAATCAAAGGGGCATTACTTCTGTAGTGAAGTTCAAAGTGCATTCGATGACCCCGGATCATGTCGCTGCCAGGTCATCGCAAATGCGCATAGACAATCGATCAAGTGAGTTGAAAACTAATTTAGTGAGTCAAAAATGTATCAGCCAAATCCATGACCTCTTAACTAACGTCACTTCATGAAATCTCCCTATTATGCAATTAGCCCTAGCTTACACACTTCTACACCATCTACTAAGGCGGAAACAAACCAGTAGTGTAACTCTCTGGCGTACAGAAAACAAAATATCAATACGAAGGCACCCGGTTCACTCGGAAGCCGGTTCAATCCATTAGAGACTTACACTGGAAAAGGCAGCAGAAAACCCGGCCTGGCAGTACCCCACTCTGTGATACTGGTCGCTCACCCAGCTGCCGTCTACAGCTAGAGGGTAGAATGTTCGAATCCCCATGCAAAAATAATTACAAGCTATGTTAGTGTGCACCAAACCCATCGCACGCCAAACAAAAAGACATGATTCAAGACAGGACACTGCAAACATCTATATATACAAAGAACAAAAATTAAAAAAACAAACAAAATTTTAAAGTATAAAATAAAGATTTTCCCCCAAGAGCAATGCTTAGTTAAGATATAATACTATATTCCTAAAAAATCAAGTATTAAAATAAATTACATAGTCACAAACTGTTTGTGCACACATGCAAGGTTGTATTTTGCATAAAGACACCTTTTACCAATCAATTAATAACAAAAATAGTATAAATAAATATATAAAACAAATACAAGTATACTTGCAAAATTATAATTATAAAAGAGAGATTTAGAAAAAAATTAAAATAGGTTGGTATTTACTGCAAATTTGTTGAGATTTTAGTCAAAAGAACTAATAACTAAGACTGCTATCCTTGCAAACTTTACCTAAGGATGATAGGAAAAAGACCTTTTAAAAATAATAAACTGTATAATTTATGATATAAAAGCTGTTTATTTCTTTAGCAGGAAGAAATATCGGGTTAGAAAGTATTTGTTATAAATTTATTACGATTTGACAGGTGGGGCTGGAGTTAGAGTTCTCCAATAATGGCACACGTTGACAGAAAGAATCTAGAGAAAAGGTGGAGGACTTTTCTTATGCATTTAGTAAGTGCATATAATCTGGAAAGGGGATGGGGTCATGATTCCAGCTATTTTTGTACAGATGGACAGAAGTTATGTGAGAGAATGAATATAAGAGAAGAAGGGAGGAATTAATTAGATAGATGTCTTTGTGTGTGTGTGTGTGTGTGTGTGTGTGTGTGTGTGTGTGTGTGTGTGTGTGTGTGTGTGTGTGTGTGTGTGTGTGTGTGTGTGTGTGTATGTGTGCGTGCGTGTGAAAGAGAGAGAGAGAGAGAGAAAGGGGAGTTAATTTGATAGCTGTCTTTGTTAAGTCCTCATTTACTGAAATTGTGACGATGGACAATGTATTGTGCACACAAAAACTTGCCAAGAATATTTTTTGTTTTTACGGAAAATGGTCAAAGTATCTACTGATATGGCATCAACAAGTGTTAGGAAATATGGACAGTTTTTATATTTTAAAAAAAGACAAGAAACCCCATTTAGTTAAGACGTTAATCCATGGATAGAAGATGGATAAGAGAGAAAGATTTTAATTATAAAACCAACTGACTCACAGAACATATAGATGACGTAATACAAGCCAGGGTGAGCGTAAGTGAACGGTAGTTAGGGACGCGGGAAGAAGGGAGAGAACGAAAGAGAAATGTGATGCTGGTTTTACTGAAAAACAAAACTCTTTTTCTGAATATGTAAGAGTTAATTAACCACCGAGATAACATCAAAGCCTGGATTGTACAAAAAAATGTTATGGTCAAATTAAGTGCAAGTATAAATAAATATTTAACGATGTCATATCTTAATTTTCTCATAAGATGAGTGAGATAAACTATGTGCAAAAGAAGCGAGACCATATGCTATTTAAAAACAAAGTTATAATAAAATAATAAGTAACAGAAAAAATTCATAATGCATTGCATTCAAGAACCACAAAATGAACATCATTCTTAAATAAAATAAATCCCCGCCAAAAAATAGTCCAAACCACCACCGCACATTCGATACATATCATATGCGATACACGTGCACATACACGAACTTTAAATAACAATAACTGTTATTGGATAAAACAAATTTTCATCAACATGTGCATTTGCTTAGATTAGGCCAATTCAAACTAAGTGCAAAACTCGCCACCGATCGTGTTTCTACCCGGACCGTTCTTAGAACCGGCCATATACCCTTATTTTTTTAAAACATAAGCCGCTAACCAGCTACAAATAAAAAAGAAATATTTTTTTGTAATGAAAGCCTCTAAATCAATTTAAGAAAGATTTTTTTTTCCTGTAAAGTACATGCCTCTTACCAACAGTATGATCAGCAAATACATTTTTGTTTTCAGTTATATAAATAAGATTGCGTTTTCTTTAAATCATGTGATCCAATAGGAATGGAATAGTAACAAATGCTTTATTGGTTTATTTGTTGTTTATGGTTGATTGTTTATTTACTTTTTAAAAACACTTCATGTAAATTGAGTAGAATTCTTTCATCAGTTAACTCATTAATGATGTGTACTATTTGTTTGGTTTTTCTTCTTGTATTTTTCATCGAAGAAGAATGATAAAAGGTAATAAAGAAGGAAAAAAGGCTAGAACAAAACACGACTAATTCTTAACAAAGCACGTCGTTTGTACTCGGCCTTAACCTAACCAAACCAGAAATTAAAAAAATATTAAAATCAAGCAATAGGTACATAATATTCAAATAAATGCATAAATATGAGCACAGTTTTGCAGGTGGAAGAGAGTATTCTCTCTTCTCAGCTATAGCAATGCAAACAAAATAAATATATATGTTTTCAAATAATGCTTTCTTTTTTTTAAAAAAAAAAACTATTCGCTCAAGACAGCTTGATCCGACGCAATGAGAGCAAAACAGAAGTCTCATATGAGCATCCACTTCCAAACTCAAAGCTCGGGGCATTCGTTCCCCCATCCCCAGCTCTCATCCCCTTTCCCTTGCCTCCAACAGTTCCAACATCAAGCAGGGAAATCCCGGACGACTCCATGACTCTTGAAGTTTCCACTTCAGAAAGGGGTAACATCCGGGCAATGCGGGTGAGTCAGATAAGTATGCATGTTCCGTGGCAGCAGAATTTGATAGGTAGACCAGGGGGATGGAAGTGGGGTCTTTAAGCAGATGCCAGTGTGGCAAGAACCAATGTAGGAAGCATAACAAAGCAAGCGCGATTCCAAAAGGGAGCGAACTCCATCATGCGGCATGTGTGATAACGTGCTTTAATTAAACCCTCTAGCTGAGATTAATGCAGTCTGTGACACGGAGCTATTTCCATATCTATGCAGTCTTTAAATCCCCCCCCCCCCTTTTTAAATTTTATTTTTACTTTCAAACTGACTTTTAGATTTCAAAGAGAAGATGTAGGCATAGAAAAATCACCGTCGTATTTATTGTTATTACCACAATACATGTCTTATTACCATAATGCATGTCTTATTACACAATACATGTCTTATTGCCATAATGCATGTCTTATTACACAATACATGTCTTATTGCCATAATGCATGTTTTATTACACAATACATGTCTTATTACCATAATGCATGTTTTATTACACATGTCTTATTACCATAATGCATGTCTTGTTACACAATACATGTCTTATTACCACAAGACATGTCCTATTACCAATATACATGTCTTATTATCTTCTTACAAGCACAAAGTAAAGCTCAAGTTACATTATTATTTATTTATTTTGTGTATTCTGGACGTAAATATTCTAATGGTGTCTAGAATTTTGTTTTAATAATACCAAAAAGTGATAAATATAAACGTCTTCATTTTCTTTCCATTTCTTGAATAAAAACTATAGTTTATGCTCAAAGTCAAAAAATATTTTAAGGTGTACATTATTTCCGACTGGTTATGTTGGGTGGGCAGGAAGGGGTTATGTCCACTTCCAACGTGCTCGCTGATTTCGCAGACAGACGGTAAATTTGTGTAGTGTATATATCACAGTGCCTTCTAATCTAGGTCAAAATGAAACAAGAATGCAAGGCGCCTAAATTATTTTTTTTATATAATTAATCTATTCCTATTCATTAGTTACACGAAAAGTAAGCTATATATTAACTAACGAACTTTGTATAATGAGCCTGCTTCTCTTCAAGATTTTAGATGTTTGTGTCTCAACATAAGCAAATCGCTTATTCACATAAAGTAAAGAGTTTAAATAGTTCTTCTCGTAAATTAAAATCTCTAAGCTTATTCACATAAAATAAAGATTGTAACTAGTTCTTCTCGTAAATTAAAATCTCTAAGCGCTTTTCACATAAAATAAAGATTGTAACTAGTTCTTCTCGTAAATTAAAATCTCTAAGCGCTTCACAAATGGTACACATCTCGTCAATTCCAAACCAGTGGGTGTGCGTATGGGTTGGAAAAAACGATCACAAACAACCAGGTGCGGTTTGGAACCTCCGTTCACCCGTTGCCGTCTAGACCTCGCGACCACCCAGATGTAATTTCAGAATTAAAATAACACAGAACTATATATTTGATCTGTCCAATTACTACGCTTGATCCTTAATTCGGAACTGCTGTGTACTCGGAATGAGCATAAATACTTATTTGATATGAAGTGCTTATAAATATCTACCATATGTATTTTATTATTATTATTGTTTATAATGATCTTCGCCTTTAGTTTAAAATATTTTTAGCTCCCCATCTATTTGTGTATATGTCTACATGCCCACTGAGGATACAATTATTGATTTACTTCCTGCAGACGAACACACTGGCACAGATTACAGATCTGTGCATTAAAGTATTCATTTGTTAAATTACACATTACGGTAAGACTAATACAAGTGATTATCTTCTCACTGTCTCGAAGTAACATTCTAGTTCTCTCTCTCTCTCTCTCTCTCTCTCTCTCTCTCTCTCTCTCTCTCTCTCTCTCTCTCTCTCTCTCTCTCTCTCTCTCTCTCTCTCTCTCTGTGAAATAAGGATTTAAAACTTTCTCGCTATAGTACTGCATTTGTGAATTTTTCTCTGAAGTACAGCCTAATATTAATTAGCTCAATTTATTTTATTTCTCTTATGCTACGCGTGTACAGCATCTCCATCAAGTTTCTCTCCAAGGGCTTATTACTGTCTCCATCAAGCCTCAAGTTTCTCTCCAAGACTCTCCATCAAACCTGCAATTTCTCTTCAAGACTGTTTCCATCATGCCTAAAGTTTCTCTCCAAGGGCTTATTACTGTCTCCATCAAGCCTCAAATTTCTCTCCAAGGGCTTTTTACTATCTCCATCAAGCCTGAAGTTTCTCTCCAAAGGGCTTATTACTGTCAGTCAGAGATTTGCATACTAAGTTCATTACCATTCTATCTCGAGCTAGGTTTCTACTTCCTTCTCAACTGACAAAATAGTTTTCGATCGAGCATCCAATTTATCTCTGAGCTACCAGATTTATAGCGTTTGAACGAGTGTTCTTGTTATCTCTGAGCTACCAGATTTATAGCGTTTGTATGAGTGTTCTTGTTATCTCTGAGCTACCAGATTAATAGCGTTTGTATGAGTGTTCTTGTTATCTCTGAGCTATCAAATTAATAGCGTTTGAACGAGTATTCTTGTTATCTCTGAGCTACCAGATTTATAGCGTTTGTATGAGTATTCTTGTTATCTCTGAGCTATCAAATTAATAGCGTTTGAACGAGTATTCTTGTTATCTCTGAGCTACCAGATTTATAGCGTTTGTATGAGTATTCTGATTATCTCTGAGCTATCAGATTAATAGCGTTTGAACGAGTATTCTTGAAATCTCTGAGCTACCAGATTTATAGCGTTTGTATGAGTGTTCTTGTTATTTCTGAGCTATCAAATTAATAGCGTTTGAACGAGTATTCTTGAAATCTCTGAGCTATCAGATTAATAGCGTTTGAACGAGTGTTCTTGTTATCTCTGAGCTATCAAATTAATAGCGTTTGAACGAGTATTCTTGAAATCGCTGAGCTACCAGATTTATAGCGTTTGTATGAGTGTTCTTGTTATTTCTGAGCTACCAGATTTATAGCGTTTGAATGAGTATTCTTGTTATCTCTGAGCTATCAAATTAATAGCGTTTGAATGAGTATTCTTGTTATCTCTGAGCTATCAAATTAATAGCGTTTGGATGAGTATTCTTGTTATCTCTGAGCAATTAAATACTTTACGATCTAGCATTTTATTTTTTCTTTGGAGAGGACGACTTATTACTAACTGTAGTTCTCTTTGAGCTTAAGTACTGTTTTGTTCTAGAAGGGACATTTTTTCTTCTTTTCAGAACTATTGAGTTAGCATTACTTTATATAATTATTAAAACCACGTCATCATCTGGGCGCATGAAAACAAACACGGGGGTTGTTCTAAAATTCTATATATAACTCAAACGTTTCCGGAAAGATTAAATTGGTGAGAGTCGCAAGGAATCTCTCGATTGCCGAAGTATTTATGTAAATTAGCGTTTTCCAAAATTATGAAGTTCTATCGATTATCTCAGTCTTTCCCGTAAGTGAGAAACCATAATATATTTAAATCTGACGAGATGAGCATTAGAACTTGTTTCTAAAGTTATTGGCCGTCCAGTAACTCACATTGTGGTAAACGACAGGTTTATAGAAAGGACTATTAATAATAAATAACATATATTTTAAAAAAATACAGATCCATTAATATGGGGCGCGGCGGGGAGGGGGAGGTGGGCGCCGGATGTCTGTGTGTCTACATTCGTTATATTCAAACGATCCATTTTCGAACGATAAACATAACTATTTTCAACAAATAAAACCAGAAAATAAAAATTTCATGTCGTTTTGAAGTACATTGCATTATTTGTAATGTATATTTTATCTGTATACTGACATTTGAAAATAATCAAAAACACATTTTGTAAAAAGTTCAATTTTGCGAATGCACAAGATGAATAAATCTTTCACTTTTAAAAAATATGAACGATGTCTTACATAAATTAAACAGCAATAACAAAATATTTCCTTTAAAATAGTAAGATGTGTATATACTTAGACGTAATATTTGTGTAGGTTGGAAAACAAATGCAAACATTCAAAACAAAACGAATAAAATTGTACAGTATTCAAATTATATGTACAAAAGAATCGTATCTTCTAGATGAACATTTGTTACTCATAATTCAAGATCATAACTTTGTGTAGAGTTTTTCAGCCAGGGAAATGATAATGAAACAGTAGGAAGTTTAGTAAGGTCAAGGCTAACTTTCCTGCACGTGCACGCGCATGCCTGATGGCGATCACGTGATCAATAAGCATGAGATGAAATGAGAATGCTTAGTCGAATGAAAAATACGCCATGCATTTAAGAATGGCACTGGTCACTTAAAAAAAACTTCATGCAAAATTATCAACAAAAGGAAAGTCACCTGGCAAACAGGAGTTACCATGATCAATAATTATTTTAAATATATTAACGAAAAATTAATAATTTAGAAAACTAGAATTGCATATGTGTAGACACATAACTAATTTATTTAGGAAGTTAATTATAATAATAACCCTAAAACATTGGGTCTACTAACATAATTCTAAATTAATAAATAAATGAAAGAAAGAAAGAAAGAAAGAAAGAAAGAAAGAATTTAAAAGCCTCAATCTATTCCCCTTCACAACATATTTGATCTGCAGGCAAAAATGAATAGGGGGAGAGGGGAAACAACCCCAGAACAACACACGCGCACAAAAACAACAAGTGCATAATGTTCACGGCCAGAGTCATGTTACCTGCTCTGCAAGGTGCAAATTCCTCGTACTGAGTCGTTGAGGCTTTCGACACATAACATATTCCGACTGGTTCCCTTTTGTCCAGAGCAGCAGAAAAATACACGTACCTTGGTGCACACGCCTGAACAAAATAAAATGCAGAGATTAATGGTTATTTTCACTAAAAAAAATCTGATCAAGCTTATCAATCAATTAGGTTTCAACTTTTATCTAAGGCATACAACTAGTATAAGTACAAGACAGTTTGTAAGCTATTTAAACTAAGGGGACAGTACTCGAAGTGAAAACTACTAAAATAATCAGTGCGCGAATGTTATGGAATGTGTGGCCTTTCTAACTTTACATAAAATAAGTGATACCTTCCACGAAGATATATATTTCTTTTTTTTATTTGGGGGAGAGGGGGAAGCAGCAGAATGAGTGGATGCTGGGTTTTGTTGTAGTTTTTTTTAAAATCAGAACTTATTTTATCAATAAGACAACAATTTTCGAATAGCATAAAACTTTGTAAACTTAAGGGATGTCTGTTGAGAGTGACAGACTTTCGCTTTGGCTGTGTACTTTCTGGATGCCGTAATTCAGATCCGTGTATAGTGTATTTGTTCGTGTGTTTATGTGTTTGTAGTTTATGTGAGAGTGTAGATTGTCATTGTGTTTGCATATTTGTGGTGTATGTTTGTGCTGGTGGAGTACTTGTGTATTTGTACGTGTTTGTACGCATGTTTGATTGTGTTTGAATCGTGTGTGTGTGTGTGTGCGCGCGCGCGCGCGTGTGATTGAAAGAAGAAAAAAAATATTAGAAAACTAGCATTTATATAAAGCGCGAGTCGTGGCTTAGGGATATGATTAAGTGAGGGTTACTGGAAGACATAATGACTCGTTAGGTTCAGTAATCGTTGTTAGATAAATTTCATAGCAGGAACTAGAAAACAAAATATATTTTCAATAATTCTACACATAAATTTCCAGTGTTTACATCTACAAATACCGACTGTACATACGAACATAAATAGACGAACATACATACAAAACACATATATCTTTGTTCTTTTTCTTAAACAGCAAAGAAAGAAAGAGCATCTCTCTGTTACGCTAATCTGCGCGCGCAACTCCCATTTAGTTGTGACGCAATGCAGTGCATCTTAGTTCGTGTAACGTTGTCCGTCATGATGTCAGGGTATTATCCTGATCTGACACATCTACATATATTTACACAGACGTCTATACAAATTTGCACAGCCAGGCAGAACGCAATTTGCAGCTGACAAACAGGCACGGCAACCTAGGGTCGATGTTACGTATTAACACAAATGCCAACTTTACTTATCACAACAGACACAGAACAACAAAAATGCACTTGCTAAAGCGACACAGGGATAAGATGCATACTTAATACTTAATACCATCCGATGACACTCTCAACAGTACTTTAAATGCATGGATATAAGGTAAACGTAAACATGAATATGTATTTTTTTAAAATTCAAATAGAACTTTCAGCTTTCTTCATATAAGTACATGTACATAGTTTATTATTTACAACTTAAAAAATCATTTAGGTATATAATTTAGCTTTTACTTCATTTTAGTATCTATAATATACATTCCCAAACTTGGAAAAAAGTTTCCTCAAAAACTAGACAGATCTCACCATTCTTCAACATCAACACAGCATTCGAGATCACAAGAAACAAGAGTAACCTCCCCTTCTCCACGTGCCGACAAACTTAACAAATTACAATCAACACTAAAAATCCAACGTCTATTTTGAAAAAACAAAACAAATATAAGTACTAAGTGTCTGTAGTTTGTTCAATTTTCCTTTGGTCAGACCAACCCCCAAGTTGATGTTAATACTTAAAAACAATCTCCACAAAGAATTATTATCATTTTAAGTTGTCTGGTGCTAAAGTTTTTACTTATTATGTGCTTGTCGCGAGCAACAGCACAAAGAATAAAAGTGACCAAACTGTCCTGTTTTGTCACCTCAGTTTTGCGTAAGTAAACGAAATTATGTCCACAACACTTTTTTTACTATAATACAGCCTGGCATTTTGTCCACAAGACAGACTAATATAACCCTGTATTTTGTCCACAAGACAGAATAATATAACCCTGTATTTTGTCCACATGACAGAATAATATAACCCTGTATTTTGTCCACATGACAGAATAATATAACCCTGAATTTCACCACAGGACAGAATAATATAACCCTGTATTTTGTCCACAAGACTCATTGAATAATATTGCCTGGCTATTTAATCATTGAAGATTATCATCACGTTAAGACAAAGTTGATGTCCTTTCATAATTCTGACTGACTTCCTTGATGCTTCTTGATAAAAATAGAACAAGGCATGGATGTTTTGAATGATAAAAATAGAGCAGGGTATGGATGTTTTGATTGATAAAAATAGAGCAAGGCATGGATGTTTTGATTGATAAAAATAGAGCAAGGTATGGATGTTTTGATTGATAAAAATAGAGCAGGGTATGGATGTTTTGATTGATTAAAATAGAGCAGGGTATGGATGTTTTGATTGATTAAAATAGAGCAGGGCTGGGATGCTTTGCTTGATAAAAATAAAAGACTAGAAAAAATCGTCTGATTTTGTCTGATTTCGTCTTACATTTCGTAATTAATTTGTTTTATGAATACAAATGAATACAAATACTTTTCGTAAGTTCAGGGATGGAGAAAATCTTCTAGGACTAGTGTTAAGTTGGCGTTGTGCATTGTTAATGGACTCAAAAGTTAATTGGACACCCACCACCCCATCTCAACTTACCACCACAACAGCATAGAAACAAGAGTAATGTATAACTTAATTATTAGCGTACATATAATTAATATATGTATAGTCTACACACGAGATACAGCTCGCTCTCTGAATCGAGAGAAAAACATTTTTTCTAGAAGACTGCTTTTCAGCTTTTAACGCTCTAGACGTGGAGACATTTGGTAAATCTCAGTCTTCATCCGGGACATTTGGTAAATCTCTGTCTTCATCCGGTTTAAGTATTTCTTTCTCCCCGTTTCTTCAAATATGTCTAAAAGCGTATTTCCCCTCCCACACCCCCAGATCATGTGAGATGTTATGTACATGAGCATGTACTCGTCATTCGTACGTGAGTACTAGCAAATCGCTTCACTATTCCTTTCATTTAGTACCACCGTACTTATCACGAGCTTGGGCTGTTTTGTTGACAGTAGGGTCACCTAAACCACTTGACCGCACCTGGCTAAACACTCAGACTCCCGGCATCCTTGCCACGTTCGCTCCCAATAACACTCTTCGTCTGTCTGACAAATGTGATGGGTATCAGATAACTCTTGACGCTCGTATTCCAGAGTTATCTTACTTGGCGGAGCTTTCCGTTCATTTATACTTTATAGGCAACCTTCCTTCATAGAGAAAACACTGCTCCTCTTCATAGACTTAACGAATTAAAAGCTCGCCTTTCTGCTTTTCATTAGTATTCATACACGGATGTTACTAGGAACGGGTTCAGACTAGATGTGAAATGAGGGGAGGTAATATTAGGTTAGTAGATGACAATGAATAATGGTTAGAGAGTATTAGCAGTAACATTGCTGTCGAACACAGCGTGTGGATGAAGATGGTGAAGGAGAAAAAAAAATAGAATATGAGTGATAGTTTAGGTGGAGACGATATTTTAAATATGAATAGTATTGAAGATAAAATTTAGGATATGAATAGAATTGGTAGATGTTCGAATGATTCTGAATTCACACTCACTAACGCACGCACATATATACACAACATTTTAATAAAGTACTAAAGTGAAAGTGAGAAAAGTGCGTCAGCATTAATGAAGCACAACTGGACACTCATTTCATCAAAGGAATTCGCTTGATTTGTAATCCGTGTATAAACACCGTCTCCGGAACAAGAATGAGAGGTTATGTCCCCTGAGTTACGCCTTTCTATTCATTGCCATGCGTTTCTCCATCCCCACTGGTGGTGATGGGTGGGTGGGTGGATGCGTAAACTGAATTCTTGCAAAATTAAAAGCATTGGAATTTAATTTAGTTTAAATTTAGCATTGCTCGAGTTTTGTGCACATGGCACACCAAGTGTTGTAACGCAGATACTCGTTGGCTGAAACTAGCAGGCAGGCAAACACAGCGATGTTTTATATTCATGCGAAAATTTACAAAGTGTTTAAATGACTTCACTAGCGTGAAGATAATTAAGCAACTTGGCGCAAAATGTACCAAGTTGTGTAGCGTCAAACTCAGTTTCGCTGTCACGATACAATCTGCAGAACTTTTCATGATTCTTATCGTCAGGCTGTTTATCCACAAAACTTTCTTGCACTTTTCTCTCATGACTCACTCAATGCGTCTCGTTCCCGCATTTCACTTCGTTCTTCATGTTGCAGAAAGGCTAGCTTCAAGACTTAAAAAGACGGGTAATAACAGTGATGAAACGTTCAGCTGAACTTACCCCAAACTGTTCTACAGTTCTTATTTACGCTGCTAGAAGTTCCCGCATTTCACTTCGTTCTTCATGTTGCAGTAATGCTAGCTTCAAGACTTAACAAAAGATGGGTAATGACACTTCAGTGATGAACCGTTCAGCTGAACTTATCCCAACTGTTCACAGTTCTTAGTCACGCTGCTAGACGTTCACATAATTTTTTAACATTGAGAAAAGAAAATCTCCCAATCTTACTAGATTAGAGGTGTGGCCACGTGCAAAATGGCACCAGATGTTTACAGCATCTTGCTAGAGTTCTCCATCTGATCATGTGTTCCGGCTCACAGCGCTATCTGGAGAAGTAAATAAACATGCTTCTCTCTTTCTCTCGGCACGGCTATTCAAGATCTATGACGTGTCACTTAACCCTCGCCTTGAACTTCCCTGATCTAAAGAGGCCAATGAACATTTTCTCAGTTTACAGCGATGAGAGGAGCGATTTTTGTTTGATTTGTTAGAAGTTTTTGTTTCTACAATATGTTGTGAATTGTCCGTGTGTGTGGGTGCGTGTGCGTGCGTGCGTGTGTCTGTGTGTGTGTGTGTGGGTGTGATTTTAACACCAGAGACTGGACAATGGCTTAATGTAAATTAAGTTGTTGTTTTGAAATAAAAATCATATATTTATTTATAAATTTAATAGTGAAGTGTTTGTTTCCTTTGAAAAACAAGGGAGAATTACTTTAGATCTGCAACTAAGAAGCCTTCAGTGTCAATACCTGTACATTTAACATGGGACAAAGCGTGTAACTAAGGATTGTTCAATGTCAATACCTGTACATTTAACATGGGACAAAGCGTGTAACTAAGGATTGTTCAATGTCAATACCTGTACATTTAACATGGGACAAAACGTGTAACAAAGGATTGTTCAATGTCAATACCTGTACATTTAACAGGGGACAAAAAGTGTAACTAAGGATTTTTCAGTGTCAATAACTGTACATTTAACACGGAACGAAACGTGTAACTAGGAAGTCTTCAGGGCCAATTCATGTACATTTAACACGGAACGAAACGTGTAACTAGGAAGTCTTCAGGGCCAATTCCTGTATATTTAACATGGGACGAAATGTGTCCTTACAACTAACAAGAGTTTCAAATCTCTAAAACCTCAGTGTTATGCCCAGCATAGGCTATACAGTGAGATGTTGATCCTTTCTCAGTTCCGATCCAGTCACAGCCGGTCAGGTAGATCCTTTGATTCCAGTCACAGCCGGACAGGTAGATCCTTTGATTCTAGTCACAGCCGGACAGGTAGATCCTTTGATTCTAGTCACAGGAAGTCGTCTATGATTGGCACAAACTTTGAATCTTTGAAGCTTGTGGAATCTAAATCAGTTCTTGCCAGTAGCCATTGTGCCTCATTTTGAATTTAAAGACTTATTTCGATCGACACGTCCACTGGAAATTCGGAGATGAAACCTGACCGTCTGTGTATAAGAAATCGCAGCCAAGCTGCATCTAGTCTTGTCCTTTCAATGACCAGACCATCGAAAATCCCTTTGCAGACATTTAATACGTAGGCCCTGCTGTCTTTTGTAACATGTCATCAATCATCAATCATCAGTCATCCACTAGAGAATACTACATTCAATGTCGACAAAATCCATTGCATGCTGACCTGCATTCTGACAACTTGACCAGAATCAGCAACCCCTACAAATTTAGTGTCCTTCCCCCTCCCCCTCCATATACTGTCAAGATCACAACTGCCAGCTGGCGATAACTCTGTTCCTGACGTGATCGGAACGAGAGTGAGCGATAGTTAACGCCCCCAAATCTTGAAAACTATTCCAAATGCAGTAGCCTGCCAGTTCCAGCTCCGACACCATCCAAAGTAATTTCCTCTCGTCGTGTCAAACAACAGCGGAGTGTCTCTCAATGTAGAGCGCACGTATCACAGTAAATACACCACCGTCGAGCTAAACGCTGATTTAAAATACCGGTTGCGGCTTGCTGTACTAAAGGAAAGGTTGTTGTAGATAGGAACACCAGAAGTCAATGGCATGTCCAGTTACGTTTGTTGCACAGTCGACCGATGCCTGCAGGGAAAGTGATTCGTAATTCTCTTACTTATGGCCGGTACAGGTCAGGACGTGAAGCTAAAATAAATTTTTAAGTAACGCATTGTGTTAATTAATGTCCGCAGCTTCGATTTCAACCTGTCAGTGCACACATTCAGCTTTAACGATATTTTCATTATTTCAACTAAGCTAATCAATTACGAGATATTAGAGCCCGGACTGAAGTGACGACATTTATATGTCGATGAGAGCAAGTGATGGTGTGTTAACAACAAGGAGTATGTGGGTGCGATGACGATAGTAATTATGAGTGTTGACGAAAGGAGTGATGAGGGTGTTGACACAGAGTGATGAGGGATGATAGGAAGTGATGAGGGTATTGACGAAGGAAGTGAAGAGGATATGTTGCAGATGCAATTATTCACAAACATAATGTGTGTCATAATTCATCGTAACACTTTAACGGTTTTAAATCAAACAATAAATATTCTGCATGCATCTGCAGTGTGAAGTGTAAAACACCCTTGCAGTAAAACACCCGTATAATTTTGTGAACGGGTGAGTGGTGGTGTAGGTGGTTGGAGATGTATCTTTACTTTTTATAGTGATTCCACATTTAGTAGAATTTACTCTTTTCTTCTCATATGCATATGAACACACAGACAAGCACACACACACACACACACACACACACACACACACACACACACACTACGCATGCATTATACAAAACGTACTTATTAAAATTTGCATTCTTCGGTCAGTGACATCATAAAACCAGAATTCGTCTTGATTGGGTAACTGAAGTTTTCAACAAAAAGTATTGTGCATAGATAGATAGATAAGAACTAAAATTAAAGCCGCAGTAAGCTGAAGAGTGTGCAGTGAACGTCTGCCATTAGAGAAAGACTGTATAAACATAAAAATATAGAGTAAAGATTCTATGGTATGGCAAGGAAAACAGAGTTCGCTTAATTAAGATTTTATTGTATGCCAAACAAATAGATTTTGTTTAACTAAGATTCTATGCAATCTATGGTATGCCAAGTAAATATATTTTGTTTCACTGATATGATTCTATGATATGCCAAGATAAATGGTATTGTTTAAGTAAGATTCTATGGTATGCCAAGATCAATAGGTTTTGCTAATTTGATAAGATTCTACACAAAATGTTAATACTGTAGTTTCCTTTCACAGACAAGATTTCACGTATTCTAAGATAAATAGGTTTGTTTTAAAAATTAAACACATATTTTCGCACGCAACTCATTTTCCGACAGACACAAATCACAATCACATAAGCACGCACACACGCACACACAAATACATGTTCACCACACATGAATACACTTACATTCCCGTTCATCACACACATCATAAATGCATAAGCTCTACGAATAGACGCACATACATACACACAAACACAAATGCGCACACGTACATACATGCATCAGTTGACTCAAAAAGAAATATACACTGAAAGAAACCGACACGTAATGCTTTGAGAATTGAAAATCACCACCCATACACAATATGTTAGCATACGGAAATTTTAAAAATGGCCACACCCTGAAAACACGAAGGAGAGTAGCTGAAATAGAATATCTGCGAGAACAGAAGTGTATTCATGATGAAATGATAGAAGTGCGCATATGATTCATGCCTCTTGCAACAGATTTTCTTGTAGTATAACGTTCGCTTTTGAACGAGAGAAGGGTGAAACATGGTGATTTGAAAACTTGGATCCGGGATTTAATGACTTATTTCATTGTCTAAAGAAAAAGAAGTGACTTGCGATCGTTCTTGTGTTTTTCTTACATCTCGGACTGATAAATGTGTCTACTCATTTCCCACTATGTATTACTGCATCTATTATTTAATTATTTATTTATTTATTTTTAAGGCGACGAGCAACTTGAGCCGCACTAAGACATGGTGAGCGTTATTCACTTAGAACGATGATAATACAACAGTATTCGCACAAGTGACCACAAATCTTAACTTTTATACTAAGAGACATAATTTCCCTAAGATCTGCTCTTTCCTTCCTATAATTTTACGGAAGTCCACTAATTAAGACGCGGTGGGGTTGGGGGAATAAATACCTGAGCCCTCAAAACTGAAGTAATCTCAAATATTACTAAGGGAAAGATCATGTCACAGTGACTAACCCACTGAGCTCTATGAAATTATTATAATAAATAACATTAATTAAATATGATTATATAATTTACAATGTTAAGTAAAGCATATTTTTAAAATACTGAATGCTTTTCAACAGGCAGTCTTCAGCACTGTTATGTTAGGCTGGTCTTCACACACACAAACACACACACACACACACACACACACACACACACACACACACACACACACACACACACACACACACACTATACAAACAATTGAAAATACACATAGATTCATACTCACACATCGTGCACATACAACTGATTATGTTCACACGAGAGAGACCAAAAATATTCATATACACAATTTGATGCATTAATTGAACACACTACATGCACACATTTTATATACATATATACCTATCATATATAAATGCGCATTGTATACACACAATAGAACACTTGTTTATCATCCCTTGGGAAATTCTTGCTTACTCTCCTTCACTTTCATACCAAATTGTGCGCCTTTAAATAAAAAAATAATGCCAATAACACTAAATAATGTATAATTATAAATAGCCTTTAAATGTAATCGCTATTATAAATAGCCTTTAATTGTAATCGCTATGCGAGACAATGATTCTGATTAATCCCCCACGTGGTACACGAGATAATTTGTCACGAGAAATCACTCATGCAGAGCATATCATACATCGAAGGACGTTAAAAGTCGCTACACAAGGAACAAAGAGGAAAGCAGTGTGCACGTGTCATTCACAAGTTTCCACCTAATGGGCAACAGCTCGCTGAACACAGCTGTGTGCAGGCAACATATTGAACGAAGACAAAACTCAGGCTAGAAAAGTCAGAAAATGTCATTTTCAATGCTGCGCGTACCCGCTTCACCATCCATAAATTTAAACTGGTGACTTGATATACCTTCTGTTTGCTTGTTCCACGTTCAGCAACGAATCAGCCTGTCGTTTGGAATAAAAAGTTAGTTTTGTTGGCTGTATTCAAAAGAATCTGTTAGATACTTATACTTTGTCATTCACTTTTCATTAAAGGAGATAAGCACCTAGGCCTACACTGAGTTTCGTCTTTAGGGGCCTTGTACTAAGGAGTGTAGAGGAATAAAAAAAAAAAAAGCTAACTGCAGTGAGAGGTTGAGACTATGATGAGGGATACATGAATAAATCACACCAGTCGAGATGAAGGTTCATCTGAAATGTAGTGTGTGTGGTGTGTGTGTGTGTGTGTGTGTGTGTGTGTGTGTGTGTGTGTGTGTGTGTGTGTGTGTGTGTGTGTGTAATTATGTGGTTGATTATTTAAACGAGGAATAAATGAAATAGAAAGCTTGCATATCACGAAAATAATGCCACTCCTCCGTCAAAGAGAAGTTTTAACATATTTCTCCTGGTCTTCTCTTCTTTATGAAAGAAAGTGGGAAGTCACAAATCAAGATATTAGGCCAGTTTCCACGGCAACCAGATCATGTTACTCTTAGGCATCTAGAGGGGTTATCAAATCTCTGTACTCCGGGGTTGTCAGATGTCTCTCCTCCCCCCCCCCCTAACCTTGAATCCGACAGAGAGCTACTATGCCTGGGTTCCCTGATAACAGTCAGTCTGCTGCCGTGAAATATGCTTCGATTAATGGCAGCCCTCTTGTCGAGGTACTATTAAAATATATATTGATTAATGGCAGGCTTGATATCGTCCTACCATGAAATATGCTTTGATTAAGGGCAGGCAACGATGCAGAAAATTTTATATGAAACTGATAAGCTCTTATGCAATATTTCTTTTGGCGCAAATAAGTTTTCAAAAAAATATTGAAATCAAATATAAAATACCATCAAACAACAAGTGGGGAAAGATATTAATAATTAGTAGGTGGTGATTGTTTCATTACGCAACACAAAACGGTTGTGTGTGTGTTTTTTTTTAACTCGCGATGCTTGTCGATGTAATTTAATGATAGTTCTATAAAACAAAACTTCAATAACGACTTCATTCCAAGGACGTGTACGAGTTAATTTCGTATCCTTTGTTCTTTCATAAGAATAACGTCATATTTGTTCTTTCATAAGAATAACGTCATATTTGTTCTTTCATAAGAATAACGTCATATTTGGTCTTTCATAAGAATAACGTCATATTTGGTCTTTCATAAGAATAACGTCATATTTGTTCTTTCATAAGAATAACGTCATATTTGTTCTTTCATAAGAATAACGTCATATTTGTTCTTTCATAAGAATAACGTCATATTTGTACGAAATTATCTTTACTAGATTTTTTCTATGTGTGTAAAAGAAAATATGACGTTATTCTTAATAATTTCGTACTTTATATTTTGTTCACATGGTAGATACTAATTTAGACAATTTCGTATTTTCTTTTGTATTCATCGGACATATACTAGTTAAGATAATTTCCTGTTTAATGTTTCATTCATATACTAGCTACGACAAAATCTTGTTTTCTGTCAGTGATAGATAGATAGATAAATAGATAGATACATAGATAGATGGATGGATGGATGGATGGATAGATAGATAGATAGATAGATAGATAGATAGATAGATAGATAGATAGATAGATAGATAGATAGATAGATAGATAGATAGTCAGGAAAGAAACACTAACCAGACTCATAGAAGTAGTAGTGTGAAAGGTGAGAGGAGATTCCAGTCATGCAAAGCTCAAGGCAAAGTTGAAATAAGAAACGCCGCTGATTGGACAAAAGAACTCAGGATGTCGCTGAGTAGACTAAGAAAATAAATGACGTCGCTGTTGGACAAAAGAACTCAGGATGTCGCTGAGTAGACTAAGAAAATAAATGACGTCACTGTTGGACAAAAGAACTCAGGATGTCGCTGAGAAGACGAAGAAAATAAATGGTCGCTGTTGGACAAAGAGAAAGAATGAGAGCGGTCGCTGACTGGACAAAGAAAATGAGGGAGGTAGCTGACTGGACAAAGAAGAGAATTAATAAGGTCACTAACTGGTCATGCGAGAGAACTAATAAGATCACTGACTGGTCAAACAAGGGAACTAATAAGGTCACTGACTGGTCAAACAAGGGAACTAATAAGGTCACTGAATGGTCAAACAAAGAGAATGAATGACGTCGCTGGATCATTAAAGTGAAACACTCCGTCATTTTCTGGCTAAATAAAAATGTGCATTTTAAGACATCACTACATGGTGCGATAGCGAAAAGTATCAATTTCTGGATCAATAATAGAGAAACCGTCACTTCCTGGCTAAGAGGCAGATTTAACTTCCTGGTTGAATCACCCATTGTGTGTGTGTGTGTGTGTGTGTGAACAGTACATTGTCGAGTACACTGCACAAATGAGAGACCAGAAGTATTGTTATCATGAATATAATGCTATAACATCAAACAACTTGTCCAACAATATTTAAAATAAATGTGAAATTATTTCTGATTGGGAAAAAGAAAGTATTGTGAGTGTAAGAAGAATATAGGGGAATAAATTTGCATATCCCTATTTCTAGACTTAATTGTGATATAAATTGTTAAATTGTCGAAGTGACCGACCTTGAGCACTCCTTATGATGATATTTTTGTTAGTGTTGGAGTAAACAACTCGAGTTGAGAATATGCTAGAAATTGCTGATGCAATCCAAACCAGTTCCAACTGGATGAGTAGTTTACATTATCCAATGAAAGGCATCCATTAGCTTAATGGTGAGTTAACTGACTGATTGAGAGAGAATGGACTTAGAAATATTTCATGAATGTTGCTATTAGTATGTTATACATGTGTTCTATGTAGAGATGTGTTATGTGAGTAGACTATTATCTACAGTTTTTAAACTAAGATGATCGTTACAGTATGCTAAACACTTAACATTGTTGAATGTGCTCATAAAATTAATATGCTGTATTTATTATGCTCTGCTCATATATTGGGTTAATAAATACTGTTGCAGGAAGCTGTAAGTTGAATGTAAGAAAGAATGGAATTAAAGATGAATAAACTAGAAACTTAGCATTTTTCCCTGATTATATTTTACAGAGCAGCCTTTCTTTGTTTTATCTGAATCTCCTGGTTTACTGATTATAAACTGCTATGGCTGTGGTAGACATGAAGAGTATTTACAGGAGTGTGTAAGTGTAAGGAATACACTGCACTCTGTTGATGTATGGTGGCAAAGTATGCTGACTACATCATGGAATTTCTGGTACAAGGAAGTTACTGGAAATTGCTACAATTGTTGTTCTGCTTGAGGGAGCTAATAAGGCGAAGCAGCACCCAGTTAGCCTCGAGAAAATAGCAGCAAATCAGTGTTCTACAGTGTAAGTGGAAATCATGTGGAATTGACAGTAATAACATAAACAATAAACTTGTCAACTTTCTTACTAAAAAGCGTGAAAGACTACTGAGACAAGTATAAACCAGGAAAAGTAAAAACTATTATTGCTTATCTCTAATAACTCCATTTCTGTTCTCTGATAAGAACTATCCTGTGATTTGTATTGACACTAATCTGTTGAATTGTGTTTTAGGATATAAGACTGTATATGTATTAAAATTATTTGAACGTGGTTTAGAGGAAATATTGATGTCAAGTAATCTTTTTCATTGCATTTGTTATATGTATATTTAATTGTTGATTTATTAAATTTATTTGACCTACTAACACATATTGATAACCTTATGTTGGAGAAAAAGTGGGTGGATGGGGGCTCTTTAAATATAGATTAAAAGATGAACTTATCTTCTCTTTTAGTAAAAAGTTTTTCACCTATGAAAATATTGTGACAGTAAATGTTATGGAAGGGAGAAAACGTTTATAGCGCCCACATATCCGCCAAGTGAGAGAGATGACATGTGCCTGCTGGAAAATTATTAATAAAATAAATTAAGATTCTCATCATTTGTAATTAGTTATGGATGATTAATTAATAATAATCATCATAGTCATTAACTAAGAAGCATTAGCATCACAGAAAATTATATTATTTTTACTCAGATTAAGTTGGGTTTGAAACATAACATTTGAGGTGAGGTTACAATTTCGGAATGCACTGATCTTAATGGACTGTCTATCAAACTCAAAACCACTTCGAATGGTTCACAGAGACAAGCTTTACATGCAATTAACTGTACATAGTTGGCATGCTCATCTGAATGCCACATATGTCTCCATAGTAAATATTTGCTTACTACTTAATTAAGAGCGAGCAGACAACTCCTATGCTGATTAAGAGTTGCTTTTCTTTCGTAAACTGTACATTTTGCAGGCGCGAGTTTTCAACGTTTCAGAATGTCACGTTTGACACGATATTTTTTTCCATCTTACAGACTTCGAATTCCTTATCGAAAAGTCAATTCTTTTTCTTTAAAAAAATTTTTTTCATTGGGATTTGAGAAACAGATATATAGCCATCTTTATTGAAGATAACCTGGCCCAATGTTCACAGTTGTTAACTTGTGTTTACGTGTTTGTATGTTTGTATTTGTGTATGTGACGTCCTATTACATGGATTAAATTATCCTTTCACTAGTTTTAACTCCGTATTAAATGCTGACTCCGTATTATTAGAATAATTAAATAAAGGTTGAAAGTAGAACAACCAAGAGTAGTTGTTCAAAATATTATACTATCTCTGAGCTTTTTGAAGGATTTGTGACGTAGCTGACCAAGAGTAATTCTTCAAAACGTTACTTTCTCTGAGCTTTATGAAGGATTTACTTTGAGTAACAAAAGGAAGCCGCGCACCTGGCAATAGCTTTCTCTTGACCTCCAACCCACTGACACTATGACTTCATTCAAACACGTCTATTTTCAAACATCATTTCCTTTGGATGTAACAACAGACCGGCTGTTTCTTAACGCTTCAACTTGTAGGACGTCTTTATTTTAATTTGATGCTTTGTGTGTACATATGTGGGTGGGTGGATCCTATGTATTGAATGGAACATACAAGTAAATCCCATAAATATAATTAATGCAGAATAAAAATTAAAGCAATCTTTAATTTCATTCATGGTTTGTTCTTCAAGCATTTTACCTATGTTGTTTCAAAGTTATTTTTCTATGTGCGACGTATGTGTATGTACCTGTGTAGATCACTATATTACATCTATAAAGGTGTATAAGTAGATGTATGCATGTGTGTGTGTGTGTGTATTTATATGTTTGCGTGCGTGAGTATGTTGTGTGTGAGATGCTGTCATATTTGGTGGGTGATGTGTGCAGCAAACAACGAACAGCAACTAAGGAGCATAATCACGTGACTTCAGCACTCACTAGTACCACCTCTACTTTAACCCCTCTTGAGGCCATTCCCTTGAACTGTAAATCGTGCTCCCATTTCCATAATAGCTTACTGTCCCTTCGTATGACGACCAGCATTCTCTGAATTTGATTATCCTTGTTCCCTTGACTCCAGTTCTTTGATATGATGACTAGTGCTCTCTTTAAATGATGACCCGCGTACCTTCAATGCGATGATGACGAGTTAATTGACTCGCGTTCCTGTAAGTGTAAAATGACCAGTGACTCTGGAATGCGAGTCAATGACCAGTGACTCTGGAACGCGAGACGATGACAAATGTCACTTTTAATGAACGTGATGCGATGACCTACTTTTACTTAAATGCTCGTCGTTGTTATAAAAGTAATTCCTATGCCTGCATTCGATTAGATATATTGTGGACTACTCCGTTTTAAATCAAATTGCCCAGATATTGAACAAAGAGGACGTCATACAGTGTTAGTCTTCTTTCCTGCCTTTTCATGCTATTTATATGACCGCATCACTACCACAACCTGCTTCGCATTTTCCAGGGTGTATTAAATTCATTAAACTACACTCACGCACACACACGCTCACACAGCTATAAACAGACGCATACATACACACAGGTGCAAACATGCTCATACCTCTCTCTCTCTTTCTCTTTTTTAGTTTCTGTCTCAGTCTCTCACACTGTCTTACATTCATACAAATCCAAACACCTATCCAATACATTTTCAAGTGGGAAAGTGTAAATGAAAACCTGTTATACGTAACTGGTTAGTTTTTGAGTAAGCATGTAAATTTTACCTCCTCTAGTTGAAACCCATGTAGGTTGCTCATGTAGGCCTACTTCTTCAGGCTTTTTTAGGCCAACTTTTGCAATCTCAAGCCTATGTGGGCCTACTTCTTCTAACTCATTTAGGCCTACATTCTCTAACTCTAACCGTTGTAGGCCTACTTCTAGCTTGTGTAAGCCCTGTTTCTCTATCTCAGACCTATATAGATCTCTTTTCTAAAAACTTAGAATTCTATTTTCTCTAACTCAGTCAAACCTATGTAGAGCTACTTCCTCTAACTCTGACCTATATAGATTTGTTTCTCTAACTGAGACCTAAATAGGCCTACTTCCACTAACTCAGACATATATAGACCTGTTTTCTCTGAGACCATTGTGGCCTACTTCCTCTAACTCAAACATATATAGATCTGTTTTCTCTAAGTCAGACCTATGTAGGTCTATTTCCTCTAAGTCTCACCAATATACATCTATATGTTTTCTCTAAGTCAGACCTATGTAGGTCTATTTCATCTCTCACCTATATACACCTATATATTTCCTCTAAGTCAGACCTATGTAGGCGTACTTCCTGCAATACTCCAACATGAACTTGGGGGACGAGGAGGGGAGTGTACAGCGTACCGTCAGCTGTGTTCCCCCCCCTCCCCCAGCCTAACCTTGTCTTCCTGAAACTGCCACTTAGCCGTCTGGCTGCAAGAATTGTACGCTGAGAGTCTAGACCAAACCTTTCCTGTTATTACACGACGGATTTGCAGCCCGTTCTTTGCTGTTGTGGTATATGATATTGATTAGCAGAATAACTGCTTACACCAGAGGTCGCCACAAGAAAATCGGGATGCTGTAATTGAAGGTGTGGTGGCGGCGGCGGTGATAATTAGCTCTGATGAAAACTATAAAGCTGCCGCAGTTGTATCGAACCAACCAAACCTGAAGCTCTGCTGTTTAGAACCAGAATCTGGAAGTTGTTATTGAGCAGCCTGAGAGAAGTAGGATGGAAATGGCTGAAGGGATCCGATTTTACGATCATGGAATCATTTCTCGTTTCTCACTCTCGCATTCAAGGGGCGACAATCTGATCTTGGTATTTGTCCACAATAGAAGACGGCCAAACCAGAGAACAAGGCAGAAAGACAACTGTCGGAATTATTTTTCCTACTAGGGTAACGACAGAATTCCCTATGACAAGAACACCCGATTTCTGGGAGATACAGATTCACACTATTAGTAAAGTTTCGTGACATAGTCGTAACCTGTTAGTGAACATTGCTAACACACTGAAACATCACTCGAATGGTTTAGAACAGCGTGGTTCAACTGCAGTCCCGAGGGCCAAATATGGCCCACGTAAAATGTTTTATGGCCCTGCGCTCAAACAAAAAAGTATGTCTCTAATTATGTGGTATAATTTTTTAATCATGAACGGCCCTGCGAATTTTAAATTTTCAGTTTATATGATCCTTGAAACCATGCTTGTTTCTCATAATCTTTTCCGTTTGAGTCAGAGAAAGTTCGTTTAGTTCCTTCCTGTTCATCGACAATAAGTAAACGAAACATTTTCAGTCAGATTAAAATCTATTTATGGTGATTATTAGATTGCATCATATATTACTGTAAATTATTAGCCTACATATGGAAATAGTTTTACATTTTTAACTTGGAAAATTTTTTCACACACACAAAAAATTAAGTCCTTTTAAAATCTGAATTAAGTGATTATTTCATTCAAGGCCTCTCAAATACGTCTGTCTAGTAAAGCTATACCAGTCTTCTGATTTCAAAGCATTACTTGTGGCTGCTTCTGTATGCCCAAGTGACGTTTCGAAACAACTTGTCATATTTCCTTCTCAGGCGAGCTTTATCTGTTAACGAGGCCTAATGTCGGTCTAACAAAAATAGGCCGACATCAGCTATGTGTATAAATTGCCATGATCTTTCTACGTATCGATCAACCTATTGCCATTCTTGGAAGTACGAAACATTTCTGAGAATATGATTTAAAAGTTGAATAATCAGTATTTGCATATTAATGCTAACAAAAGAACTATTTCCAGTTTTGTCTGGATTGCTTAGCCAATACTTTATTTGAATATATTCTTACAATGGTGGCCTTTAAATGCTTATCAATAAATAAATTACAACAACAAGAGTAGGCCTAAAGAATATATAAATTAACTCCAGTACTAATGTTTTAACCGACAGACAGAACACGGCTTTTGCGTACTCACCACAATTACTCCATTTTCTCCTGAACTTTTCACAGTTGCGCCAAACCACTGGTTAGATTTGTCCTCGGTTTCGACGTATCCCTGTTGGGTTAATCGAATATTGTTTCCTGCAACAACATAAACTTTCGTCAGGGCAACTGATAATTTTCATGAACTCTACAGACTTGTAGGCTAAAACAAGGCAGCAAACTGCACTTTAAAAGTTAAAGTTTTAAATAAACAAGGGTCGTTATTACTATACGTTAGAAAAGTTATCACACTCGACTGCTTTTCTCTCTGAAAACATAATCGGATTAAATCATCACTGATATTATATGTACATTCTGAGAGTGATTTTTTAAATCTTTCTTCGAAAAATGCCGCTCAAACTACATTATCACTTATCATCTTTTTTATTTTCTTCCAAGGGCAGATTACGCTGCTTCCACAGTTGGAAGTGTAAATGTTCTAAAGACGATGCTTTTTAAAGAAGACATCACCTCCTGTTTACATTAAAATACCATCTGTTGTGAAATAATCGCTCCCAGAAATTCCCATCAGTGGTTTATGGTACTTTTTTTCAAATTCTGAAATTGTGACACTAATGTTTGGGTGTTATGAATTTTCATTTAATTTTTATAAACTGTCATTTTTATATGCCCTTTATTTACTTTGTATTTATATTATAAAAATGTATCTTTCTTTACCCTTTAAATTTGTTGTAAGAGTTTCACTTGTTTTCAAACTTTATTCAATACCGAAACGGTCGCCAGGCGGTATGCCCGAATCTACACTCTGGCAGCAGGGAATTCTTTTATTGGCAGGTACGGTATCAGATCTGAGAACCCAACCGATGACCATTTCCTGTTAGGGTCATCGAGAGGCTAGTTGGTTAGCAAATCCTGATAAAAATGTTCCGGTCCCAGGCTGGAAGCGCTTCCCATAATTAATGCCAAGGACTCACTTTTGATTCAGTCCCCGGTTTTGCTCACGAACGTGGTGAAGTTATCTTGTAAGCATGCATCTTTTATCTGTCTGATATTATTTTTTGTACTTAAAAAATATTTTGCAAATTCTTATTCAGTGTTTATAACGGGCGCGGTTCGACCGCCGTCTTCCAATTTGAAAAATGTATTTATTATTGGGGTACATAGTTATTATTGGGGTATATAATTATTGTTAGGGTACGTAGTTATTATTGGGGTACGTAGTTATTATTCGGGTATGTAATTATTGGGGTATATAGTTATTATTGGGGTACGTAGTTAGTATTGGGGTATATAGTTAATTATTGTTAGAGTATGTAGTTATTATTGGGGTACATAGTTTTTAGTGGGGCATAAAATTAATTATTGTTAGACTATGTAGTTATTATTGGGTATATAGTTATTATTGGGGTATGTAGTTATTTTGGGGGTATGTAGTTATTATTGGGTATATAGTTATTAATATTTTGATAGAGCTACCTAAACATTGGAGTTGGACCCTGGAGCCCGAGTCAACAGTGCCAGAGCTTGGTTCCGAGAGCCGTATTGATTTATTTTGCCGATGACCTTGTGTCGATTTATTTTGCCGAAGAAGGCCTGTGTCGATTTATTTTGCCGAGGAAGCCATATATCGATTAATTTTGCCAAAGAGACCTTGTGTCGATTTATTTTTCCGACGAAGCCCTATATCGATTAATTTTGCCGAGGATACCCTGCAATGATTTAATTTTGCCGAGGAGACCTTGTGTCGATTAATTTTGCCGAAGAGACTTTGTGTCGATTAATTTTGCCGAAGAGACCCTGTGTCGATTAATTTTGCCGGGGAGGACCTTGTGTCGATTTATTTTTGCCGAGGAGACCAGCAATGATTTAATTTTATCGAGGAGACCCTGCAATGATTTAATTTTGCCGAGGAGACCCTGCAATGATTTAATTTTGCCGAGGAGACCCTGCAATGATTTTTTTTTTCAAGGAAGCGCTGCGTGTTGTTGAGCTTATGTGTTTCGAGGATGTGTGTGCCTTCCCTTGTTCTCCTACTTTGGGGACATTCCGAACTCCATCCGTGTTCTTGGAAGAAGGACATATCAAAGACCTTATTCTTGACTTCTTAGAAGAAGGACATATCAAAGACCTTATTCTTGACTTCTAGGAAGAAGGACATATCAAAGACCTTATTCTTGACTGGTTGACTGGTCTTCAGTGCGTGTGTGTGTGTGTGTGTTCCTCAACCTGCCTTCATTTTATGATTGTTGTGGGGGGAGGGGCAAATACGGTACATTATGTAATTCTCCTTATGAAAAGTGGACCGGTTGTATTTATGCTTTATGCTAGGTATTTTAATGATTTTAACGAACTAAGATTTAAATAAAATCCTGAACTTCGAAATGTAATTATAGTTCTGCACAGACAAACGAAATTTGGAAAATCTATTTTCATTTCACTTTTTCATATTGATTTCTTTATGAACATACATTTCAAAATTACGTTATTTTTTATTTACTTAATATTGTATTTTTCTATGTTCGTCGGAACCGTGGTTTCATGATCCTCTGCATAATATGTCGTAAATATTTGTGACTGCAAGCAAGACTCGTTATTGATTTAGTATTTTCTATAAATAGATTTAATATTCTTCCTCTTAAATGCTCATACGTTCTTATTGGAACGGTAACACACAGGGCCCAATGATACTTGAACTGTCAGTGTGATAATCCTTTGCTTAGTATCGAGCACTATCGGAGTCAGACTTCGTGTGAAAGTGGTTCTCCGCTTCGCCAGTTGAAAATCTTGCACAGAGTGTTTCTGTATGTTCTGTACCCGATAAACAGCCCACCGTTGAGAGCCCTTTACCAGAGCCATAACTTGGTTATGATGATGTCCAGCGACAATGTCGTCTGCTGCAAATTCGTGTATAAGCACACCAGTCAAGCTTGGGCAAGAAGGTCGTCTGCTGACAGATGCAGCGATTCTAACTCATCTTATTGTCTCCTTCATACAACTTGTTGTCTCCTTCATACAACTTGTTGTCTCCTTCATACAACTTGATGATCACGTCTTGCTTTCAAAGTATCCCTGTTTTCTGAGATTCTAAAAATGACCAACTTCTAACGAACGGCTCAAATCAAATATACTTCCTCAGTAACAAATTCGTAGAACCGGAAGTTAACCAAAATGTTTGAGGATTTACAAATACAACCGACCTTGATATATATTTTTTTTAAGTTGGAGGAAGATATGGATTAAAAATTAGAACAGGGCAGACAGAACTGGTTGGGTGAAATATGGTGGGATGAAAACGCCAGTTTATTTAATTCTGGTTTGTTTCCGAGTGATTACAGCGCTAATTCTCCAGTTTAATAAACACTGTTTAAGACAATGTGTGTGTGTTTGTGTGTGTGTGTGTGTGTGTGTATGATAAACCTGTGTGTGTGTGTTTAGATTTTGAAATCTATTAATTCTTAAGGAGATTCAACTCTAATTTATTTCCAGTATTTGGAAACTAAATTTTACATAATAATACACACATCCTCCTCCCCTCCACACACACACACAAACAAAAATAAACTTTGGAAATGGCATTAAGACTAAATCATGTTTATATCAAATTATTTACCAGAATGAAAATTATTTTAATTTTTTCAGTCAATAAAAAGGACTTTAATAAATAACCAAATGTCTCATTTATATCTAGTAAAAATAAAGATATACAAAAACAAACAATAAGACTGTTTACACAGGCTACGGATGCATTTAAAAAAGAATGTATTATGTACAAGGCATTAAAAAAAAAAAAACTCCAAAACCTATATGTCACTTCCCTAATGGCTTAGCACCGTTAGCATTTAGTGTTAATTCCACTTAGTAAGTGTATACATTATTGAAGACTGCACGTTCAAGGACAGTTTGACTGTTTGACTGTTTGACAGTTTGACAGTTTGACTGATATTTAATACTCGGATAAAGGTCGACAAAGACAAAAAAAAAAAAAAATCCAAATGCGAAGCGGAGAACCACTTTCACCCGAAGTCTGACTCCGATAGTGCTCGATACTAAGCAAAGGATTATTTATCACACTGACAGTTCAAGTATCATTGGGCCCTGTGTGTTACCGTTCCAATAAGAACAGCAAGTAGGTTAATCCAAAGCTTGCGATTTGATTTTATATATTCTTATAATTTTTAATGTCCGGAAGTCTCTGAACAGTCTCTTCTCACACCACACAATATGTAACAATACGCAACACATGTAACAATACGTAACAACATTTTGACAATAACAAAGAAACTTTGGACTGCAATTGGAGTCATTGATTAAATCTCGGGTTAGATGGTTGTAACTTTCAAACTGTGAGAAAAAAAAATACAGCGCATGATAAATAAACACGTAGGCAGCTTGTTCAATAATAATTCGACAATGTTTTATACAACATTTCACAAGATCGTTTGTAGGGCCACTGACTTACAGGTAAGAACTATAACAAGATCTGGTTAACAGGAAAGTAAAGTTGTTGGTTGTTTTTGTGTTTTTGTTTTATCGGCTTTCTCTCTCTCTGTCTCTGTCTCCTCCTCCTCTCTCTCTCTCTGTCTCCCCCCTCTCTCTGTCTCTGTCTCCCCTCTCTGTCTCTCTCCCCTCTCTCTTTCTCTCTTTCTCTGTCTCCCCCTCTCTCCCCCTTTCTCTCTCCCCCCCCCTCTCTCTCTCCTCTCTCTCTCTCTCTCTCTCTCTCTCTCTCTCTCTCTCTCTCTCTTCAGATCAAATAACCCGAATCGAGCTGTCTCGCTTGCCAATAACCCGGAAGCAAGTTTCTGGCGATAATAAGATTATGTTTGCATGCTAATCGTGCATTCGAGAGAAGTCATTGTCGAGATGAAGATAACGTAACTCACAATAATTAGAATATATGCAACATTCCCTATTGAAAAGGGGAGATTATAAATACCCATTTCCTGTCATTCTTACAACGGAACTAAGGCTTTGCTTTAATTGTTATTAGTGTTATAAATAAATAAAGCATGGAGAGTTACACAGTTATTGATAGCTTTATTTGCTAATATATTATTATATTATCTTTCTTATATTACAATGGTAATGTTCTCATCAAGTCAGTGACATACAGGTAACTAAAAATAC